>CM066248.1:1314507-1712007 GCA_033675135.1 Frankliniella intonsa
GGAAATGAAGGCTATTGGGAGGGTCAGACGCCGGTAGTTAGAGAGCTCGTCCATCCACGTCGGAGAGTGACCCTTCTTCCCCTCTCTGCGTGAGAGAGAGAGAGAGAGAGAGAGAGAGAGAGAGAGAGAGAGAGAGATGCGGGGGAGGCAGAAAAGGATATGCCATATAGCCATGGATCCCGTTAGAGTAATGACAAACCCCCCCTTTTCTAATGAACTCCGGCCGGGGCGGGGGAGGGTCTGTGGGTTGGGCCGCGCCGCCGCGCCACCGGTAGTGATTCCACATTCCTTTGGCCTTCCCCATTGTGCCCTCACTAAGAGTGCCTCCGGCCCGCCTCTCGTGGAAACGCCCCTTCCGTCCTGTCTCCACGGAACTCCCTGCAGTAGGCAAAGGGATGCGGGCGGGGCCGCGCGGGGGGGGGGGGCTTGGGACGGGGCTTTTTACCTCTACCCTGCCATGCCCTGCCAGTCCCCGCCCCGCCCCGCCCCGCCCCGCCCCGCCCCACCACGCCCTTGCCCGCGGTGTGGTCCGCCGTGTTGGATGACGCTCATTTCCTCCCGCGTGCCCGTAAAATGATGAGTACGAGAGCAGAAGAGACAGGAGGGAGAGAAAAGAGGGAGAGAGAGAGAGAGAGAGGGAGAGAGAGAGAGAGAAAGAGAGAGAGAGAGAGAGAGAGAGAGAGAGAGAGAGGAGGGGGAGGGGAAGGAAAGTATGGAGGGATTGTGGATTGTGATGTGTCGCATGAGGTGAGTGACCGCGCGTTGGACGTGCGAACGACGGGCATGTCTATGGGACCCCACACCCTACTCCCCTCCCCTCTCCCTCCCCTCCCTTTCCACTTCCTGGCTGGTGCACTGCAGCTCCTCGCGTTCACCCTGCTCCCTTCCTGCTACCGTTTCGCACCACTTTTTTCTATACAGCCCCTACACTGTCACATAAGTTAGTAGGGTTTACGGGGAACATTTTCCATGAGAAATATCGTACAGTTACCATATCAGATAGTAAAATTACAAAATTTTAATGGTAGTCGGTATCGAATTTACATTTTTGTTGAGCGAACACAAGTGGGCCTTCATCACAAATTATGTCACAAGTCACAAATCACGAAAAAACCCGCAGATATCTGAAAATATTTTTACAGTGTATGCACCGTTTTGTTTTGCCTCCCCTAACTCGCCGCAGTAACGTTATAACGCAGTAGCGTTCGCCGCGATCGAAATGTAATTACGATACTTTTTATTTGTCGCATACGCGTCTTTTTTAATGAACTTCAGGCCTGCTGCTGGTGCCGCGCCCAAGAGAGCAAAAAAAAAAAAAAAGAATTGCACATAAAAATAAAAATTTGCTCCAGTGACACCTGCGTGCCTGGGGCACAAATCACTGCCGAATTGCTGCACAGAGAGTGGCATGCAGTACACTGCGAGGTTCACTGTACACACCTGTAAGTGTGTACGAAGTACACACTTGAGTTTGCAGTAAACGGTGCGACAATGAAACGCAGGACAGCAGTATTTAATGTTTGAAAACTATGATATCCAATTTGTTTTGAAATGTACCAATACTCGTCTTATGCTCTCGTTTATCGACGTAAGGTACATATAAGCTGTGTATTTCCACCTATCTAAAGGCTTTCCATAACTTTTTCTCTTATTTATTTTATATTCCTGCTGCCGCCTAGCCCTGCCGCTCCGCCCGCCCCCGGCAGCCCCCGGCAGCCCCGCTCAGCCCCTTTGGTCCAGTCGGAACCGGCCGATTCACTTGAGAGTTGGAAGTGCGTTCTTATGTCCGGGGGAGCGGGTAGAGCGGGGGGGGAGGGGGGGGGGAGGGGGGGGGAGACACGTCCGGGGGGCCGGGTGCGAGAGCGTAGGTCATCATCAGAACCATCTACAGACGTAGCAACGCGAGAGGGGGGGGGGGGGGGCATATGCGAGCGGGAAGAGCGGTGAGCGGCGCTCGTGAAGGCGGGGAGAGGCCGCACTATAGCCTTCCCCATGCCCCTCTCTCTCTCCCTCTCCCTCCCTCTCTCCCTCTCTCACTCTCTCGCTCTCTCGCTCTCTCTCTCCCTCCCTCCCTCTCTCCCTCCCTCTCTCCCTCTCTCTCCCAGAGTGGGGGGCCCCAGCTGAACGCCGTGTTCGCCCAATATGAAATGCTGGCCAGTCGAGCAGCAGCAACTTTGGTCGTTACAGACGGGCGTCCGGAATGGTTTCCACTTGGCAGTGAGAATCGTTCGTCATCACCATGCAAAAACCTCTCTCCTCCTTCGTCACCCCCCCCCCCCTCTCTCTCTCGCGCTCTCTCTTTCTCTCTCTCTCTCTCTCCCTCTCTCTTTCTCTCTCTCTCTCTCTCCCTCTCTCTCTCTCTCTCGCTCTCGCTCCCCCTCCCTACATCAAAATCAAATAGAAATCTCTCTCAAATCGCACTAATTGCAAGATATGTTGGATTATCATATTGCATTCCGGAAGAATTCTTTTAGTTTTATCAAACTGCGTGTCTGTGAAACGAAGGATATATTGCGTAATGCACGGGAGTGGTGAGTAGTCTGAAGGGAAAAGGGAGGGAAGATAGGAGGAACAGGGAATGAGTATCATAATTACCACGGCATAGCCGGTACGGGCCCACCGACTACAGTGGGTCTCCCCTGGGCCGTCCCTGGCCCCGGCCACCGCACACTGGTCGGATTCGGGTAAAAGCTGGCATCAATTGTTAGGAGTGATATTTTTGACTGAAAATTGGTGGAGTGGGGTATTTCGACACGTAGATTACGATTTTTGAGTCATTTGGGTTGTGTAAAGAAAAAAAAACTAAATTTTGGGCAATTTTAGGGATTTTGCGTATAAGAAAATGATAAAAAAAAATAAATTCACATTTCATTTATTCTAAATACCTCTTTTGTAATACAAATTCACTAGAAAACAATAATAGAGACTAGAAAAAAAAATAGGAGACTAGAAAAAAAAATAGGAGACTAGAAAAAAACAGGAGACTAGAAAAAAATAGGAGACTAGAAAAAAATAGGAGACTAGAAAAAAATAGGAGACTAGAAAAAATAGGAGACTAGAAAAAAACAGGAGACTAGAAAAAATAGGAGACAAGAAAAAAATAGGAGACTAGGAAAAAAATAGGTGACTAGAAAAAGTATAGGAGACTAGACGAAAAACTGAGCCCTCAGAAAAACATTATAATTTAGGACTAGAATTAATTCTAAAAAAATATGAAACAATCAGTATTTGCAGCCAGGCAGCCTCACATGCTCTGAAAACAAAAAAAAAAGTAATTAATGACTGGCTCCGTAAGTCCAGGAATATTTTTATCATTGCACATCCATGCACACCTGCAGCAACATTTCCTCGACAGCTGCGGGGAGACTCCTCGTAGATTTGCTGCGCTTGGGACGCAGATGCGACAGCCCAATGTCACCTGCGAGGAGAAGTCGTAAAAGGTCATTCATGTTGTCCTCCCTACTTGTTTTTCTGGTCCTGTGCTCCCTGAAATGCCTTATAAATTTGTTGTTTGCCTCAAGGGCCTCCTCAGAGTAGGCACCTATGGGCAGGTCAACTGTTTTCATGATATCAGCACCATGGACTAATATCAGGTGCACAGAGGGGGGCATAGGATACCATGGATATTTGGCGTCGTACATCACGTGTGTTTCTGCACAGAAATATTTGAACTTGTCAATATCAAGAGGGAGGCAACTGGAGATAGTGCAGAGGATGTGGGAGTACCGCTCAATTATGCCCTCATCTACACCTGTAGCTGAGGAGGCAAGGGAGGGGTTTTCAAAAAACCTCCGTGATGTGTTCCCACTGTTTGTAGTCCCCACCCCCTGCTTCACAACATCTACTGATAGGCCCATTAATTCCTTTACCCGCGACTGGACTTCCCCCTTCTCCTTTTCATACAGTGTCTTGTTGGCCCTGTATTTTTGGAGGTGAAGTTTATAGCTAAGGTGGAGAATGTGCTCTAAAAATCTAATTCGTGCATGCAGCACAGATATGCCGAATTTAAAATTTCTGACATTCACTTGTAGATGCTGCGGATGGCCGTGACGCATCTGGGAGGAAGTGGCTCCACAGACACAGCAGTTTGAGGTGTGCGTGTCTGTGAGAGCTGCCCTGGCCTTTCCATCGATCATGGATAACGTAAATTTGTGGCTGATGATTATGTTTTTCCCTGACCGTGAAAATGTCTGTGTAGGGTGAGAATTGCTGATTTGGGTGGAAACGTAGCACTCTTCTTCCCTAATCGTATCAGCAGTTTCTTTTTTGAACTGTAAGCGTATGGGCTGACAAAGAGTAGTGGATGAAGGTGAAGGGTTATTCCAAAGTACCTCCCCGGTCGAACTGGAGCGGAGTTGAAGGGGCAAGATAGCAGTCAGCATGACACTCTTGTCCGAGCTCTCATCCGTTTGGAATGATTGCTGGTACTCCGAATGTGAGCTACTGCCATCCGCCCCCCATTTGTGCTCCAGCTCCAGTTCAACTGAACCCTCGAATTTGTCGAACAGAGACGGGTTGGAGTGCTCTAGCAATCCCACGAGACGACAAGCATTGTGGTCTACGAGGGACTGCAGTGGCACCTCAGCACACGTCTCTGTTACGACTACAGAGGGTGGGGTGCACTTTTTCTTTGCAGCAAGGACAATGTCATAACCGGGGAAAATGCCGGCATTGTGCTTTTCGGCGTTTTCCCGGATGTCCATGAACTGGGCTTTGCTTAGGTCAGAGTGCACAATGAGGGCCACAGCCTCTTCCCCTGTCAGTTTTTGTGGAGGAGAATAAGTCCTGTACTTTTCATAAATATTTAGTATATCCTCACCAACAGCGGGGTCATCTCCTATCATGGCAATTATTTTAGCGGCAGCTGTGTACCCCTCTGCACGCAGCTGCATGCTAGTGGCGTGGCAGAGGGAAGTGGAGCACTGACCAGCTCGGAGAGCTTCACTCCGGGCCCTTTTTGTCCGAGGAGCAGCCTCAACGAAAGGGACAACAGGGCGGCCAGGTTTGGGAGGCGGAGGAGGGGGGAGAGGGGAGGAGGGAGGGGACTTCCCTGCTATAACAAGAAAACCCTCAAGCCAATTGCTGTTCTGTTTTAAGAAGTCCTCTTCCCTACTGTGAGACTTGTCCCACCTCTCACAGAGTTTGCACAGAAATGTAGCTGTGAGTGTCAATATGTGTGTGGTGGTGGAGGCATCTAACTCAATGTGGCTGTTAAGACTAGAAAACTGCCCTAGCACATATTGTTTCACATGTTCCTTCTGTGTAGCTCTATCTTCTGCCTTCCTCTCCCTCATCAGCAAAAATAATGACTTCCTCTGAAGTGAAAGAGTCTTCATTTTTCCCTGTCAAAATAAAAGCATATAAATTTATACCCCAAGATAGGCCAGTTAGACAGGTGTGAGAAAATTAGGTTGGAAAGTTTCCCTAATATAACTCTGTTAGTCCCCTCGCAACTGGCAACAATACCAAAATGAAATAAAAACGAAGGCGGTATGATACACTTAATTTAATGTATGATACAAAATAATATTAGAGGGATGAAGACAATTCCATCCCAACATCTCTTTTAAGTCAAAGTTAGCTCCTTGAGTACAAAAAATATATATATATATATACACACCCTCTAATATTATCTGGTCTGTATCGTACACTAAATTAATAGGGTGTACCTATCACATACGGCCTTCATTTTTATTTCATTTGCTCTTGTGGCTAGTTGCGAGGAGAAGAAGTTATGTTAGGGGAACTATCCAGACAGACAGACAGACAGATAGATAGATAGATAGATAGATAGATAGATAGATAGATAGATAGATAGTTGGTTGGGTAGATAGATGGATAGATGGATGGATAGATGGATGGATAAATGGATGGATAAATGGATGGATAGATGGATGGATACATAGATAGATAGATAGATAGGTAGGCAGGTAGGTAGGTAGGTAGGTAGGTAGATAGATAGATAGATGTGGTCAGTATGAATACATTCGGGATAAACCTTTTTAAATGGTAGGCGAACAGTTTGCTTTAATTCCAAACCTTTACGTTACTCACTCAAAATAAATTAAGCAGTGGGTAACGGAAAGGTTCAGAATCTTAAAGGAAACTGTTCGCCTACCATTTAAAGAGGTTTATCCAGAATATATTCACTGACCACTTAACATTTCTATTTACTTAACTATTTTTCCATAGAGAAGACACTTTATTGCTTCAAGCAGTTGTGATTGGAAGTGCGAAGCTCTAATTTTTAATTAACACATTCTCAAAAATTTTAAATTTTTCAATTTTAAAAGTTGACCACTATGCAATATATTCCCCAACATTTACCTCTATACCCTTTTCCCCCTACCATACCCCTCTCTCCGCAG
Source organism: Frankliniella intonsa (assembly GCA_033675135.1). Taxonomy (NCBI): domain Eukaryota; kingdom Metazoa; phylum Arthropoda; class Insecta; order Thysanoptera; family Thripidae; genus Frankliniella; species Frankliniella intonsa. The sequence goes on from CM066248.1 coordinate 1,320,876, forward strand.
CTTCCAATCTATGCACTACAATTAAATGATTTCCCAATCTTCATAATTCCTTCACTAAAACTTTTAAATCATGAAAGTAATAAGTCACATCTTTTCATCTGTTTTAAAGTTGCATGAATTTTCGCAAGAACACTCATACTAGTTATGAAGCACTATTAAATAGTCTGCTGCAAGTGCATTCCCTATTGCCACAGATCCTTCACTCACATAAAACTGTTAAACAATAAGAACACGCAATAGAAACTGCATTAGTTTTCGAATACTTACATTCAAACACTTGGTCACTGGCTAAGCTTCACGCACTCAACACACAAACAAAAAACTTTTACTTCTCTCACTTAATTTCTTGCACCTGCTGCGGTAAGCTGTAGTGGCTGTAGGGAAGGTAGAGTGCGCTGGTGAGGTTAAAGCGGCCGCTCCGCTCAGCTCCGCGGCGGCGCGGTGATTCGCGTTCCCGTCTCGTGTTTTCGATTCATACTTTGTTTCGGGGGCAAGCGGGGGCGTAAAAATTTGACAGGAGCAAGGTAAAGGTCTGATTCACTACACCGTACCTTTCTTTTGATGGATTATAACGGATTACGATACGAAACACTAATTAAAAGTCGAGTAACCTGCTGTTGCCTCGGAAACTTTAAATTATGATTTCAACCCAATGCATACGTAAATAAGGACAAGTGGCTTTAGAAAACTAAAATTCAACATGTATTTTGACGGTGTAAAGGTGTTTTCGGACTTGTATTGTGATGGAAGCATTATTTATCACGGGGGTTCTAAGGCCTTCCCCTGGCGGTTTTTCCGACACTTGGTAAAGGAGTATTTCAACTCGTGTTTTGAGAACTAAATCGCCTTTTTTATGAGCGAGGCATTTTGTTTATATTAACTTTAGACTTTCAAAAAGAAGTTGTGACCATAAAAATACCCCTAAATAAAAATATAGAAATATCACTTATTGCCAGCTTTTACCCGAATCCGACCAGTGTGCACCGTGCCCTATTAAAGAGGAGAGCAAGTGAGAGAGCATAATTTAAAGAGGGAGAGCAAAAGAGAGTGCAGGCGAGAGGATTGTGAGAGTATGAGTGTGTGCGCGTGTACTGTTAATGGATTTCGTTACTTTACGATAAAATTCCTTACGAGTAGTGGTGTAATTAAAAATGACGATCACTCTTCGTCATTTCAGAAATAGAACTGTTCGTGGTATTGGAAAACAAACTACTCGTAATTTGGCAAAAGTTATAAGCATTCCAGAACGACAAATTTCTTGGATTCTGGATCATATACACAATATTGCGAACACTTGTCATTTTACAAGTGTATTCGTTTTCTCTCAAAATAACGCAGAGCTCGTGAAAATAAAAACTAACTGGTGTTTGTGCGTAAAGTTACGTCAGAATCCCTCACAGTGTGCGCACTGAAGGCCTGCGTGTCGCTTTTGTGTGTGTGTCGCCCGCACAGCCCCCACGCCTTTGTGGCTTCTGATGAAGGTTGCGATAGGTTTCGGGGCGAGGCGGCGGTTAGGCCCCAAACAACAGCACTCCCGGGACACCTGTCCGGTAGAGGAAAAGAAACATCCGCGCGCACCACTGCTCCTCCAGTCCTAGGGGACGCACGAAGAAGGGGAGAGAGAGAGAAAGAGAGAGAGTGAGGGAGGGAGAGGAAGAGAGAGGGGGGAGGGAGAGAGAGAGGGAGGGAGGGGAGGGAGAGAGGGGAGGGAGGGAGAGAGAGGGAGGTAGGGAGAGGAAGAGGGAGAGGAGGGAGGTAGGGAGAGGAAGAGGGAGGGGTGAGGAGAGAGGAAGAGGGAGAGGGGGAGAAAGAGAAAGGAAGGGAGGGAGAGAGGGAGAGAGAGAGAGGGAGGGGAGGGAGGGAGAAAGAGTGATTTGAATTTTGAACTTGTTTATTTGGCAGCTTCGATACAAAAGGGCAATGGCCCCACTGCAGCACGGAAGCTGGCTCTCATTAATTACTACAAGGAAAACGGGTACCCTCACCATAACGAAAATACGGAGTTTATAATTACAGAACAGGAGGGAGAGAGAGAGAGAGAGCGAGAGAGAGAGAGAGAGAGAGAGAGAGAGCGAGAGCGAGAGCGAGACTGAGAGAGAGCGGGAGTGACAGAGGAAGAGAGGGAGAGAAAGAGGGAGACAGAGATGGCACGGAGATAGAGAGGCAAAAAAAAAAAGAAGGTTCAGATCCATTCGTACCCCAGTTTCCACCCGCGGCGGTGACGTGGGGCGGCGGGGCGTCACGGATGGCTCGACGTAAGTTCATGCGCTGCGAAATATTCGGTGTTGGAATCCCCGTAGGGGGTTTGGGGGGGGGCGATGTGAATCGGAGGGGGGGGGAGAGGGGTGTGTAAGCGGAGCCGAGATATGCCTGGGGGGGGGGGGGGGCACCGTGTGTTGATACATCGGCTTGAGCTGGTGTGTGTGTGTGTGTGTGTGTGTGTGTGTGTGCGCGCGCTGTGTGTGTGTGTGTGTTTGCGTGAGTGTCTGATGGCACGCATAGACGGGGTCATCGGCCGCCCGAGAATGAATGAGGTGAGGAGCGGTGGGTGGCTGTGTGACGAAGTTTTATTATCATCGAAATCATTTGCCCTTATTGCGAAGTTCAAAGCCGCCCTTCTGCTCGGACGAATAAGACCATGTAGGCCGCGTGCGTATATGGGGCTGGTGCGAGCGCCATACAAGTGTTTTGTGTGTTTGGCCCCGGGGGCCCCACGGGGTGGGAGAGAGGGGGGGGGGAGGCTGCTTCGCCCCTGCGGGGGTAGGGTGCTGCGTTGTTTGCGCGCCGACGCTATCCTCACGTCTCTGCGAAGCTCCCGCCCTGCCAGCTGCTACTCTCTAAGGCTTATTAGGCCCCGCGGAGGTACGCCGTGAAAAAAAAAATACTGTTTCCCATCGACGAAATTTCCCCAGGATTTTTCTTATTTCGTGAAGTAATGATTTCGCTAAGCACATTTCAATGACTACGCGATGGGGCACGCCCGGCTGGATTAAAGGATCAGCTTGTGTTATATTTATGTCCTTCTTTTCCCTTAAAGATTTTGGTCGAGGCACGAGTTTACGGCTGATGGCAGGGAGGAAATATAGTTTATTTTGTTGGTTTTCTTATCTTCATTCGTTTAGCCCTGTTTTTTTTTTTCTTCTTTTTACGGGGGCGTCGTCACTGCTGTTGTTGGGCGCAGCGCGCACTTTGCCGTTCATCTTTGTGGCAGGCGGGGGAAAAGAAATATAAAATAATAATAGTAATAACAATAACGGGCCCTAAACATCAATTTCAGCCCTTTTTGACGCGTCGTGCGCGCCCTATCTTTCCGCTCATTCGCCATCGCGGTCTTCCACGCGAGCGCAAAACAGCCTCCGCGCCCCTGCCCCACTGTGGCCGAGCGGGGAGGGGGGGAGTGCCACCACCCTCAAATCTATCCCCTTTACCATGTACCTTTTACGCTTTCTTTCTCCGTCGTTCTCTCTCTCTCTCTCTCTCTCTCTCTCTCTCTCTCTCTCTCTCTCTCTCTCTCCTCTCCCTCTCTCTCTCCCTCTCCCTCTCCCTCTCCTCTCCTCTCCTCTCCTCTCCTCTCGCTCCTCATTGTGTGTATCGTTGTGGCTTCCGTTCGGTGCTCCACATTTTACTGGTCAAGGCGAAACACTTAAAAAAAAAAAAAAAAAAACTGTGTGTGGCGGCTAACACAAATAAAAAGAGACTAAAATAGGATGGAACTTTACTTTTTTTTTTTTTAGAAAAAAAAAAGGGTTAAAAAGTTTGTAGCTTCGCTGGCGGAAACACAGCGACACACTGCACCCAGCGCGACAGGGTGTTTGTATGTTTCACGCTGGTGGCCGGTGGTCCGGCGGGGCGGGGCGGGGCGGGGCGGGGCGGGGTGGTGTCGCTCGGAGGGCGGCGCGCTCCGTCTGGTATAAATATAAATGGATCGGTTTGGGTCGGCCGGGGCGGCTGCGCGAAGGGTTAAAAGGGCCTCGCCACTCTGCCACTTTGGAATAAAAGCACTCTTCACCCGACCCGACCCGACCTGACCCGACCCGACCCGCCGACCGAAACACAAGAGCATGTGTAGGGCGATTGTGCGTAACGGACACCCTTATCGAGGGAAATGAGTCTGAATTTTTGTGGATTTTTGTTATTTTTTATTGAATGTTTTGCCATTTTTTGCCCTGATGTTTTCCTACATTTTTCTTACTTTTCCCCCGAATTTTTTTTCTCAGAATTTCTTTTGAATTTTTCTGAATTCTGAGGTGTGTTTCAGAGTTGTTTCCTCCTCGCTCTCGAGATTATCCGAGCAAAAGCCTTGCGAACCGCCCGGTCCCGCCTACCGCCGCCCTCCCCGCTCCCGCCTGTTACTCACGTGGTGAAACGTTCGTTAGGAGGAAACGGGCCTGAGCGAGAGAGAGAGAAAGGGAGAGAGAGATAGAGAGAGGAATAGACGGATAGAAAGAGAGAGACAGAGAGGGGAGGGGAGGAAGAGAGCGAAGAGTGGCCGGCGGGATGGGATTATGGAACGCTGCGCCGCTGCGCCGTTGTTGTTCACGGCGTGTTTTGAAACTGTACACGCAAGACAGCCGATATCGGCATAGCACTCTCCTCCTCCTCCCCCCCTCTCCCCCCCTCCCCCCCCTCCCCCTCCCCCTCCCTACCCTGCTAGCATCCGCCGTCACCGCCGCGCCTGCCTCCCCGCGAGTTTCGGCCGCACCGTAAATGAGGATACATTTCTTACAGGCGCCGCGGCCCGGCCGGCCGGTTGCCGCGGCCTCGCTCGCGGGAGCTTGCGGCCAAGAACTTGTGACAAGCTGGCCCCACTCCAGGCGGCCCGGCCAATGCATATTCAAATGGGAGGCGAGGGCTCGGGGGTCGCTGCCAAAGGGCGCCTTATATACTGCAACACTTGCATAGCCCCCCTGCCCGCAGCCCCATCCCCCCTCCCCGTCGCGCCCCGCCTGTTCTCACCCCGTGTGACGTTATTCGAGGTGCGGACTCCACTTGCTCCTGGTCTTTTTCTGTTTTTCATTTATTTTACAAGACGACGGTATTCGCGGGTAGTGTACGCCCACCTCTCGAGAACATGGCGACAGGGAGGGAGTCTTTAGCACGGCGCACTGAGCCCTCCGACCAGGAAGGCCGCGCTCCACGACCCTGGGGGCCCAGAGAGGGCGGGGCGGGAGGTGGGGGCAGGAGGTGGGAGGTGGGGGCAGGCGGGGCCCCTGGTCAGGAGCGACGCGGGCGACGCGCCCCGCTGACCATCGGAAATTGCCTTAATTTATGGAAAGGTCGCTGCCCGGAGGCGTCGTCGTGGCTCCGGCAACGACGCTGCGGCATGCGGCTCCGGGGGTGGCTCCGGGGGGCGGCTCCGGGGGTGGAACCTCTTCCCAGGGGGGCCTCTCCCCCTCCCTCCCCGGTGCACTCCAGAACGAGGATATCTTCGCACACCCTCCACAGCCCTCTCTGCCTGCCCCGCCCGCAGGTGGGCGGGGGAAACTGGATCACTGAAATAAAGGGCTTTATTTGCTGACTTATGGGTGGGGCTGCAGGGCAGGGTGGCATATTGGGCGGTGCGGAGGGCTGGGCGGTAGGGCCGCCGCGAGGGATGAGATTGTAGGAACTTAGTGACCGTACACATGGCCGCGGGACCCGAAAAGTCAATTATTTTACCCCCACCAGCTTACACCCCTTTGCGCCTTCTCGCCTCCCTTACCCCCCCCCCCCCCCAATAACCGTCATCGGCCCGCGGCCTATCCTAGCGTAGCGGCGCGGACGCGGGCGTTTTAAAAACTTTTCCCGCTGGATATGAACGGCGCGCTGCCAACCTATTCACTGGAACGAATTATTTCCGAGCGCCACGTTCTAATTACGAACAGAGGCGGGGCAAGGTTGAGGGGTGGAGGGTGGGGGGCAGGGCGTAAGGCTGGAGGCGTTTGGGGGGGGGGAGCGACTGTTTAAGCAGGCGACCTTCTTTGTCACGCGGGGGCGGCCAGTCTGGCGGATGTTGGTCCTATTCAGGGATTATACGCCCGGGATCCCGGCCCTATAGGCTCCCGGCTGCAGGGTCCACGACAGGACGGGTGCGGGTCTGGTCTGGAGGTCTGCGACGCGACGCGGCAGCTAGATCTAATTGGTTCGGAATAACGAATACTTATGAATATAGCAGTCGTAGGAAGAAACATAAGTACGTACTAAGACTTTGTATTAGTCATAAGTATTATCGTGAATTTTCTTGTAGTTACAATTGACCGCACTCCACTACCCAGTCGCTCAGTTCTACCCCGCGGGGGCGAAGGAAACCACCTTCTTTGGGGGTGTTCATTTATTGGCGTCCATCGCACCCTCGTGCAGCTCTCTCTCTCTCTCTCTCTCTCTCTCTCTCTCTCTCTCTCTCTCTCTCTCTCTCTCTCTCTCTCTCTCTCTCTCTCACACACACACACACACACGCACGCACGCACGCACGCACACACTCAAGTCTAACGGACTTTTGTTTCTCCTTGCCTCCCCCCCCCCCTCCTTTCTCCTCGATACTCTGAATGTTTTTACCCTCGGCTCTCGGCTCTCCCCCCGCGCCGCGCCGACTTTTGGCACGATCTGGCGCCACTGGGCGAGAGTTGGAGAGCCGCGTCCGGGTAGCGCCGCGACGCCTCGGAGACGGCGGCGGATGTGGGCCGATAGGGGCAGCAGACGGGCCCGCCGCGCCGCGCTGAGAAGGGGAGGGGAGGGGCGGGGCCGGGCCCAGGGCCCAGGGCCCGGCCACGACTCAAACTTTGTCATCAAATCAGCAAGATTGTGGATAGAGACGGATGTCTATTATGCCGGGGGTGGGTGGGTGGCGGTGTGGTGGGCCAGGGCTGCCCCGCCCCGCCCTGCCCCGCCCCGGACCGCGTGGTCGAGGTCCAATCATGGTGATGGGGCGACGGAGTCATCAACAGTATCCGAGCATCGGCGTAGAGGGAACAAGAAAAACGAAAAGAAAGAGGAGAAGGAAAAGGAGCCGGCTGCTCCCGGGGAGGGCGAGCGCCGGGGTGGGGTGCCTTTAGTATATTACCTAATCCGTGGACACTCTCGGACTTTTTAAGGCTGGCGGGATCTGAAAGATTATCTTTTTTCAAGTCGTGGAGCTCGCTTATTAGTGTTGAACTTCTGTTTGTGGTCCTTGTAAAGCATCGTTTACGTGAAGGAAAGAAAAAAACACTCTTCGAATTACCTTCAGTTTCCCCGTTTTCCTCCCTGCTTATTTTAACTGCGCAAAGAGCGGGCAAGATGTACCTTGCCTTGTTGCACTGTTAAAAGAAATGTCGTAAATTTACGACATATTCGTAGTTAAGTTTGTTAGCGACACATGTCGTAATTTTACGAACATGTTGTAATTTTACGATGTTCATAGAATGTCATGAAACATATTTTGCACTTGGAAAAAGTACGTGTTCACAAACAACACAACGATGAGGTTGTATTGAAACGACATGTGTTGTTAACAAACTTAACTACGATTCTGTTGTAGCGTTACAACATGTTGGTAAGAACTTGTTTCTTAATGGACCGATACGGTTGAAATAGAAAGTGATAGAGCGTCTTTGCTCAGTTGGACAAATGCAACAAATGCTTTTGTAAACCAACAACACGGTCGTCACGGGTAGTGTCGTAAACTGACAACTATTTTTAACAGTGTGCGTCATGCAAGTCAGTGGCAGTTTGGATGACATTTTTTACTGTGCTCTCTCGTGCTGTCCAAAGTACAGTGAAATGCATGGGTTTGCGCTGTGCTCTACGCGGACGGCAAAAACGCTCAAGTTCTTGTTTCTTTTTTTTTTTTTTTTTGTTCATTTTTGTTGCTCATGGGGCCGTCGGCTGTCCATATAGCGACGACGTTGAATAACAGCAGTGTGAGGGGTGGCGCGCGGTGGGGCATGGCGGCGGGGCGTGCTGTGTGGCTGTCACGGCTCGGACCGCCGCACCCCGCCCCGCCCCGCCCCGCCCCGCCCCGCCCCCCGCAGGTTGCAGGGTGCCGAGCTGCTGAGCGCAGCTGGCGGCGCCTGGACTGGACTGCTGGCCGGCAGCCCCCCCGGGGCCGCAGCGCCGGGGCCCCCACCGGGGTAGGAAAGCAAAAGGGTCAGAGGCTGCTGCCGCCCCGCCCGGCCCCGCCCCGCCCCGCCCCGCCCGGCCCGCCCCCGCCTGGGAGAAGGAACAGGGCTGCAGGGAAGGGAGAAGGGAGAAGGGTGTTTCAATTACTTTGGAAACTGCCAATTCAGCTGCGTTCCGAACAGCAGTGGCTTTTGAAGGCCGCAGCAGCGACAAGCAACGGCGCTTGACACCCCCCCCCCTCCCTCCACCCCATCCGAACCCCTCCCACGTGACACGTTCTGAAACAAACCCGAGAGCGAACGGAGAGAGCGAGAGAGAGAGAGAGAGCGAGAGAGCGAGAGAGCGAGAGAGAGAGAGCGAGAGAGAGAGAGCGAGAGAGAGAGAGCGAGAGAGCGAGAGAGAGAGAGAGCGAGAGAGAGAGAGAGCGAGAGAGCGAGAGAGCGAGAGAGAGCGAGAGAGAGAGAGAGAGGAAGGGACGCTCGGGCGCTATGGTGTCGGGGGACGGGTGGTGCTGGTGTTGGTGGGGGTAGGGCGGGGTACAGAAGGACACACATAACGAGACGCCGCCTCGACTAGTCGAATTACAGTGTGTTAGACGAGAAGTGCGAGCGCAGAGGCTTTGGGGGGGGGGGGAGGGGGGGGAGCAGAACAACGCGCAGGACACACCCTGGCTGCGCGGAGCGCTCGCGACCTACACCCCGTGGGGCAGCAGGGTGCTATCGACTCGACGCCGTCCGACCTGTAACCTCATATGTCGTACACTGACAATCCAAAAGTGAGCAATATTAAGTGTGCAATGTCATGCTCACTCACTGTATGTAACGTGTGCAGGGACATGCTCAATGTGTGCGTGCGGAGATGGTTACTATAGTTTCAACAGTGAGCAATGCTTACATTTTGTTCAGTGAGCAGTGCTTACATTTTGTACAGTGAGCATAGCTATGCACACTTTACATACAGTGCACTCTTAACTTCTTACAAATAAAATTCTTGTATTACAAAGAATTCTGTGCAACCGTAATACAAAGCCAAATTTTCTTTGTAATACAATGAATCTTTGTAATACAAAGCAAAAATTTTTGTAACACAATAAAATGTTCCGTATATTACGGTTGCACAGAATTCTTTGTACTATACGAAAAAATTCTGTGTAAGAAGTTAAGAGTGTGTGGATTCCATTCACACTTCGTATACCGCGTGCATTGCTCACTGTTGGATTTTTACTGTAGCGGGACTGTGAACTGAACGTGTTCGGATCGACGCTTCGCGCCAGCAGGGCAGCGAGACAGGGCTGCGCTGTAGTATGAGCGTATGAGAGTACTGCAGCTGGAGTAGCTGTAGTATGAGAGTACCGCAGCTGGAGCAGCAGCGGGGAGAGCACTGCAGCTGGAGTAGCGGCAGGGAGAGTACTGCAGCTGGAGTAGCAGCGGGGAGAATACTGCAGCTGGAGTAGCGGCCGCTGCGAAGATGATGCTGAAAACAAAAAGCACTATCCCGCTCGCCGCTCCTCCGGTCTGGTCGCACGCTGCCGATGAGTGCCCCTCCCCTCGTGGAGCACCGCTCGCCTCCCCCGCTCCGCGCCCGCTGGGCCGGTTCTCTCCGCGCTGTCCATATTTTACGGCCTCTGCCACTACTGCTACTGCTACTCTCCCCCCCCCCACCCCTCACTCAGCTTCCTTCCCTCCCCATTCATTCATACCCATTTAAAAATCTCTTCTCCTCAGTTTTCGCTTTATGCCCCTCGGGGGCCGCCATTACACTGCTCGCCCCGCCGGCCCGGCCCGGCCCAGCACCAGCGGCGCCACCAGCCGCACCCGCCGCACCCCGGAGTACACAGACCGCCCCCCCCCCCCCCCCGCCCCATATTCTACTATTTTTTTTATTCTTTTTAAACCGCGAGTGCAAGGCGCGCGGCGCGGGGCGGGGTGGTCTGCTGTCGAGTGAAATGGGCCGCGCACTGCCGACTTTGCTGCCTGCTAAGGTATTGAGTGCCGGAAGCATTAAGCAGGCGGTGTGGGGGCGGGGCGGGGCGGGGCGGGGCGGGGCGGGGCGGGGCGGGGCGCGAGGCCAGCGCAACAGGAAACGCGTCGCATTACGGGGAGGAAACGAGAAGAGGGACCCGGCGGCCCGGCCAGGCCAGGCCCAGCCCGCGGCCTCACACGTTTTGCGTTCGCTCCTGCCCCATTCCCCCCTCCCTCCTCCCCCCTCCCTGCTCCCTCTCCTTGCTCCCTCTCCTTGCTCCCCCTCCCTCCTCCGGCTCCCCCTCCCCTCCCTCCTCCCCTCCCCTCCCTCCTCCCCCTCCCTCCTCCCCACTCCCTCCTCCCCCTCCTCCCTCCTCCCCTCCTCCCTCCTCCCTCCCTCCCCTCCTTCCTCCCCCCTCCCCTTCCTTGTCCGCATCTCTTATTCCCTCTCCTCTCCTTCGTCTCCCACTGTGGAAAACATCTTTGTAAATTTACGACTTTTTTCGTAATTTGTGATTTACAAACGGTGTTGTAACTTTACGATCGAAATGGTAAATTTTCGAAAGCCTATTTGCGCTCGTTTAGGAATTACAAGTCGATACCAAGTGTCCTTATACTTTTTGTAATTTTACCATGTGATATCGTAACTTAACGATATCTCTCATGGAATTTTTTTCGTAACTCTTACGAACGTTTCTCACTGGGCCCTGGCGCTTTCACCTTCTCGCTGTGCAACGGCCCCGCCTTCGAGTGTGCTGAACAGCGTTTAGTGAACGAACTCAGCCACAGAAAGGTGGAGTACTAACTCGTAAATTCACGGTTCACGTGAGAATATTGGAGCTATTTATTTCTGAACTATTCAATATTATTCAGTGGAATTCGGTGACATCGACATCCGATATTTTGTCGTATTCACATTACATTGCCAAGTTGGTGCCCCCTGTGTGCACTGGCCGGGCCGAGGCCTACGCCCCCGGGGACGGCCTTTAGGGGCCTAAGGAGAGGACGAGCACGCCCCAGCAGCCCAGCCCGGCAGTCCCCCGGGGGAGGCCGCGAGGCGGACATGCAGTCTGTAATCCTGCCCGACTGGTCTTGCCCCGCCCCGCCCCGCCCCGCCCCGCCTCAGCCGGGCCCCGGGGGAGCCGTATGCTGCGGGCGGGGCGGCGCAACCTTCGACCCTCCGCCAGGCCACCCTAAACTTATTGGCTGACGTCCACTTTCACATGGTTTCGAATGTCAATAAAGCATGGAACTCGCTGATCATGTCGCTTTAAAACTCCACGCCCTTAACACTGCGGGAAATATGTTCGAACATGTACGATACATTTTGTAATTTTTCATTTACAAAGTGTGTCGTACATGTACAACCACCCAACACCCACTCTTGCTCGTCACTCGATTCCAAGTCGACACGGAGTCCTTGTAAATTTACAATCTTGAATTGTAGTTGTACATGTCTCATGGAAAATTTTCTGTGCCCGGTATGACAATTTTTCACAGTGAACTGGGTGGATTTGTGGAATAACAGTAATTTCAGCTCAACACTGAAATACACAACAAAATTCGTCGACAAAATTCTTTGCGCAATTATTGCTCACTACGGCCGCGTCGTCGTAAAATTTCGATGAAAATATGTGAACAGTGCGCACGGTAAAACTGTCGTCTTGGTTTTCAAGACGTTTTGGAAAAATCAAGACCAGGTCGATTTTCAAGACATTGCTCTTGGTTTTCAACACGCCGTCTTGAAAAAGTTGAATAATTCCAAGAGCAATCTTTTGGAGAACGTCCTGGTTTTCAGGACGTTAAGGAAAGGTTTTGAGTTTTCCAAAATGTCTTGAAAATCAAGAAAGTTGCGTTGAAAACCAAGACGCCAGTTTTACCGTGGTGCTCTGGAAAACCAAGTGTGTACATGTATTCATCATTTACTGCATACTTACAGGTATTCAGTAAATAATGAATACATGGCATGTATGCAGTATTTGCTGAATACCTTGGCATGTACACACGTAGTTTCTGTGTGATTTTTCGTGTGTACATGCCAAGGTATTCAGCAAATACTGCATACATGGCCATGTATTCATTATTTACTGAATACCTGTAAGTATGCAGTAAATAATGAATACATGTACACATTTGGTTTTTCAGAGTGGAGAGTGCTCCGCAATGAAGCGATGGATATTGAAGACACATTCATGCCCCATCTGCGAGAGGGTGATCTTTGCCACTGGGGAGAGAGAGCGAGGAGTTCCGACGAGATCCTCGCTGAATAGCAGCCCACCCAGCCCAGCGAGCCCACAGCCCGGGGCTCAAGGGCTCGGCTCGTCAAACCTCGCGCGCCATCCTCATCTGCAACTTTGCAGCTCTGATATCTATCTGCACTGTTAAAAAAAATCTGAAAATTCAGACTGATTTTTTCAGACTTGCCACTCTTAATTGACTTTTCAGACATGAGACTGAAATTTCAGACCTCTTATCAATATATTGGAACGCCTGGTGTAAAAATTTGGTCTTAGCTGTCTGAAAATCAATCTTCAGACTTTCCGTCTGAATAATCAGACTCGTCGTTCCGACAATTGTCATCTTTGAAGTCTTTTTCATAGATCCAGACTAGGCAGTCTGAATTTTTGAAGGCAGAGTCTGAAGTTTCAGACTGCCCTGACGGCTGGGAACAGACGAGGGCGATGAGGCTCATTGCAGCAGTGCAACCAGTCTCACAGGCGGGCAGCGTAGCTCAGTGGTAACGCGGCTGCTTCGTAACCCCGAGGAGCGGGGTTCAAATCACCTCGACGGTAAAAGACTTTCATCGAACCTAGGAAGTTCTCCTACGATTGCTATGACGATGGTGTGAAGCAAAATGATCGCGTTCAATAATTTTAACGGTTAACTGTTATGTCTGAATTTTCAGACCTAGCACTTACTCATGATTTTCAGAATTTCAACAACCGAAAATTTAGTTTTTTAAAGTGAAATTTTTCGGAGCGAACTTTACTTTGAATATTCAGACAACAAAGCTGAAAAAAAACTTTGGACTTTTTAGTCTGAATTGTCAGACATTTTTTTTAACAGTGTGTCTGTTCGACCCAGTTCCCCAGTCACACCAGCGCCCGGCGAGTTGCACCGCGATAAGCTAGTGAAGCGGTACACCTTAACTGTACGTGCATGTTTTTGTGCAAACGTTTGTTCAAAGTTGAACATGCGTTTCGTTTCACACAAATGTATGCGAAAAGCCACATGCCTTTGTACAAATGTATGCACAAAATCGTTCAAATCCCCGCACAAATATGTGTGAAAAATTTGATTGTTGAACTTTGCACAGATAAAAGATGCAAATCCACGGATTAGTGTGTACGACGAAAACACACTGTTACACCAAATTGTCATGTGACGATAAGTATTACTAAAAATATTTCGTCACAAGAGCTGTGATGAAACAGTTGTCACATGACATGTATCTTTCGTCACATGACATGAATCTTTCGTCACACTGTGATGAACCATTTGTCATGTGGCGAACCTTTCTAAAGCAAAATTTAGCACTGACTTTGTCGTAATGTGACTATGTACTTAAAAATTTACAGTGCAGGGCCTTTTCCGCCGTACCTTCCGCCAGAGGCGCCTGCTGGTTAGGCAATCGTGAGACACGAGTGTGTAGCGGGCTTGCCTATCCAGGCTACGACGGGCGCTCGGAGTGTAGAGTAGAAGCCACCGGGAGCAGAATGCAGCCGTGAGGCGCGCGGCGCGGCGTGGAGGAACAAGGAGGAGGTGGCGGGGGGGGGGGGGAGAGCGTGCGGCAGGGAAGATTGGGTGGAAGAAGAAGGAGGCGCTGCTGCTGCTGCTGTGCTGACTTGGGCTTTTTGGCGACAGCGGCGGCACGCAGTGCCTCGGTGTATTACATTCCTGGCACGAGCCGAGCCGTGCCGTGCCGAGCCGTGCTGTGGCGTGCCGTGCCGTGCCGAGCCGAGCCGAGCCATGCCGAGCCGAGCCATGCCGAGCCGAGCCATGCCGAGCCATGCCGAGCCGAGCCGAGCCGAGCACTGCGTTGTGCAACAAGCGACCAAATCCTTTCGTAACCCGTCCCGTCCTGCGCTTCATCAGGCTCGGCTCGGGTCGGCGCGGCTCGCGGCCACGCGTTTGGGGCTGGGGCTGGAAGGCCTCGGTTCAGGTGCGTTAATGAAATTCTTGTCCGGCCGCGGCACAGAGAGTCTGTCTGTCTGTCTGTCTGTCGGTCTGTCTGGTGGGCTGCAGCGCGCTATGTCGTCGGAGGTTCACCCAGAAAAATGGGTTCTCGGTATGAGACTAAAATGTACTCAATCGAATAGAGATTATTTGGAACTCGAGTTAAGAACAATTTTGCTTGTGGTGGGACAAATCCACTTGGTCAAAGTACAAAATGCTATTGGATCCAGGAGCATTTGGTACTTAGATCAAGTGTGCCTTAAACTTGAATCCAATAGCATTTGGTACTTGGACCAAGTGGATTTATCTCACCAGAAGTAAAATTGTTCTAAAGTCGAGTGCAAAATAGTCTCTATTCGATTGAGTACATTTTATTCTCATACCAAGTACCCATTTTTCTGGGTGTTGGCCTTTTCCCGCGAGCGGTTTTGTGTCGGCAATGACTTTCCTCGTGGTCGTGTGCCTGCTAGGCTAGGGGGAGTCCGACGCAAGGAAAGGGTCCTCTGTTCTCCGGGTAGGGGGGAATGCGCGAGTTTTTCTGAGGTAAAAAGGCAGCAGGAAGTCAACGTGGACATGAGAAAAAGAATAACATGCTTTTTTTTTTTTTTGACTGGGATAGTTTTGGAACGTATGACTGGTGAAATTAAAGCGTAGTGCATGGAACCTCATCTCCTCAAGCGTGCCAAGTGTACGCTGATTGAAATGAAGCGCATAGTGCCTATCTAAATGCATGGGAGAATTTCTACTCTATGCGCTTCATTTCAAGCGTAGTCGTATGCTAGACTCAAACGTATACAACTACGCATCAGTTTTTACCAGTGTAGTGAGTGCGGTCCGCCCCGCGTCCCTCTGTTGGATTAACTCTGGAGCGGATCTACCCGCGCGGTGGGCCCTAAACCGGTAAGACGGAGGCCGTGTGTGCTCGAGACGGAGAGGAGCGGAGCTTCCGTCCCCGACCGCGACCCGGGGGCTCACCCCGCCCGGACGGACTCCCTGAGGACCGGGGTGGGGCGGGGCGGGGCGGGGCGGGGCGGGGCGGGGCGGGCAGTGAGGCTCGCCAGGCCGGACGGACCGGCCGGGAGCCTGCGGTCATGGTCTCTGTCAATAGTGCCGCCCCCCGGGTCGGCCGGGCCGCATGCCACCGCTCGGCACTCACATATGTCCAATCGTTTTTATTTTATTTATTTGAGAACAATAATTGTGTATTTGCGAGTGTGCAAATCTTGCCGTTTTTTTATTTTGTTATTGGCTTTATTCTTTGGTTCTTCCGTGCTCCTTTTAACTGCGCTTTTTGCAATCGTTTTTATTATTATTATTTGTTTTGGCCTGTTCGACGAGCCGCCATGTTTGCGTAGTGGTTTTTCAACACACACACAAACATCTATTAGCCTATGGACTTTGTCGTTCGCTGTGGATTTGTTGTGAAATACTGTTTGTTAAGCTTAAATTTACAGTAGTAGATTACTATTCTAAGGTTACAATCGCAACACTAAATAAATCATATCAGTATTTGATGGATGACGTCAGTCCGTGCATTACCAGATTTTAATCATTTAATTCGCTTGTCTAAAATTTAAGTTGGGAGTGTGGTGAACAGGTAGCCTCGCAGACGTCGACTGCGAAGATAAACGTTTTCCCACCTGCAAATATTGTTTGCAGTGTCCCCCACCCCAGCCGCGCACCATTTCTTTGCGCGCTGCGCTTTTGTTTTCCGTTCATAAAAGAAAAGTCGGCGACCGTGTTCGTCTCTTTTAATCTGGCCCCCCTTCCTGTAGCCGGCCCGGCCCGGCCCGGGCGCACCAGGGCAAGGTTATGCTCTCTAAAGTTTCTGCCGGGCGAACACTAGGATACCCGACCCCCCCCCCCCCCCTCTCCCCACCTCCCCCTTGCCCCCTTCCCCCTCTTAAGCCGTACCCCCTGACCCGCCCCTTCGACGCCCCTTGTCTTTTTCACCGCCGCCGCCGCCGCACTTTGAGGCAGTTGCTACTACTGTATCTCTTGCATCCTTTCAGACTCTCCTGTCTGGACCTTTTCTGCTCTCTCTCTCTCCCTCTCTCCCTCTCTCCCTCTCTCCCTCTCTCCCTCTCTCCCTCTCTCTCTCTCTCTCTCTCTCTCTCTCTCTCTCTCTCTCTCTCTCTCTCTCCCTCTCTCTCCCTCTCTCTCTCTCCCTCTCTCCCTCTCTCTCTCTCTCTCTCACTCTCTCTCTCTCACTCTCTCACTATCCACACTTTCCACCCTTCCGTTTTTCCCTTTCTCCCTCGCTCTTATTCTGCCCTTTTCTTATTCGCTTTTGCTCCCTTCGATTCTTCGCCTGCCAGATCGGATGTCGTGCGCACACAAAAGCGCGGGGCCAACTTTTGCGGGGCGGGGCGGGGCGGGGCGGGGCGGGGCGGGGTCATCGCCGGCCGGAGCGAAACTTTGGGGATAAAGATCACGAGCGTCTTATATGCTGTCTTGCAACATGCCCCGTTTTTTTTCAAAAAGGTGCTTCCCGCCCCTCAGCGCTGGCCAGGCCATGATCAAGAGAGGGCTGTGCTTGTTACCCTGATCAATGTTCGAGAGAGCGAGTGAGAGAGAGAGAGAGAGGGAGGATGGAAGACGGGGTAGGAGAGTTTGAGTGCGCTCAGAGGGCATGCATGTTGATGTTGGCACACATGATGATTGCTACAAGTTCAGATTACTAGAAGTTCTTCTTCGTCAAATTAACATACAATGTTCGCCCGTTATTTACGCGATAACAACGAACGTCCCATTGTCCTTAGCACTTGAGCATCAACAAGTAAGTGCATCAAGACGTTCAACCTTAAAAACACGCGGACTCTCTCTCTCTCTCTCTCTCTCTCTCTCTCTCTCTCTCTCTCTCTCTCTCTCTCACTCACTCACTCGTTCTCTCTCTCTCTCTCTCTCTTTTTCCACCAACCGGGGCCCTCGCTCCCACCCTACCTAAATCGCTCTTGCCACTCTGTCCTTCTCTCTCGGTCGATCGCTCCAGTCGACAGGGTTAGCACAGTGTACGACCTGGTTGCGGACCTGCTGAGATGGGGGAGAGGAGGGAGGGGGGGGAGGAAGACGGCAGGCGGGGTAAGGACGGGGGAGAGGAAGGGGTGTGGGGGCGCTCACGTACCAGCTGTAAAAGAGGGCCCCGTTAAGCGAGTCCAGTCCGTGCTGGTTCGCAGGAAGCCGATGTTGAATGGGGACGTTGGCTGTAGCCGGCCTCGTCTCGCCCCGCGCTCCGCTCTCCGCCCCGCCCCGCCCCGCCCCGCCCCATCCCGCCCCGCCCCGCCCCACCCGGCCTCGCCCGCCCCGCCCAGCCTCTGCCTGCGTGCTACGCCATCTGGCAATAAAGGGGATAGAAACAGATCGCAGCGATGAAACGCTTTGAGCGGCAGGTCCTCTCGGCATAATGGCTGCCTGCCTCTAGTCAAACTCACAAAGTGTCTCCCGCACCTTTTTTATTCGCAGACGTGCACTACTTACGTTTTCCAAGACAGCAGGGGCAAATGGATTCCGACATTTGCAAAGTAGTGAAGAGACGTTCCCCTGCCTCCTCATGCTTGAGCTTGGTGCCAGAGGGGTCGGGGTGGGGAGGCGGTGAGCGTCGCGCTCGGCTCCACGACAGTTTATACTAGTCCTGTAAATGCCGGTGGGACGAACACGTGAACAGACGTGCCCCGCGCGCGCAACACCCCAACGCACGCACGCGCGAGCCTACTCAAACTCCTTCGCCCCGCCCCCCCCCCCTCTCTCTCTCTCTCGCTCTCTCTCTCGCTCTCTCTCTCTCGCTCACTCTCTCTCGCTCGCTCTCTCTCTCTCTCTCGCTCTCGCTCGCTCTCTCTCTCACTCTCTCTCTCTCTCTCTCTCTCTCTCTCTCTCTCTCTCTCTCTCTTTCGCTCTCGCTCTCTTTCGCTCTCGCTCGCTCTCTCTCTCGCTCGCTCGCTCTCTCTCTCTCTCTCGCTCGCTCACGCTCTCTCTCTCTCTCTCGTTCTCTCTCTCGCTCTCTCTCTCGCTCTCTCTCTCGCTCTCTCTCTCGCGCACGGGCACGGAACTCGAGCGGAGAGGAGAGCGTTATGCACGCTTGTTACTTGTCGCAACTCCTTAGCCTCCTGGTGGCGGGGGGGTGGGGAGGGGGCGGTGAGGGTAGGTAAAAGTGTTGAGAGGGTAGGTAAGGGACGCGACGGCTCGGGGCCTAACGACACGTAACTAACGCTCCAGGAGGAAGGGACGAGTGAGGGGCAGGCCTTTTGGGGGGAAGGGGGGGGGGGGGTTGTCGACTGCGACGGTATTCACGAGATACGTGGTGCACGGCGGCTGTAAAGAGCGCGCGCCTCTGCTTATTGCGAGTGGCGTGGCGTGGCGTGCACGCCGAGCGTGTAATTGTCGCACACTACTCGCACGTTTGTAAACTTTCATTCATTCACTTATATGTACCCCTGCTGCACGTCGGCGAGACTCCCAGGAGAAATTCACAATTTTACCCGCTAAAATCTTGGAAGCTTCTTTTATTCGCCGTCGCAAATTTCCCCCAACAAGCTCTATCACGTGTAATTGAATAATTGAATGCGTAACCATGAACAAAAAGTTGGGAGAAATCTGTAAGCTGCGTAACAAAAAAGTTCATAATGTAGTGTGTACTTATTGCAGTTTTCGGATAAAAATCCACACACTTGAGTTTCCAGTGTACGGATCACCGTGACAAATAGTCGTAAAGGTTTACAGAAAAATTTTCCACGAAGTGCAGTTGTAAAATTACAATTGAAAATCGTAAACTTACCAGCACTGCATATACCGGCTTGAAATTTCAATCACGAGCACAAAAGGTCCTTCGTAAATTCACAACATATTTCGTGAATAATTTACAAAATTTATCGTTAACCTACAAAGATATTTTTTCACAGTGATGGGAGTGTCAGTGTGAGTTTACGAGTGACTGTCAGTTTTGCTTGCTGGCGCGGGTGCGCATCAGGTGAAAAGCGCACCACCGCGCTGGAAATGCCCACCGCCCGCCCGGCACGCACGGTAGTGCCTCTCTCTCTGTGGGGATGACCTTTTGGATTGCTCTGCATGGAGAATGGCGGGCCGCCGGGCGCGCTCATGTGCACGACGTGTGCAGGACTGCAAGCGCGACAGTGGTGCTGTTCAAAAAGTTAGACAGCCCCCCTCCTCCCCCACCTCCCCCCGGTCCGCACATCCCATAGGCTCGCTCTTTCACTCACTCCAACCCTTTTCTCCTCCCCGTATAACGCTATAGTGAGCTCATGTGTGTGTGTGTGTGTGCTGTTGCAGGTACGTTTGGTGCCGCGCCGCGCCGTTGTCTGCTACAATGTCCGTGGATGCCACTGGCCTCACCGCGCAGGCCGCCCAGCAGTAAAAAAAGAAAACTTGGCAAGTGAATGGGGATTCTCCGCTTTCCCGACCTCTGCACATAGTAGCCGGGCCGACCGACTCTGGAAACAAAGTAAGGGATACGAGCTGGCGGTGCGGCGTGGCCCGGTCAGTGATATACATTTAGCACCCAGCGTAAAAGAAAGATGGACCTCTTACGTTTGGAGAAAAATGGATATTTTGCCCCGCTGTCGCTGTCACAAGTTCTATAGCGGACCTCTGCTATGTATGTGCATGGCCACGCGTTGATATTTTTTTTTAACGGTGTGGGGACTTGCGCTGTATAGTGATATTTCAAAAGGGTATCGCTTGAATTTACGAGTTTTGTTTTTGTTTGCGTCGATGCATGAGAGCCGTACCGACCGGGCCGGGCCGGGCGCTGCTGTACCGCGGGGCCGGGCGGGGCGGGGCGGGGCGGGGCGGGGCGGGGCGGGGCGGGGCGGGGCCACTCCGTCCTGTTTGCGCGATGCTTGTGACGCGCTCTCAGGGGCATAACCTTTGTCTTGCGGTGCAAGCGAAACGAAGAGAGGGAGAGAGGGAGAGAGAGAGAGAGGGAGAGAGAGAGGGAGAGAGAGAGAGAGAGAGAGAGAGAAAGAGAGAAAGACAGCGGGCAGGACGAGCGACGGCCATCGTAGCGGGGCGGGGCGGGGTCGCGTAAGTGATTTGGATGCTGCGCTGTATGGCCCTGCTCCAGCAGTTTTGGGGGATCGTACCCTCCCCCCCTCCTTTTCCCCGCCTACAACTCTACCACTCGCGCGCGTCTCGACTATGCTGTGTGTGCTCGGGGGGGGGGCTGCTCCCAGCCCCGCAGTGTGGTGGTGGAAGTGGTAGTGACCCCTTTTCCCGAGTCCCATTTGGACGTGACAACCACAAGGCCGGGCGCCGCCGCTGCCGCCGCCTCCACGCAACGCAGGGATGGAGGAGGAGGAGGAGGAGGAGGAGGAGGGGGAGGAGGAGGAGGAGGAGGAGGAGGAGGAGGAGGAGGTGGAGAAGGGGGCAGAAGAAGATGTGTGCCCCCCCCCTCCCTCCCACAGCTATAGCTCATAGCGGCTGAAACCACGGCCGCATGGCGCAGTCAGGCGGGGTGCTAGGCCGCCCCGCCCCGATGTGTCAAAGCTGTCCCCCCGAGCACAGACGGCGGCTGTCTTTGGGGCGCCCCCCGACCCCACCCCACCCCCTCCACCAGCGTCACGGCGACCTTGCGTCGCGATTAAATCGGACCCCGCCGGCACTCTTTGACGGGATCTCAGGTTCAGCTCTCTTTTTCTTGTTTTTATCATTTTTTTTTAATCTGTCGCTAGACGTAATTCGATTACCACCGTGCCGTAACCTGGCTCGCACCAGACGAGCGCCCATGTGCGGCGAAAATTATTAATGCTCACATTTCGCAACAAAAGTTTCAACATTTTTTTTAAAAAGTTAAGTTTTGATCTCGCGGAACTTGAGAAGCTGAAACACGCGCCTCGACGGCGTGCAGATCTCGGATAAACTAAACCACAAATTCTAGAGGTCATCGAGTCATAACGTATGCATGCCACACCACATCTTTTATGCTTATATTGTTTTAAAACTGAGGAAAAGCGCGAACAGCTGGGGCTGGGGACATTGACTTTTGATAGTGACCCCCCTCGCCCGCCCCCCTCTATCTACTGCAGCTGGCGCAGCTGCAGGTGGTGCAGCTGCATTCTTCAATATCTCTCTGCGCGCGACGAGATGGGGCGCAGAGGGGTCGCGCTGTGGGGGTGGTTCCACGAAAGACGGTCGGGTACACTCTGAATGGGAAAGGACAATATTGCATCCAGCCAAGTTGTGCGCTTGTGCTCATCCTGAGAAGATTTAAATTTGTCTCCAACCTAGGGACAAATTGGGCTATTTTTGTCGCTAGATTACACTGTTAAAAATCCCGTACCCCATTCCACAGATACTACGGTAAAATCCGTTTTGATTGATAACGGAACAGCCTTATCTTAAAAATACGGTGTTTTCCGTGACCAATTTCGTAGTAAGGTTCCTTCAAACTTCGAAAAAAGTTAAATTAAAGGCAGTACGGTCATACGTCATACGTGACGTTCCGTACCCACTAAAAACGGTCCAGACCTGGTAAAAACTTAAAGGGAAAAACCGTAGAAATTACCGTGGAAATTTCTGGCAGTGTAGAGACAAATTTTAATCTACTCAGGATGTGCGCAAAGGCACAACTAGGCTGGGTGCAATATTGTCCTTTCCTATTTACAGTGTACACAGGCGGAGCCCCGAGAGATGCATCCTCCCCCCCTCCCTCAACCCAGGAATTCCCTCCCGTTCTTTTGTATTGCAAGAGGAAAAAGGGGGAGACACGTGCACCAATTCATATAGATGTCAGCTAGCTGACGTGGCGGGGCGGGGCGGGGCGGGGCGGGGCGGGGCGGGGCGGGGCGTGGTGCGATCCACGTCGATAGTCCCCTGCCATGTGTGTGTCACACGTCGAGAAATACACTTTTTCGCATTACGAAAGCCTTTTCCCGCTGCTTCGCCCGTTTCCCTGACAAGATGTGCATCCACTGTAAAATGTCCCCGTTCGAGAAATACGAGAGAGCGGTGCTGGTCTTAAGCGTTTAGGTCCAAAGCGCCAAAACAAATCTCGAAAATTTTTGGAAAAAATTTTCACCAAAAGAGGTCATAAAGGGAGAGAGAAGAGTTACATATATTGCTTCGGCTTCATTGAAAGCCGTCGCAAGGCGGCGTGCTCTTACCTTCATTAGTCGTCCGTGTGTTTGCCGACGGCTCGCTCGGAGCCAGTAGGCCTCTCAGATGGCATAAGTCACACAGCGGAGGGAGGGAGGGGGAGAGAGAGAGAGAGAGAGAGAGAGAGAGAGAGAGAGAGAGAGAGAGAGAGAGAGAGAGCGGCATGTAGTCCTTTTTCCATCGCCTCCGATCCTCCCACCCACCGCACAGCGCCACAGTGGCGGTGGCGCGCTCTGTGCGAAAAGCTGCTTAAGTAAGCTGAAAAGACCCCCCGCCCCCCCCCCCCCCCCCCCGGCACAGCACTGCCCGCGCGCGCCCCCCCCCCCCTTCTCTCTGTCTCTCTCTCTCTCTCTCTCTCTCCCTCTCTCTCTCTCTCTCTCTCTCTCTCTCTCTCCCTATCTCTCCCCCTCTTCCTCCCCCCTCTCTCTCTCACTCACTCACATACACACACTCCCCTACCTCACGGCGAGCAGTAGCAGCACCAAGCAGCAGCATGTTGTCCAGTCCGCCCCCGCCCTACCCGCCCCGCCCCCGCCCCGCCCCGCCCCGCCCCGCCCCGCCCCGCCCCGCCCCGCCCCGCCCCGCCCCGCCCCGCCCCGCCCCGCCCCGCCCGGCCGGGCCTCTGCCGCGCGGCGCCACGCCCCCGGGAAGTGAAGTGAGGCCACAAGAGCCATAACAGTCGACTGGAACGACACTTTTATGTCGGCTGCCGCCGCCCCCTCTGGAGCGGGCACAGCGCGGGCCCCGCCACGCCCCGCCACGCCCCGCCACGCCCCGCCCCGCCCCGCCACGCCCCGCCACGCCCCGGCCTACGCCAGTCTCGTTAAGACTCGCGTAACAGCGCGGCTCGGTCGCTGCAGTTACACGACACCGGGGCCGCCCCGCCCCGCCCCGCCCCGCCCCGCCCCGCCCCGCCCCCCGCCCCGCCCCGCCCCGCCCCGCCCCGCCCGGTCATCGCTAGTCGCCGATCTCTCCGACCCCCTGCCGCATAATTTTTGCCGGCCGTCGTCCATCACGGCACCATCCCACCCCCGCTCCAATTCATCTGGAGGCGGACGTGGCGGGGCGGGGCGGGGCGGGGCGGGGCGGGGCGGGGCGGGGCGGGGCGGGGCGGGGCGGGGCGGGCGGGGCGGAACGGAGAGCGGGGCCCTTCCTCAATCACTGTTCCGTGCTGCTGTGCGTGTGGTAATGAGACTTTCCAAAAATTCCAGTAGAATTTTTTTTTTTGCGGTGCAGGGTTGTTTTGCTAGTCCGAGGAGGCGAATATCTAGACTCTGTAGGTCCCGCTTCAGTCTGCCAAAAAGTTGGATAGAAGAGAGAAAGAGCGATACGAGAGGGATGGAGAGCGATGACCAGGAAAAGAGTGCGAGAGTGTCCGAATAAAGTGGAGTGGTCGCCGGCCATACATTTCCCTCCCTGACCGTTTCAAAAAGCGACAACAACGAGAAAGGCCTTCCTGGGGCTTGCTCTATTTGCCTTACCACACCCGAGTGTGTTTGTGAGTGTGACTGAGAGAGAGAGAGAGAGAGAGGGAGGGAGGGAGAGGAGTCGGAGAGAGGCTGTCGAACCCTTTTTTGGTTGCGGGAGCTATATCTCCTACCCATGCCGGGCCTGCTGTCTTTGTCTCAATATTTCCTGGCCCCGCTACATAAATCTTGCTCTCTCTCTCCCTCACCCCTTTTTGTGCTAGCCTTTTGCGGTAGATGGCGCCATCAGCGAAGGTGCGTGGCGGGGCGGGGCGGCTCGGACCCTCCGCTTATGCGTTCAGCTTGTGTTAGCTGCAACGTGTTAGGAATCGGTTGAATCTGCAACTCAAATAACAAGTTACGCATTTTCTGGGGTAGAGAGGGGGAGGGGGGGGGGGGTGAATTTGCACGAGGAAAGAAGCAGAAGATTGAAGGAGGAGGGAAGGTCTGATGTTACCACTGTCGCTATTTCCGATTGCGGGGTGCTGCGCCTGGTGCGAGGGCGATGCAGGGACCTGTGTTAGTGTGTCGGGGGTGGGGATTTGTGTTCGTGTGTTGGTGTCTGTGTGAGGGGTGGGGATTTGGGGATTATTAGCGGACCAGTAGGAGGGCCGACCGCTCACTCGTTTCATATCGCGGGGGTGGGGAAATCGGCGGTCGTGAGTCCACTGCCAAAAATGTGGGTTGGCTCTAATAACAGTGATTTTCACTGTGAGCTACAGTGAACCCTGCAGCACTGTAGCTTACAGTGAATTTTCACCGTAAGCTACGATGAATGTCACTGTAAGCTACGGTGATGCGCCCTGATTCCGAACCTAGATATTTTCGAATCCTCGTTACGGACTGCCAAGTATGGCATCACCGTACTCAAAAAGTAGGGTACGGAAGAACCGTACTTATGACCTCCACACACCGAAAATGATGTACGGAGGCGCCGTACTCTGCGCTCCGCTGTCGGTTTCTAAAACGAAGATACGGGACACCGTCGTAGGTTCCGTTCTACAATCTTGCCTTTTTACAGTGTGTTTATCCGCACCTTACCTCGGCTGTTCGTCAGGGTAGCGGGCACACTGCCCGGTATCATCGGTATCCAATGGCCGGCGCGACGGGCGGTCGCCATGGCAACAGAAGATCACGTGGTCAAGTCGTAATAGTAGCAGTAAATGCCCCGCGGCGGGTGTCGGGCGCTGCTTCGCTGCCCCCGCCCGACACATAACCTGTGCTCTTCTTTCCGGGATCATTTTCACCCATCCTCTTTTCTTTTCTCCCCTATGATCTTCCTGTTTCTCTGGCTATACGGCGTGTTCTAGCGTGTTTAAGTCGCCCCGTTTCACGTTAAAGGAGTGAGCATATCTCTGACCATGTTCTGCGAGCCTCACCACGGTTGTCGCCTTGATTTTAAAGACGTTTTGGAAAAATCAAGGCTTTTCCCTGACGTCCTGAAAACCAGGTCGATTTTCAAGACATTGCTCTTGGTTTTTAAGACATCGTCCTAAAAGAGTGGAATAATTTCAAGATGACGTCTTGAAACTAAAGAGCAATGTCTTGGAGATCACCCTGGTTTTCAGGACGGTAAGGAAAGGTCTTGATTTTTCCAAAACGTCTTTAAAATCAAGAAAGTTGCCTTGAGAACCAAGACGCCAGTTTCACCGTGCTGGTCAGTTCTTTCGAAAACAACCGCTGGCAAAATCTGCAAATCTTGTCGTGTTATTCGATCAGCCGATGGCGGTCAGGTGGGTTGTTTTTTTGCCTTCGGAGGTATTCATGAAAGTGCGCACTGTGCACACTTTTTGGTTTGGCGCGGAGAAAGCCGCCACTGCCTTCTTCTTATTTCCCGAGAGAAAGAACCGCGTGAGAGTGGTAGAGTGGAGCGGGCGGTGGCGGGCGGGGCGGTTCTTAGGGCCTATCGCGCGCCGAGGCGAGCGTGTTCCCCGAGTCGGTGTGTCCGGATCGCCTTTGGGGAGCGCTGGGCTGGGCTGGGGGCGGGGGGGGCGGTTACGGGGGGCAAGCGTCTCGCTGCCGGCTCCGTGTCGTAGTCCCGACCAGCAGCCATCGGGCCGCACCACCCCGCCCCACCCCGCACCACCCCACCCCGCTCCACCCCACCCCGCCCCACCCCGCCCCACCGCCCATACAAAAGGGCCAACTCGCTCAAGCGTAGTCCATTGTAGTGGGGTCGCGGACTTTGCTCCGGGTCCACCTCCCCACGCGTGTGGCGGCGGCCGCGCCCCGTACGTCGCCGTCGTCGTCGCAGCGCGAGGGGGCAACCACTCGTGAAATACTGTGTACAAACCTGCGGAAATCTCGATGAAATCCTTGGAAATCTAACTGAGAAATCTCATGAAATCTCATTGAAATCTTGTGAAATCTCATTGAAATCTTGTGAAATCTCATGAAATCTGGGAGAAATCTTGTGAAATCTCATGAAATCTGAGAGAAATCTCTCAAAATCTGAGAGAAATCTTGTAAAATCACTAGAAATCCCGTGTACACTAGGATGGGGAGTGGTTGCCCCCTCGTCGCAGTGGCTGCAGAAGAGTGGAGCGCTTCGCTCAGGACACTGGAAAAATAATTTTATCTTGTCGTTAGCACAGGCGGAGGGACTACCATTCAAGGGGGCCGGGCCACCACTCCTGTAATTCTGTGTACACATTAGCCTGTAATCCGCATAATGTAGTCCTACCGTAATCCCTCGTCAAAGTGCGCAAAATATTTACAATATAATTAAATTTATCGATGTAGCACCTAAAATATCCGGTATGTAATCATGTGTAACGAAATACGTTGTAAATTTACGACAACCCAATCTCGCGCTCGTGGTTGAATTTCTAAGTCGTTACGCTGTGCTCGTAATTATTACAATTTCTTATTTTAATTTTACCACTGCACTTCGAGGTAAAATTTCCCCGTAAACCTACAACTATTTTTCTCAAAGTGCGTCAGGATATCACACTTTTCTTAAAATAAACTGCTGGGTCTCCCGCCTCCCCCCCCCCCCCAAAAAAAAAAAAAAGAAATGGACAAATCAATGACGAATGACAGCGAATGGTATGGTTTCGCGGAGTGGTCCTGATTTGCAAAATGAAAGCAGCGGGCGGGCCGGGGTGGGGCGGGGCGGCCTGCAAGTGCGCGGCAGGGGTGTATGCGGAGCCCGTGGGGTCCCCCCCCCCCCCCGCCCCCCATCTCCACTCTCCCGCTGCGGTGGAGTTCGCCGTAATAACGCTCACGAATCATAACGATCCTAACCTCGAAAACCCCTTCCCAGCCATGCAGCCCGGGCGGGCGGGGCGGGGCGGGGCTGTAAGGTCCCGCGTGCGCCAGCTCTGCACCAGCGGCGGCAAAATCCACGTACTCTCTTGGTTGTTAGCCCCCTCCCTTTCTCCTCTCTCTCACGCTCGATTCTAAATCTAAATCCTTCTCTCTCTCTCTCTCTCTCTCTCTCTCTCTCTCTCTCTCTCTCTCTCTCTCTCTCTCTCTCTCTCTCTGGCTTTCCCCCCTTTAGCCGGCGTGCCCCTTTTCTTTATCACTTATTTCTTCCTTTTCTTCTCTCTTTTCTGTAAAGCACCACGCCGTTAAAGTCCTCTGGCCGTAGCCACCCCCTTTCCCCCCACCCCATTCGCCATTCTTTCATTTCCCCATTCTGAACGTAAATAGGTGTGTGTGTGTGTGTGTGCGCGCGCGTGCGTGTGTGCGTGCGTGTGTGCGTGCGTGGGGGAAGGGGACGGGCGTAAGCGACGGTTGGGGTGTGAAAGTGTAAAGGGCGGGGCGGGACTCGGATGTCTGCTTTGAACGCCTTTCCTTTGGCCTGTCAGTGCATCGATTTTCGTCCACTCTCACTTTTCCTCTCTGCTCGCGGTATATCGCGTCCTTCAGCTAGCGGTGATATTCACTTTGCCCTCATTTTATTTGTCCTTTCCTAATTGTACCTGAACCGGGGGGAGGGGGGGGGGGGCATCACGAAACTGGAAGGCGGTGATGCAAAGTATGCAACCAAGTTCTGGAAATGTCCGCCGGCGTGTTAAAAGCAATATAAATCAGACGGAGGAAGGAAACAGGCGGGTCACGAGAGAGAGAGAGAGAGAGAGAGAGAGAGAGAGAGAGAGAGAGAGAGAAAGAGAGAGGGGAGGCTAAAAAGCAACCGCAAAACTGAGGCATAAGCAGAATAAATGTGATCGGCGACGGCGGCAAACGCGGTGCGGGAAAAGGGACCATTTACAAATTGGACGACAATGGGCGTCTCTGGAAGTGAAGTAATGCTGATGGCGAGAAGGGGAGCGGGCTGGGGGGGGGGGTAGGGGGGACAGCTAATGCTCTGTGGCGAGGGGCCAAGCGCTCATTGGACACTCGGCTGACACCCCCAGACCAGCGGCAGGGAGTCTACCTCCACCCTGCTGGACTGCGCAGTCCAAAGGCACACAGGGACGACCATACATATCGCCTTAGCTTAAGATAATTTTGATTTACCATAATAGTGGTAACCGGTGATAAAACTGACTTTGCAAAACCCACGTAGTTGACCCACAGGTTATTGGCTGTGCTAAATTTAAATTTAATTTGAACTTTAAATGCCCAGCCCTGTCAGAATGCGCCATGGGGAGACCGACGGGAAGACGGCGTGAAGGGAGGCGCCAGGCGTGAGACGTGGGATGAGAGATGTTGACAGGCTTACCAACCACCAATGCAAAACTAACAATTATTGCAGATAACCGGTGTTTTAGCATCTAACTTCAGCGCACCACAGGCGCACTTTTAGCTCAGCCTTACACGGTTTTAACGTGCGTCTACCTTGTTAATACGACGACCGTGAATCCGCGCAGTCCGTATAAACTTGGAGCGGAATGAAGTCTTGGTGATCCGGATGCTCCGCGCCGCTGCGGCGACTCCGAGAAGTACTTGACCCGGGCCGAGCGGTAAGGCGGAGGGCGCCAGCGCCAGGCGTGGGAGAGTGGTGTGACGACGGTAACTTAGGACGGTGGTGTGTGTGTGTGTGTGTGTGTGTGTGTGTGTGTGTGTGTGCGCGCGCGTACGTACGTACGTATGCGCGTGTGTGTAAGAGAAGGAGAGAGAGAGAGAGAGAGAGAGAGAGAGAGAGAGAGAGAGAGAGAGAGAGAGAAGGGGAGTGGGAGAGATTCACAGAAGAGGCTGCACACGTAACCTGAGCAAGTTTAAGAGCCCGGGTGTCAGGACCCTGAGAGGTTAAGTTCCGCGGCGCTCCCATTCCTGTGCCCTCCGCTGCCCATACGCTCTCCTCCTCCTCCTCCTCCTCCTCCTCCTCCTCCTCCTCCTCCTCCTCTTCCTCCTCCTCCTCCTCCTCCTCCTCCTCCTCCTCCTCCTCCTCCTCCTCCTCCTGTTCCCTAGCAATGCTCCCGAGCCCCCATCCTCCTCTCTCCCCCTTCCCCCTCTCTCCCATCCCCCTCTCTCTCCCTCCTCATCCTCCCCCCAGCTCTCTCAGAACTACTTATTGTACTCCGCCCTCTGCGACCGTATCGTCGTTAGAGAAGCGCATACTACCGGCGGGGAGTAACACGACGATAAGACGGCATCCAGTTTAACAAATTTATTTTCGTGTGGAACACTGTTAAACCAAATTGTCATGTGACAATAAATTTGCTACGAATATTTCGTCACAAGAGCTGTAATGAAACAGTCGTCACATGACATGAATCTCTCGTCCCATGACATGAATCTTTCGTCACATGACATGAATCTTTTGTCACATGACATGAATCTTTTGTCACATGACATGAATCTTTTGTCAAACTGTAATAACCATTTGTCATGTGACGAAACCTTTCAAAAGTAAAATTTAGCACTGACTTTGTCGTAATGTGACGACTTAAAATTTTACAGTAAAGGGAGGAACGTAAACTAAAAACCATCCGCTCGGAATCTTCAAAAAGAAAAAAAGGAAAAAAAAAAAAAAACCCTAAAACCGCTTTGGACTTGCTTTGACGAAGTGTGCATAATTCCTGTATGACGCCCATGCACTGCCCGTGCACGCCACACATGTCTGCGGCCGCTCCGCCTGCGGAGGCGGCGAGTCGCGCGTGCCTTCAGAAAGTTAGGCTAAAACCGCCGGACGAAACACACACCCTCGTGTTCAACGGGTGCCTATCTCCCCCTGCCAACAATGCGAGAAAAAACGCTACGATAAATCCTGTTAATTTAAATGCCAGCTGCAGCCTTTACTAGTGTCTGGTACAGAATTCAGTGTACTTTTTTAGACAGTCCATCCCGTACCCCCCTAAATTAAAATTGTTTGGAGGCCAGTAACTTTTTCATTTCGAGTCCAAACCTACGACATATGTGCTGACAGTGCATGCGTGTCCCTGTCAGTTTTTGCGCGTTTTCGGGGACATGCGCGGCGTCGGAGAGGGAGAGGGGGGAGAGTATAGAGAATATTTATGTGTGTGTGTGAGAGAGAGGGAGAGAGACAGAGAAAGAGAGTTTGTCGCTCTCTGTGTGCGTTTTCGTATGTGTGTAAGAGGAAGAGTGGAATGTTGTCACGTTGATGTGGGCGTGGACCGGCGGTTCCGTATCAGACACTCCAAGGCCGCCGCTCCCGCTGGGCCGCTGCAGCCCTGCGCGCGCGCGCGCGCCCCATGGCGTCCTAACCGGTGATTGGAGGACGGTATTGCGGTGGTGTTGGCCTCGATGCTGGTGCCTGCCTGCCTGCCAGGTATCAAACTTGTTCTGTTTGTAGTGAGAAAACTTTGTCCCCACTCTCCCCTCGCCGCCCATCCCTACCTCACTTCACTTCATGTTCCCCCCCCCCCCCCGCCCCCCGATCTATCCCTCTCTTCACTGCTCTCTCTCTCTCTCTCTCTCTCTCTCTCTCTCTCTCTCTCTCTCTCTCTCTCTCTCTCTCTCTCTCTCTCTCTCTCTCTCTCTCTCTCTCTCTCTCTCTCTCTCTCTCTCTCTCTCTCTCTCTCTCTCTCTCTCTCTCTCTCTCTCTCTCTCTCTCTCTCTCTCTCTCTCTCTCTCTCTCTCTCTCTCTCTCTCTCTCTCTCTCTCTCTCTCTCTCTCTCTCTCTCTCTCTCTCTCTCTCTCTCTCTCTCTCTCTCTCTCTCTCTCTCTCTCTCTCTCTCTCTCCCTCTCTCTCTCTCTCTCTCTCTCTCTCTCTCTCTCTCTCTCTCTCTCTCTCTCTCTCTCTCTCTCTCTCTCCCCACTCTCTCTCTCTCTCCCTCTCTCTCTCCCTCTCTCCCTCCCTCTCTCCCTGCTCTACTAATCATCACACCTGCTCCGCTGACTGGTCGTCCTGTAACGAGGCGCCGCGAGGGGGAGGGGCCGGCACAAGTTATGCGATCTCGACGTTGTATGACACTCCTCTGCGCTGCTCAGTCCCGAGAGCTTATTAAGGTCTCAACGGGACGGGGCTTTGTCGCTGCCCCTCTCCCCCTCTCCCCCCTCCCCCAACCCTCTCCGCCGGCTGAAGGGTTTGTGTGCGCTCCCCTAAGCGTGAGGTGTGTGTGTGTGTGTGTGTGTGTGTGTGTGTGTGTGTGTGTGTGTGTGTGTGTCTGTGTGTTAGTAGGAGATGTGTGAGCACGTTGCACCAACCGGACTAAACCAATAACCGGAGAGAGTGAGAAAAAAAACTATTATGTCGTCTTTAGTGAGCTACTTTATTGAGAACTGAGGCATATTACCAAGCAGTGTTTATTTTACGTAATGCCTTTTTTTTTTCTGCTCACGTCTCGACGTCTGCGTTTTCTGCAACCTTTGTTAGAAATGTGCAGAAGGAATGATTACGTGCAAAATAATCAGCGGTTAATTCTCGGTCGAACACCACATTTTTTGGCTACTAAAATTTTATTTTTTACATTGAGATTGAAATGATTTTACTTTTGGCACTTCTTTGTAGTGCGCATAACCCAGACAGCGGCGCCCTTGGTGCTGCCCACAGCTCTACGCAGACTCGCGCAAACTATAAAAACGGAAACTTGCGTCTGTTCTGCTCACTTCACGCACGCGCGCGCGTGCATGGACCAGGGAGACGAGAAAAAAAAAAGAAAACATTATCCTCTGACCCTTCAATCGGTATTCAATAGCTTGCTCTTCCCGCAGGCGGGGCGGGGCGGGGCGGGGTGGGGCGGGGCGGGCACTAGCGCTCTGACGCTGCTGGCTTCTCTCCGCGAGCTGTACCGCGAGGTGCGCCGCGGGGAGAAATTGAATACTAAACTGGCTGTAGTCTCTTCTCCCTCCCCTCTTCCCGTCTCTCCATCCTCATCTCTTCTCCGAACATGACCCTAAAAATACATAGCGGAATGTGATAGGTGCCGCGCGGCCGCGTGCCTGCGGGGCGGGGCGGGGCGGGGCGGGGCGGGGCGGGGCGGGGCGGGGCGGGGCGGGGCGGGGCGGGGCGGGGCGGCTGCAATATCTCTCCGCCCGTCCATCACGGCTGAAATTTACTCCACCGCACATCGATGGCTTGTGCAAACACAACTCAGTCATCTAAATTTATGCGAGTGCTGTATATTCGTCCTGAATAGACTGAAGTGTCGTTTTCTGGGTGAGTACAGAAATTCTTGTTGAGCTTTTACAAAAAAATAATTTTGTCGCTTTGTAAAACAAATGATGGAATAACTTTGGAGTGATCAAACCAAGGATCAAACTCTGTGGGAATCACTGTAAAAAAATGCCATGAATAACAACCGTCCAAACCGTTATTGTACTTGAAATTAATACTAGAACGCTGTACATTCAGCTTCTTGGTCCCTACAAATTATTATTCGTTTAAACAGTTTTCTTATGAGTTTACTCTGGAAAACGAAGTACATGTATTCATTATTTACTGCATACTTACAGGTATTCAGTAAATAATGAATACATGGCCATGTATGCAGTATTTGCTGAATACCTTGGCATGTACACACGGAGTTTCTGTGTGATTTTTCGTGTGTACATGCCAAGGTATTCAGCAAATAATGCATACATGACCATGTATTCATTATTTACTGAATACCTGTAAGTATGCAGTAAATAATGAATACATGTACGCACTTGGTTTTCCAGAGTAGAAATAACAGTTCCACACTGTTGTTAAATTGTGGTATTCTACCGATCAACAAGGGCAAAAAACAAACAAAAAACACTTCCGGGAAGAGGTTTTTTTTTTAACCTAATTCATTTCCCCTCTAGTGAAGGCGGTGTCTGCTTGTCCTCTCATGTCCTGCTCGGAGCCCCGGGACTGGGCCGGGACCAGCCAGCCGGAGCCGGGGATGGGGCGGCCAAAGCGGCCCCGTGACCAACGTGCACGGCGCAACGAGCGCGCCAAGAGTTGGCCGAGAAATATAAAGTTACGGTTTCCACCCTGGCGCCCCCTCCCCCTTTCTCGCCTTTCAGCCCCCGGGGAGGGAGGGGAAGAGAGTCTATGGAGCGCAGGCGGCGAGGGCGGGCGCGCGCGGGAGCGACTCGAAATGGAATACTTCGGCACAAACCTAATGCCGCTACCACTGCCGCCGGCTTTGGCTCGGGCGGGGCGGGGCGGGGCGGGGTGGGGTGGAGCGGGCTGCTCCTGGGCCGGCATGGCTGGGTGGCTGGTGGTTGGTTGGTCGATTGTTATTTCGATAGTGTGGAGAGTGTTTGCGCCACGATATCTCCCTTTTGCCGCACCTGCTACTGCCACGCCCCGCCCCGCCACGCCCCGCCCCACCATGCCTGCCGTCGGGGCTGCTGCTGCGGCTGCATCCCGCAAAGGGGCCGCCTTCGTGGTAATGGCAGTTAGGCTGGGGCGGAGATGTGTTGTTAGAAAAACGCAATTAAGTTTGTTTATGGGCTGTAATTCGCGAGAGTGAAAAACTTTTGCGGCCGTGTTGGCCGGCTGGTGCTGTGTGTGTGTGTGTGTTCGTGTGTGTGTTTTCTCCGCCCTTCACGCACATTCACGAGAGCGGAAGCAGAGACATGTCATGCAGGTAGCAGGGTGTAGCCTGTCTGCTACCGCTGGTCCCGCAAAAGAAAGTTGTAAAAAAAAAACTGAAATTAAATTTTAACTCTCTCCTGCCCCCTTCCCCCGCCCGCGGCTAGCGTGGTCGTGTGCTCGGACCAGCTTGGTTTGAAAAAGTATACAAGTTTTTTTGAATATTTTTTTTAAAAGAAAAAGTTTAGTGCTTGGCCTTCGATGCGAAGCGGCAGGTCTGCTTATGCAGCACGTTACGGCGCCCAGAGTAAGATGGGGACTTCTTTTCTCTTTGGCATTCCAAGTAGTGACGATACACTCTAAGACTGCTGTCGTCCCGCCCCACCCCACCCCACCCCGCCGCGCCGCGCCCTCCTTGGCCTTATCGCCGTTACAAGTTTTCCCAGTGCCGCCTGTCATTACGTGGACAGAGAGAAAGCGCCGGGTGAACTAGGAATACCTAATAAATAGGAGGAGGAAGTGTGGAGCCGTGAAGGGCTCTAATTAAACACACCTTGAAAGTAACTCAAATTTAGGCTAGTCCTTTTCTTGTCTTGGAGGAAGCAACGTCGGTTAACAAGTTTTCCTGTTCGAGTCACAGTTTATTCAATAAAGAAGGATTCACGTCACAAGTTTGCGAACCTCTATGCGAGGGAGAATACGCAAGGATCGTGTGAAGTTAAGGGTCGGGGAGATGTAAGGGTATAAGGGGTTGATATGACGACAGTACAGCAACACGTACCTCGCCACGCGCGTTCACACACACACACATGCACGCGGGACAATGCCCCGGCGAATACCGCAATTTTCTGGACGATACGATCGTCGTTTTATTGGCGTGACAATGCACGAAGCTGTGAGGCCTCTTGGGTAGCGTGGAGAGGGATAGGAGGAGGGTAGAGTGGGAGTGAGCAAAGTGAGAAGGGGTGGTGGACTATGTGCGTGTGTGTTTGCGTGCGTCAAAATTTCCGTTGTCATTTTTATCAGCATCGTTCGGAAAGAAAGCGATGGCACTAAATTCACTGTAAATCAAAAGTCGATACATCTCACCTTTTAGAGGGGCGAGACAGGTTTGTATTACCCAAAGAGAGGTGAGACGTTTATATCACCCAAAAAGACTTAAGACAAGTTTGTATCACCCAAAAAGAGGTGAGACAGGTTTTGTATCGCCTTAAATTGTCTCCCCCCTTTTTGGGCGATACAAGCCTGTCTCGCCTTTCTTTGGGCGATACGAACCTGTCTCACCTCTTTAAGGGCGATACAAACCTATCTTGCTCTAGGATGGCGATACAAAACTGTCATGCCCAAATTTGGTGATGTGTCTCGCCAGCTGAGTTACAGTGAATGGGCGTGAGCTGTCCAACGCTGAGAGATGGATTAGGAAGGGCGGAGGAAAGACGCTGAACTTCTGTTATAGGTTAGTTTCTTCAGGTTGAGGTTGGTGGCGCTCGGTCCTGTACCGTACCGTCCCAGCAGCATGACATTGTGGAGAGAGTGCCCTCTCCCCCGGCAACACCAGCTCCCGTCCCATCCGCCATATTTCTCCGGGCACATTACGTTTGGAACTGTGTCCTCCAAACGCACCATTCTAACCTACATTTCAAAAGTTGCGGTGGTATAAGGAAGGGGAAAACTTTTTAAGTGCTCGGCACGGCCCGCCGCGTAGCCCCTCCACGCGCCTGCCCCGCCCCGCCGCGCGCTAACCCGACCCTGACGTGGGTCTAACTCTCTCCAATGGGAGATGACAGACCCTGCACGCGTGAAACCCAAAACGCACCCGACGCACAAATTGCCGGCTAAGCCATGTGTTTTGCCGCAAGGACAGCGCACGCTCTATTCTCTAGCGGTACACGCAGAGAAGTGGTTTCTCGATCCAAGAGTAAAATACTCTCAAATAAACCATTCGGGCGTTTTTGCACTCTACACTAGAGGTGTGCGAATCAGGTTTTTTCCCCTCGAATCGAATCGAACCGAATCATAGAAAAAAATCCTCGAATCGAATCGAATCGAATCCGCTCTTTTTTTCTCGAATCGAATCGAAATTTTGGACCTGTTTTTCGAATCGAATCCGAATTTCAACGAAAATTTTGAAGATAATATTACGTTGTTAGGAAGGCTTAATAGGTGGGTCGTACGTAGTTCAATAATTGCAATGCAACACAAATTGAAGTTAGACAAAGAATAATTACGTCTCTGTTACTATTTATTCATAAAACGCCCAAAAATGATAAAGGTTTAGTAATATTAGTCAAATGGAGAATCGGCAGATTCGAAGGCGAATATCCTTGATTCGAAGTTTTCGAATAGTTCGGATTTTAAGCAATTTGCCCGTGAGCGAATCGAATCGAATCAGAGCTGATTCGATTCGATTCGATTCCGAACCTTTCGCACATCTCTACTCTACACTTGGTGTGCTTCAAGTTCTCTTGATGAAAGCAGTGAATGCACTTGGACACAAGTGAGAGGTAGACGAGAAAGACTTGATCCAGGTATCAAATGAAATTGGGTCCAAGGGAATTTAGTATTTGAATCCAGTGTATTTGTCTCAAAGGAAGCAAAATTGTTCTCAACGCAAGGGCAAAAAAATCTTAATGTTTCTTCACAGTATTTTATTCTTTTATTCTTCCGAGAAACCACTTTTTAGCGCTGTGTGTCTTTGGCTTTATCGCTCTCCATCACGTCTCTCCTCCTCCATCTACCCCGTCAGCACCCGTAACATCTTTGCCCACCGACCGCACAACCTTTGGCGGAGTCGATGTGCGGCCCGCGCGCCCGCGCTGTCGTTTTAAATGAAGTATGATGATATCCGTCGTTTTGAATAAACGCTGGCCTGATGGTGATAAATCATCTCTTTCCGGTATCCACCGCTCTTTTGTTTCCCTACCGATTTTATTTCCTTCATAATGGCGCATTTCATTCATCATTGAGGCACGCTGCCCGCAGTGAGAATTCGCCGCTCGTTTCTTTCTGTGGTGACAGGGAGAGAGGCTTCTCCTTCCTTAATAATGTGCCGACTTATTCAACCTTGTGACCACAATTATAAGACGTAAACTTGACGTCATAAACCGACCTGGCTGATTCATGGAGGGACGGAGTGTTTACATGTCCATGAGGGCGAAAATGAATAAAGCAAAGCTCTGAGATGTTGTTGACCCGCCCCCAACTCCCACCCCTGTAAAAGGGCCTGCTAAACCAGCTCGTGACCCTGGCCCCACCCCCACCCCCACCCCCTCCCCCACTCCTCGGGGCGCACAGGTATCAACACCTGACTTGTCCATGAATAAGATAAGGCTCATCCTTTGCATAGTGCGGGCCCGAGGCCGCCTCTCAGCCTCAGCGGTCGACCCCTAGGTTACTGCGGGGGGATGACAGGGTGTAAAGAGGGGGAAGAGCTGCTCCTTGATGGAGTTACTTGGCCTCGAGAAGAGTGCTGTCTGCGCCCGCCGCCCTACCCTCGACCGACTCCACGAAATACTCCTAATCCCGAGGTTTGGTCTCTCTCTCTCTCTTTCTCTCTCTCTCTCTCTCTCTCTCTCTCTCTGTCTCTCTCTCTCTGTCTCTCTCCCTCTCTCTCTCTCTCTCTCTCTCTCTCTCTCTGTCTCTCTCCCTCTTTCTCTCTCTCTCCGTGAGCATCGAGGCACCCGACTATAAAATGATAAAAATCTCCACTCTCTCACGCGCGAATCGCTAATTGCAATAATAGCCCTCCTCCCTCCCCGCCGCTCCCATGTTTTTCCCGCCTCAAATTAGCTTTTATTTAGCTATTTATGAAATGAGTAATGATGCTGCTGGCGTCGGGGTGGCTTGTGTACCTTGGGCCCTCCGGGGGCGTGGTGGGGCGGGGCGGGGCGGGGCGGGGCGGGGCGGACCGCTCACTATACTCTGATTTATATTCCCTCCGCTATTTACAAGTTGATAAATCACTGGAGGCCAAGCAGCACAAACCGCTTTCCTTCCTGCATTTCAGGATGCCCCTCGGGCCGTGCCGATCAAAGGCAAAAGTACCGCAAAAGAGAGGTGAGATATGTGTGTGTGTGTGTGTGTGTGTGTGTGTGTGTGTGTGAGAGAGAGAGAGAGAGAGAGAGAGAGAGAGAGAGAGAGAGAGAGAGAGAGAGAGAGAGAGAGAGAGAGAGAGAGAGAAGTACACACTTGTGTGTGTGTGTGTGTGTGAGCGCGCCGGGGTCCGGTACAGGCAATGTATCATCTCATTCAGCAGCCGAACAATACCATGTTGTGTTATTGAGCTCTGTGGAACTTCGGACACCATACCCTCTGGGGTATTTTTTTCCACTGAAAATGCAGAACTAAATCCGTGGGAACATGACAAACTGTCATGGATGCATAGGTGAGAGGTGAGGAGGAGGAGGAGGAAAAGTGGAGCTCTGTGGCGAGCTCTGTGGACCCTGGAAGCTTGTTTCGCGAAATGCGCATTCGTAACCATTCAAATACAGCAGCTGTTGATTTTTTGCCTTCCGAATTTTTGTCCAGTTTATCTCCTAAAATAAGTGATATAACCTCGTATAGAAGTGTAACCAGGTCCCGGCTCACGCCCCCCCCCCCTCCCGCCATGCCGACTAGAGGGCATAACCATGTTTCCCTGAGAAGAATGAGAAAGGAGTGCAGCCGGCTTGGAGCTCGCTCAGGTCAGGGCCACGGCGGGGTGGGGCATGATACGTGCACTGCGGAGGTGGTCCTTTGGGTTTGGAACCGAGCTCTCTGGAAACATACGGTGACCTGTTTTAGAGCAGGGCAACATCCGTCTTCTACTTTGTGAATGTCTCTCCGGAACACTAAAGGCAGTAGTGGTGATACTTATGCAGGAGAAATATGGGGACGTCACTGGTAAAACAAACGTGACGTGCGTCACATCAATTGGTGTGACCATTTTTGATCACCCCACGTAATGCGACCTAAATTTTCGTCACACCATGTGATGCGACGCAAGCTCTAAGGTATACGGCATTTCACATAGGAGGTCGCATCACACACGTGACCAAAACTACGGTCACACCACATGATGCGACCTGTCCAGGAGTCGCACTTGCAAGTGTGACGCACGCAACGTTTGTTGTTTTCCAGTGGTGGGACGATGAAAACTATTTTATCTTTTGGCGATAAAGACGATTGTCTGACCAGCTCAGCCGGGGCCGGCGCCGGGCGGCGGGGTGCGGTGGGTGAGGGGCTGGGGTGGGGCCCGGGCCGGCCTCGCCTCAGGGTGCCTGAAGGACTTTGGGCCTGCCTGGTGTGTCTGGGGGGGAAGTCCCCGTAATTGATAGTTAAGTGTCGGACGCAAGCGGACGCAAAGTTACGGTCCCTTCAGTAGTGGTGGCCGGACACGCCCACACGGGAGAGGGAGAGAGCGAGAGAGAGAGGGAGAGAGAGAGAGAGAGAGAGAGAGAGCGTACGACAGAGATAGCTTTACCGAAGGCGAAGGTGGTGTGTCGGAGAGCAGCGCCGTCGTAGAAAGACAAAAGAGATGCGAATATTCGCGAGATGCCTCTTCCGAGGAGCTGTGTTTTTATCCATCGCGACAAGGCCGAGGGGGTATTTATTCGCGTATTTCGTTGTACACCCTGGTGCGTAATAAAACGTAATAACGCGCAATAACAGCTAAAAATACGCGTAAATGACGCGTAATACGAGCGTAATAACGCGTAATGAGGCGTGATTACCCCGTAATAACACGTATTATGTGCGTAATAATAACGTAATAACACGACTACGCGTATTTCGTTGTACACGACAATCCGGAGTAAATACCCCCTCGGACAAGGCATGGCGTGCACTTGCTTTAGGACGTGTCCTCCGGGCGCCCTTGCAGACGTCCGCTGCGAGTCCTTCGGCCCCAGCCGTCCCCTTCTCGAAAGAAGCGGACTCTAATTTATTTCTAATTGATGGGTTACTCAATTTCGGGAGACTGCTTAGGACCCAGCGACCACTGCGCCCACGCCGCGCCCGGCTGCGCCAGCCGTCCGACCTTTAAGCGCCAAAGCGTTCCGTTATTGGCTTCTCTCCGACTTTCTTTTTCCTCTAGGGACGACAACTCTTCCTCTCCCCCCACCCCTTCTTCTCCTCTGTGTGTGTGTGTGCGTGTGCGCGCGCGTGTGTGCGTGTGTGTGTCAGCATGTCAACCCCCCAAAAATAGTAATAGTAGTAGGTTGGACACTTTGCCAGATGGTATTCCTCAGGACTGGCCTGGCCGGGCAAGGGCGTTGCACTGCCATTCAAGGAATGTGACGTCACATTCGCTTGAATGTGAATAAAGTATTGGGTTCGTCGCAATACTGTGTGACACAATATTCCAATGAATGTGACACCACTGTAAAAAATACTGTACATGTAGCTCTTTGTACCCTACAATTTACAATAAATTTTAACAGTTTTCTTCCGTGTTAAGAAATAACATTTCCACACTGTTGTTAAATTGTGGTATTTTATAACAGTGCAGAATGTGATGTCACATTCCTTGGATAACAGTGCGGTCCGTGGCATATCGACGTTGCCTCTTGGTGTATAGACACACCACACAGAGAGACGGGCCACACATAACTGTCTGGCGGGCGGTGGCCGGTGGTGGGGCGCCCTCGCTGTTGCTGACCTGAGTGACGATCCACTAGTTGGCCCTCGTGACGCCATTCGGCCCCCACTTGTGCATTCGGAACTCCCCACATCCACCCCCGCGCCCCTCCTGTCAGCCTCTCCCTTTCCCTAACCTGACCAGCGAGAGGGCTAAACTGCCTGGTGCACTGCGCTGTAAAACAGGACCTCTTCCTTTTCATGTCCTCCGCCCACGTTTTTTTTTCCTTCCCCGTCGCAGCAGTTTTTAATTGAAGAGGAAATTCCTAACAAGTGGCCCACCTCGTGACTAGCGAGCCCAGGGCCCATAGCGGCCCGGGCCGTTCCAAGTCCCCGAAACTTGATGCTATCATCGCAATGCCCACCTGGGCCATTAAACCAAGCGGGTGTCCCCCGCCGTCTCTCTCTCTCTCTCTCTCTCTCTCTCTCTCTCTCTCTCCCTCTCCCTCTCCCTCTCTCTCTCTCTCTGTCTCTCTCTCTCCCTCTCTCCCTCTCTCCCTCTCCCTCTCCCTCTCTCTCCTCTCACCCCTCCCCTCCCGTTCTCTCTGCACACTGGTGGGACAAGGACAGAACACCTGATTGTAATTAATGGCGGCCCATTGAATGGGCCATAACGCATTAGGTGCGATCAGGCCTGCCCGGCCGCGCGTGGTCAGCGATTGATTGAGCGTGGCGGGGCGGGGCGGGGCGGGGCGGGGCGGGGCGGGGCGGGGTGGGGCGGGGCGGGGCGGGGCGGGGCGGGGCGGCCAGTCAGTGCAGCGCGCGTCCACGGCGGGCCTCGCACGGGGCGCTCTCTCCGCGGAACACTCCAAACTGTGCCGCAGACGCAGAGTCCGCCCCAGCCAACATTCAACAGGCTATAGGCGTTTCTCATATTATTTTGGGGGTTATTTGCTTAGTGCTAGTTATATCGAAAAGATTTGATTTGTTCGAAACTTTAGAATATGGTGCCGATGTCCGTCCTTTTTTTTTTGTTTGTTTAGAAACCTTGTTTTTGAAAGGGAGAACCACATGCCAGTGACGCAGCTGAAACCCAACGGGTACCCGCCCCGGACACACCAAGTAGGGGTGGTCCGCGGAACACAACGTATGGCTCCCGGCACGCTAAAAACAATGTCTGGATTTTTTTAGAGAATAGGGAAACATTTGAGGCACTCCCATAATTTGATTTCTAGAAAAACTTTTCTTAAAATCCTGGATTTTGAGGAGACGTCTTCGAAATCTAACAAGTTT
Source organism: Frankliniella intonsa (assembly GCA_033675135.1). Classification (NCBI taxonomy): domain Eukaryota; kingdom Metazoa; phylum Arthropoda; class Insecta; order Thysanoptera; family Thripidae; genus Frankliniella; species Frankliniella intonsa. The sequence goes on from CM066248.1 coordinate 1,362,365, forward strand.
TCTCAAATTAAAGGGGCACTATACAAAGTTTTCCCTTTTGTAAAATTTTTCAGACACTGTTTTCCCCGTGGGTGGGTCCCGGTGGGTCTGGGGAGGAGCAGTCTTATTTGAGCAAAACACGGTCGCGTGGGCAGCGGGGGGATGGTGTAAATAGGGGACGAGGGGGGGGGGGGGTCACAGAAAGGGTTGGCAGAGGCGGGGTGGGCAGGGCAGGGCAGGGCTACTCAGCGCGCGAGCCTGAGAATTAGTGTAGCAAACTTTGCCGTATGGTTGGATCGAAGGGATAGCCCCCACTTCCCCATGTGTAATCCTCCCCTAGGCCCACCCCGACCCCGGCGGTAAACGGAGGTCGGGGCAAGAGGGGGGGGTGGGCTTTGCTGCCCCCTGCCGGGGTAGGCGACAAGGCCTGAGGCGTGCCCCTCTTTCTCTCTCTCTCTCTCCCTCTCTTACACTCTCTTTCTCGCTCTCTCTCTCTCTCTCTCTATTTCCTGTCTCTCTCTCTCTCTCTCTCTCTCTCTCTCTCTCTCTCTCTCTCTCTTTACACTCTCTTTCTCGCTCTCTCTCTCTCTCTCTCTCTCTCTCTCTCTCTCTCACACTCTCTTTCTCTCTCTCGCTCTCTCGCTCTCTCGCTCTCGCTCTCTCCCTCGCTCAGCCCGGCTCGGCTCTGTTGGACGAGCACCAGACAGCGCGCAGTGCCCCCGGACCCGGAAGTCTCCCTGGACCCTCCCCGAGGCCCTTCGGAACAGACGCCGTGCACTATAGTGTGCGTGTGTGACCTCAACACAGCACGCACTTGTCGAGTCGAGGATACATAGCGCACAAGTGCACCCCGCTCTGTGCGACGCGTTGGTTTATCTGTCACCCACTGTTATTCAATTACTGTGACGTCGCATTTTTTTAAAATGTGAAAACTGTCACATTGGTCAGAATGTGATGTCACATTCGTTCTTACGTGAACCGGCCGGACTATGAGGTCTGAGTTTTACAGTCACATTCAAAAGAATGTGACAATAATTTTTAAAAGAATGTGACAATTTTCACACGAAATAGAATGTGACATAGGAACATAGGAAATGAATGACAGTGGCTCTTTTTGGTTTTCCTGATGTCAGTGAAATTTTTACTCAACCTGTGTCTCGTCTTGAATGGTTTGCTTTCCTTCAGAAGCATTTTCACTGCCTTGTATGCGGGAGTACAGCATTCTCGCGACCCCCCCATGTCCACTAACGTTTCGCCGAGCTGGAATTTGGCGACGTCCCCCGCCTGCTCCCTCCCCGTCGCCTCCCGTTCCCTCCCCCGCGCAATTTCCCGTAATACTTCCACTCAGCGAGGCGCGCGGAGCAGAGAGAGAGAGAGAGAGAGATGCAGAGAGGGGGTAGGGAGAGATAAAGAGAGAGAAAAGGACGAGGGAACGGGAGAAGCGGGAAAAAATATAATAAAAATGAAAAACAAGATAGCGGCGGCCGGGCCACCAGGCCACAAGCAGGACTTGTAAATTACGTGTAGCCTTCCGCTGAAGACTCGTCCGTCCTCCCGGGCCGGGCGCGGACCGGAGGGGGGAGGGGGGTGGGAGGAGGGGGTTGGGAGGAGGGGGGACATCTCATCACACCTTGGCGTCAAGTAATTGCTTTTGTTTCACCACATAACTATCCCGCCCTTATTTCCAAGGGCCCCGGTGGTTACGGGGAGCCACGCCGCTACCTCCCTAAACCTCCTGGGCGGGAGCTGGAGGAGGAGGAGGAGGAGGAGGAGGAGGAGGAGGAGGAGGAGGAGGAGGAGGAGGAGGAGGAGGAGGAGGAGGAGGAGGAGGAGGATGAGGAGGAGGAGGAGGGTGGCGCATGCGCCTTTTTGGATAAATGAAGGCAATCCCTTTAACCAGCTGAGGTGGGCGAGGGGGCCGTGCGAGAGCAGGCGCACACGTTGTACGGAGGGCTGTAATTATGGTTACACTCGCCGCGACGCCCGCCCCGCGCGCACCGACGCCCTGCGGCCAGCTCGCATAGCGTCGCACGTTGGCGCAAAACCATCATATTGCGGAATGCAAGATGTGCCCGAGACTAAAGAGGGTCATAGGCCCATGACCCTCCTCACCCTCAAGACCCTTGCGCGCATGGGAGTCGAATTGCAATGTGCCGAGCAAATGTTTGCGGGGAATATGATTTGAGTTGTACACTGTTAAAACCTTGCGAACAACTTGGCGAACAATCGTTGCAAAAAGATTGGAAAGATCGCATTGCGAAGAAAAAGTACGTATTGCAAACAGAATAGTTCGCAACGCTTCGCACGCTTACGAACTTTTTACGCCTTGCAAACTAAATAGGTAAATATGTAAGCTGCGAAGAAATAGTTCGAATCGAAATTGCGAAGCAGAGCCAAATACTTCGCATAACTTACGAACAATTTTCTTCGCAAGGTTTTAACAGTGTAGGTGGATGATACACCTTCACCCACACACACACATCCAAATTTTATATGTGCGCGCAACTTCCTTGTAGGGACAGTCGCAGGCCGCAGAGGGCGGGGTGGGGCGGGCGGGGCACAGCGAGACCCCATCCCCTCCTTAGGGCCACCCCGCCCCGCCCCGCCCCGCCCCGCCCCGCCCCGCCCCGCCCGCGCCCCTGTGAGTAGTGACGCTGGGACGGGGGCACTGGACAGCTGCTGCCACTTTAAGGCGTGGCCGCCCAGCACTCCCTCACTCTTTCTCTCTCTCTCTCTCTGACTGACTCTATTTTCCTCTTCTCTCTCTCTCTGCCTCTCTCTCCGTCTCTCTCGTCTGATAAGCCCCTGATTTGTAATGCCTCCCCCGCACCTCCCCCGCATCTCTCTCCTATCCTCTCTCGTCGATATTTACGCATGCAATTCCCCGCGCAAAGCCCCCCTTGTGCCCGCCCCGCCCGGCCCGGGCCGCCGGGGTTGGGCGTGCCGGTGAATCGAAGGAGCAGGACGATATCTCGATTTTCTCCCCCCCTCTCTCTCTCTCTCTCTCTCTCTCTCTCTCTGTCTCTCTCTCTCTTGAGACCCCTGCTGCTGCTGGTGCCCCCGGCTGCTGCTGTTGGTGCGCGCTTGCTGTTTCGGTGAGGGATTGGTCGCCGTGGAAAGATAAGACAAGTCCAGCGCAGTCGGCTGGAGAGGAGGGTGAGAGGGATAGGGGGAGGGGGGGGGGACAGCGTTATTCCAGCCAGCGCACTGATGGATGGACCGGGATTACGGATCCCTCTCAATCTGGGAACAACAACACCAGTGCGGCAGCGCGGGCGGGCTGCGCGGGATTAGTTTGAACCGTTCCTCTCGATGATGATGATGATGATTGCCTTTTCCCTCCATTTATATTTGGTATCGACCGGTCACGTGTAGCGCTGCTGGCTGGCCGGGGGTTTATGTAGCCGGGGCTCGGCTCGGTAGGCCGGCGTTTGTTAACGACGCGCTTTTCTTGTTTCAGGTGAGGGAGCGAGGTGGAGGCGGGTGTGGCGCGGGCGCGAGGCGCCATCGGCCCGCGGCGGCCGGCGGTGCGTGGGTAAGCACTGTTAAAAAGTAATTACTGCGGAGACGTAGGGGAATTTTACCGTGATACTATTAAACATTACAACGGGAATTTTGACGGGATGGCTCGGTAATTTTTCAGCCGGTATGAACCGTGTTTAAATTCTTTGCAAGAATTTTGCAGTGTGAGGAAAGATGAGTCAGTATTACAAGGACACCCATCCTACATAACCGGAATCATTTCATTTCATTTTCTGATGACCTTATGGCTCGAATAAGAAGGCCGCTGCGGCTGCGATGACAGTGTGGCCGTGGTCATGCACGTGACCCGTGACCTCCGGGGCCGGTGTGCCCAGCCCATTGGCGCCGCCCATGCATCTTGCATGAAGTCCGTTGCATGAGCACAACTGCTCCCCGCCAGCCTCCCGAGCTCCCCCTCCTGCCTGCTCCCCCTCCCCCCCCCCTTCCCACCCTCCCCCCCTTTTCCCCCGCCCCCATCCACCCTTCTCTCCCCTCCTCCCCTCCTCCCCTCCTCCTCCTCCTCATCCTCCCCCTACTCCCCCGCCTCCTCTCCCGCCTACCCCCTCCCCCCCTCCACCGCACCAGGTCCCTAAGGGCACGGCTAAACCTGGCCGCCTCTACCTACCCCCTCCCCCACCGTTTACCCCTACCCCCTCCAAAATCACACTGGAGCTGCGCCATCCGTTTAGCATTTGGCGGGAAATTTTGTTTTGATAAGTTTCCTCGCTCTCCGTGCGACCGCAAAGCCCTCCCGGTCGTCCGTGGGCGGGCGCTCGCGCTGCACACGCGGCAGAGAGGATGCTAACTGTGCGGTCAAGACTTTGGTCCCCATTTGTTCTCTCCCTCCCCTCTCCTCCCCTCCCCTCCCCTCCCCTTTCCCTCCCTCCCACTTGACCGGTCCGGTTCGCTTCTACTCCTCTTTCTCGCTCACTGAAGAGCACTTAAGCGCAAGTGCGTCGAGAAACACGGTGGAACCCTACACTCCCCTCCCCGCCTTCAAACCGCTCCTCAAAAGAAGTGCGCCAAAGAGTCTGGATGCAAAGGTAAAAGTGTAAAGTGGCGCCCGAGCCGCGTCCGATGGCGCCGCCCCCGCCGGCTAGCAGACCGGAAAAGGAAGAGAAAAACGTAAGACCGCGGACGGTGTAAACAAAGGGGTGGATCACACAAGGATCAGGCTCGGGCCTATCCGACTGGGCTCCTCACCCCCAGGACACAGTCTCTCTCTCTCTCTCTCTCTCTCTCTCTCTCTCTCTCTCTCTCTCTCTCTCTCTCTCTCTCTCTCTCGTTCGCCCCCCTCTCTCTCTCTCTCTCTCTCTCTCTCTCTCTCTCTCGCTCTCTCTCTCTCTCTCTCTCTCTCTCTATCCAGTGGCTAATCCCGCCAAAAACACACTGTCATCCGTCTCTCTTAGTGTATCCGCTCTGCAACACACGCGCTCTCGGAAACCCAAGTAAGCGTGTGAATGTCGCACACTTGTAAGGGAACGCCCCCCCCAACCGCCCCGAAAGTCCAGGCATTGACTAGTTCAAGAGTGAAAATGGTTATTCACCTACGATTCGACATTCACACGCTTGAAAGTAAACCAGTTTGCTTCCAGTTCGGCAATGCCGCTCCAACTATTTTCTCACATGGTATAGTAGGGGCGCGGGTGCGTCTTGGTTATTGTTTCATGCCCATCGACCACCTGTAATGTGTAATATTAAATGTTAAGGTGCAACATACCGCTCTGCGAATGTTAATCCCCCCCCCCCCCCCGCGTGCGCGCGCGCGAGCCGCTCCCCATTAGGTCGCCATCCTGTAATGGCCGCCCGCTGCCAGCACCTCTAACTGCCTAATTCATTAAAGCGTCTTCTCCCGCGGCTCGACTGGACTTCTCTCCTCTCCTCCCCTCCCCTCCCCCCTCCCCCCCCTCCCCCCACGGCCGCAGCAGCCAGTCCAGGCGCCGGGGCAACAGCGGCGGCCACAGGGATACATTACCCGCATTACCTGCATGCCCCACGTATGCACGCAACGCATTGTGCGAGCGAGCGAGAGAGAGAGAGAGAGAGAGAGAGAGAGAGGGAGAGAGAGGGGGAGGGAGGGAGAGGGAGAGAGAGGGAGAGAGAGAGAGAGAGAGAGAGAGAGAGAGAGAGAGAGAGAGAGAGAGAGAGAGAGAGAGAGAGAGAGAGAGAGAGAGAGAGAGAGAGAGAGAGAGAGAGAGAGGGAGGGAGGAAGAGAGAGGGGAGGGGGGTACTGTTTAACCGACTTGTCATGTGACGATAAATAATGCTAAATATTTCGTCACAAGAGCTGTGATGAAACAGTCGTCACCATGACAAGCATCTCGCGACATGACATGCATCTTTCGTCATATGACATGCAACATTCGTCACACTGTGATAAACCCTTTGTCGCATTTAACACTTACCTCACCCATTCTGACGAACCTTTCAAATGTAAAGTCTATAGATCTGACTTTGTCGTAATGTGACGACTTAAAATTTTACAGTGCGGCATGTTTGCGTCAGCCATTGTTACACGCATGCACACTTTCTTGCTCGTTATTCGGTTCCAAGTAGATACGCTGTCACTGTTATAGAATACCACAATTTAGCAACAAGTGTGGAACTGTTATTTCTTAACACTATAGAAAAACTGTTAAAATTTATTGTGATTGTCGGTTACAACGAGCTAAATTGTCAGTGTTTTACTGTTAACTTCCAAGTACAATAACGAGTTGTACAGTTCTTATTGGCGGCATTTTTTTAAAGTGGTCCTTGAAAATTAACAAACAACTTGAATTGTAATTGTTCGACATCTCTCAGGAGAATTTTCCTGTACCCGGTTCGGCGATCTCTCGCACCACTGTGAAAAATAGTCGTGAGTGTTATATATTCAAGAGTATTTTTTCACATCATGTATCGATTTAGTTTTCTTCAACGGGCAAGAATTTGCTCTTGTAAATTATGAAAAAAAGTCGTAAATTTACACAGAATTTTTTTCACAGTAACAGTGCAACAGGGAATTCCCCCCCCCCTCTTACCCACCCCCTCTCTCTTGCTGCCGGTGAGAGAGGGGGCCTACCATCCCTTCCGCACACACAGCTTTAACGGGGGATTTCACTACAAACTGTTTCTGCCCAGCGGACCGAAGGCGGCGGGCCGGGCCGGTCCGCCCCACACGATAGGGCGGGTAGGTCTGCTGCCGGTACTGCTGCTGCTGCTACTTGTTGTTGGCAGTGCAGCGCGCGAGTTATCTTTCCTCTCGCTAATTCAATTGTTATGGAAATGAGTAGCGCCGTACAGTTTGGAGTCGTGTCCGTGACGCCATCTCAACTCCCGTTCCGTTCCTGTCCCCCTCCCTCCCCCCTCCTTCCCCCTCAAACTCACCCCCCCCCCCTCACCCCTATTTCCCCTCCTTCTCACTCCTCACCAGTGCAATCCCCCCCCCCCACTCCCGCGCGTCCCAAATCTTTCCCCAGCACTGACTCCCCGCCCCCCTGCCGCCCCGCCCACATGCCCCCACCCCGATCCCCAACCCTATACTGCTTCCTTTTCCGCGCGCCGATTTAAATTCAGAACGCACTTTGCAGTGTACCAATTCCCCAAGCCTCCGGATTTTCAGTCCCCGGTCCCAGTCCCACCCCTTACTTTTCTATTCTATCGACCTCTTCTCTCTCTCTGTCTCTCTCTCTCCCTCTCCCCCCTCTCTCTCTCTCTCTCTCTCTCTCTCTCTCTCTCTCTCTCTCTCTCTCTCTTACGCGCACGCTATTCTTTCTCGCTCCATCTCTTTTCCCCCTCGCTTGCGGTGGTGCTTGTCAACGAAATAAAAACACGCGGAATGAAAAGGCGCGTGTGCGGCATGCGTGCCGAGGCGCTCAGTCGTGAGCGGACTGCCTCCAGTGGCGTAGAGGGAGCGAGCCTAGTGTGTCCATGTCGCGCACGCTCTCCGAATGCTCACGAATGCTATGCTCAAGCCTACGGTGAATTTCACTGAAAGCTATCGAACTAACTGGATTTGTATCTTTTATTTGTACCGGGCGTTTCATAAAAGACGCAGGTGCGGGCGGGTTTGCCTACCCGATATCCCCGTATGGCGCCATAGCCCCTTGGGTAGGCAAACCCGCCCGCACCTGCGTCTTTTATGAAACGCCCGGTACAAGGCGAAACAATCAAATTTTTTCACATAAATTTGTGCGGTGATTTTTGGACAATTTTATGTCCATTTGTACAAAGTCATGCAGCTTTTCGCACAACTTTGTGGGAAACGATACGCATGTTTAACTTTGCACGAACGTTTGCACAAAAACATACAAATACAGTTAAGTTGTGCGATGAACACTGCAGTACTATAGGTTACCATGAATTTTGAATGTAAGCTACGGCGTGAATGCCACTGCAAGCTGCGGTGAATCAGAGTGCATCACCGTAGGTACACTGTCATTTAAAGGTGTACCAGGAGAGTACGACAAAGGTGTATGCTACAGGAAACAGAGCAACTTAAGTCGCCTCCTGGGCATACACCTTTGTCGTACTCTCACCATACACCTTTCTATACATAATATAGTGCAGTATGACCACTGTGGTCCTATGCGACTTCAAAAGGCGCCTACCACGGATACACCTTGATACCGAACTGCATGCAGCCTGTACTGCTCCCTGTACTATTTCTGCCACAAGGTGTATGCAGGCAAAGCACCTTTCCTGCTGATGGAATGGGACAGGCAGGGGTCAAAGGTGTATGGCAGGTAGACATCTTGCTGCACTTGTCCAGTATATTATGTATAGAAAGGTGTATGGTGAGGGTACGACAAAGGTCCAGGAGGCGACTTAAGTTGCTCTGTTTTCTGTAGCATACACCTTTGTCGTACTCTCCTGGTACACCTTTAAATGACAGTGTAACAGTGACATTCACCGTGGCTACATGCTACATTGTTTGCAGTGAAATTTGCCATGTGCTCTTATGAGTGCACGCGATACATGCCGGTGGAGGGGCGGCGCACGGCTGGGTTGGCGGCGGCGGGGTCGGCGGAGGGGGGTGGGGGGTGGGGTGAACAGTACTTGAGCAAATACAGACGGGCAGAATGTCTTGCGGAATCTAATTCCGTCGGCTCCTAAGAGTCCTCCGCCACAGTGCTCGCCCGGCATAAACCCTGTCTCTCTCTCTCTCTCCCTCCCTCTCTCCCTCCCTGTACCAATAAAGTAGTGAAGAGAAACATTTGTTAGCGACCGAACCGTCGTCGTGGCGGGCACAGGGGCTCTACCTTTACCCTCGATCTCCCCCCCCCTCCCCCCGTTCCTCCCCCGGCTGGTGTTGCCGTGGGAGGGGGGGGGGGGGGTGAGCCCGTGCCGTGCGGCCCGAAGGCCCGAAATAGGATTTACATCAGAAATACGGTATTAAAAATTCACGCTACTTCAATATAGCGCGGCGGCGTCGCCACGGCCGGCGCGTCGCGCCGTCTCTGCCGTACGAATCTCATTTGTAGAGGCGGGGCGGCCCGGCCCGGGCGACAGGGACACGGCCGCCCCGCCCCGCCCCGCCCCGCCCCGCCATGAGCTTCTTCTTTCTTTGCTCAGAGTTTTGATTTTAGTTCTGCCTCTGTGCCGTGCGCGGGCGGCCCAGGCGGTACCCATAGGGCCGCCGCGTACGCTGTGAGAGGCGAGGGCGTCGACCCGTCCGGCCCGGCCCAGCCCCGCCCGGCCCGTGCGCCCCGCCCCGGATGAGGGCGCATAAATTTTAATCTTTTAGTGACTGGAATATGTTTCCACGACAAAAGGTACACAGTGTGGGCCGTGATTGTTCAGGCGAGCGGCGGGTGCTTTATTCTTTCTCTACAAACAGAAAAAATATCGTTTCTTGTTCCAAGTACATATGGCCGCGAGATCACTGACCATGCTGTTGATGCCAAGGTAATGTTATACTCAGATCAAAAAAATTTCTTTCAAATAATAGCAGTTTTGATTGTTATTTTTTTTTTTCAAGAGAAAATTTTTTCTTTGGCCTCCATGTACTCGGATGAAGGGGCAATTTTTCTGGGTGTACTATTCGTCCTACCCTATACACACTCTTCTCTCTCACTCTGATCTCCCCGGGAGCAAGTTGCGGGGAAACGAAACCATTCACACAATAACACGGTCTCTGGCCTCCGATCGGGTACGATAAAAAAAAAGAAAAAGTTTGGAAACAAGTGAAATTTTAATAAGCCGCAGCCGCAAGAACTGCGGCGTGTGAAACAGTGGAACACACCATCAACAAGTCCTCCCTCCCTATTTCCTGATGCACCCTACTCTCTCTCTCTCTCTCTCTCTCTCTCTCTCGCTCCCTTTCACACCACCCTCACTATCCTCCCGTCCATTATTGATCCCAGACGAGGGCCCCCGCTAACGAAATGCTTTACAGCGCTAATCCAGGGGGGCGATAATACAGGCGGCTTGCATCTGCGATAAAAGCGGCAGCGCTGCGCCAAGTTTTCGGACAAAAGAGGGGGGGGGGGTGAAGCAGAAGGGAATAGATTTTGTTTTCTTTTCCGTCTGCGCGTCTGGTGGTCTAAGAGCCGAACAGGGGCACGCGGGCGCGGGTGCGGCCCTTTCCGGCCGCCCTTCCCTTGTTTCCTCTGCGCTGCTGCTTCGCGATTCGGTGCCGAGCCGAGAGACACCCCCCCCCCCCCCCCCCCCCCCCGCCTCCCTCCTCTCTGACGAGAAGACGACGTGGATGTCGAGTTGTGTGCGACGTTCGCGAAGGCGGATGAGTTCCCTTTTAGCCTACGACCTAAAGTTGTTTTTTTTTTTTCTCTGTTTTTTGTTTTTGTTTCCCACTTATTTTATGTTCCTGTTGTTGGAGTTTGGGAAGGGCGCCTGGGTGTCTGTGTGATGACACCCTTCCCGTGTCTGCAGCGCCCGGCCCCGGCCGGGTGCCTGCTTAATTATATTGTGAAATAAACATTTTGTCGGTGAGTGGCAATAAGACTGGTGCGTGCTTGCCGTGAATATATACGGACCGGGCCGGTGGTGGTGCTGCTGGCTGCCACGCTGCTGGTCTCGCACCTGCATGTAGGGGCGTCAGGAGGGGCTTAACGCCTCTACCCGTCCTAGCGCCCCCTCCCCCATCCCCCCTCACACACACAGGAGCGACGAAACACCCCACACCCAGACAACTTTGTTCATAATTTTTCAGTGTTCTTAATGTTTTAAGAACATTTTGCTTAAGAAAGGCGCATTTTGTCATTAAAATAAGCAAAAATCTTGAATTTAGAACACACTGGAAAAACGAAGGTAGGACATAACACCCTTTTAGAGGTGCTACTCGTAATAGTGCCTTTGCCGAGGCATTATTCAAACAGCACCCTTGCAGAGGCACTAATTTGACCGAAAGGTGCTATATTTTAGTGCCTTTGGACACAATCGCGCCTTTCTAAAGGCACTAGAGAATAGCACCTTTTAAAGGCATTAGGTCGCACCTTTGTTTTTCCAGTGCAGTGTTCTAAAAACTTTAAGGCAATGTTTTTGAATCAAGAGCAACATTTTTTGGGGTACACTCGTTCTCCTGCAGCTACGCCCACCTGGCAGTCACACGTCACAACATTCCTCGCTCTGCATCTGAACACGCAACCATTTTTTTTATCATGAATGAAACGAATGAAATGAAACGATTTTTATTATTATTATTATGGAACAAGCGAGCTAAGCCAGCAGCCCTCCCTTCGCTGACAGCGGTGTGTGGAGTATGTCGGTCTCGTGTTTTTGTTCTGGTATTCACAAGACGCGACACATGACGAGCTGGTCCGGGGGTTGTGGTTGAGGCCGCGGCGGGGCGGGGAAGGGCCGGATGCGGCGGGGGCTGAGGGGGGGGGGAGAGAGAAGGGGTGAAAATTGCGAGGCTGACGAGGGTGGCGTTGATGTCTCCTTGCGAGTCGTGACGAACGTCTTTTCTCTCTCTCTCTCTCTCTCTCTCTCTCTCTCTCTCTCTCTCTCTCTCTCGCTCGCTCTCTCGCTCTCTCGCTCTCTCGCTCACTGTTCGAAAAAGGGTCGCAAATTAACAGCAAATTCGTTGTTAATTTTTATAGCGATTGTATTGTAGTACTGGGTGTCTGGGCATGGACCAAACAGTCGAATGGGTCGTAATACACGTTGGTTTCGCAGCAGCGTTTCGCGAATTTAATCGCCGCGTAGCACTTTGATACAGACTACACTGTAAAACCAAGTGTTCAACTGTTCAACACTTGTAAGTGTGCAACTTCCAGTATAACAGGTGCAAGTACGCACCTCGGTATTTGTGCAATTGGAAGTGTCAAACTCGCCAGTGGTACACTTGTAAGTGTTTAACTAGACAGTTGTACACTTGCAAGTGGTCAACAAGGGAAATGTTGCACGGGGAAGTTGAACACATGCAAGTGCACAAATTTCGAGTTGAACACTTACAAGTGTACCACTGGTGAGTTTGACACATCCAATTGCACAAATACCGAGTTGCGCACTTTCACCTGTTACACTGGAAGTTGCACACTTACAATTGAACACTTGGTTTCACAGTGCAAGTGACGGCCGTAGAAACTCTTACATGTTTATTATTTAACTTGGCGCCCTCTCCCTATCGTGATCCTCTACTTGTTGCCGTTGTCAGCGTTCTTAATCCGGTGTCGCGTTTATTTGCAATGGAGATTGTGCGTCGTTACGTGTGGCCCCGCCCCTCCGGCCCCTGCCCCCGGGCCCTCTGCCCCCTGCCCCCCCCTCCCCCCTGTAGTCTGATTCCACAGAGCGCTCAAGGGGAGGTTGGCAGGTTCCTTTCTCTCCCACCTAGGCGGTATGCCTCATGAGTGCCACGGTAAAACTGGCGTCTTGGTTTTCAAGACAACTTTCTTGATTTTCAAGACGTTTCACTGTAAGAAAATGTCGTACAGGGTACGGGAAAATTTTCCATGGAAGATGTCGTACACTGGCCATCCTAGATTGTAAATGTACAAGCACTGCGTATCGACTTGGAATCGAATGACGATCAAGAGTGGGAGGTTGGACATGTACGACTCATTTTGTAAATGGTAAATTACAAAAAATATCGTACATGTACGGAAATATTTTTCACAGTGTTTGGAAAACTCAAGACTTTTCGGTAACGTCCTGAAAACCAGGACGATTTCCAAGACATTGCTCTTGGTTTTTATTCAGACATCGTCTTGACACTGTTCCAGTTTTTCAAGACGATGCCTTGAAAACCCAGAGCAATGTCTTGAAAATCGACCTAGTCTTGATTTTTCCAAAAAAGTCTTGAAAACCAAGACGTCAGTTTTACTGTGTGCGACGAGGATGGAGGAGGTACCGAAGGCCCATGTGGAATGTGGAATCTGTCTACTGCTCCCCTGCCCCCTTCCCCTGCCCCCTTCCCCTGCCCCCTCCCCCTTCCCCCTCCTCGCTGCTCCCTCTCATTGCCCCTCTGCCCCCTAACCCCCCCCCCCCCCCAGCCTTCCTTCTACCCTTGCCCCTTTCACCCCCCCCCCCCCCCCCCCCCCCCCCGATTGCTGCTGTTTGTGGAGCGGGTTTGCGTCGCCGTTGCGACAGAGGGGGGGGGAGGGGGGGGGGGGGGGGAGGGGTGCATGCGCGACTCCCAAACTTTACTTTCCGCAAAAAAAATTGGGGTCGGGCGGGGCGGGGTGGGGTGGGGCGGGGCGGCAGCGGTGCGAAGCCGCGTATTTAGCGGTGGGAAGTCAAACGAAACATTCTCAGTTGGGCGGGGGCAGCGCAAGGGTGGGCGGGGTGTGCCGAGGGGATGAACTCAGGTGTGAGTTTAGCGGAAATGTTGGTGGGAAGGGGTTGGAGGGGGGGGGGGGGAGCATTTTAGTGCACTTGGCACCCCCTCCTCTCATCTCGCATTTCCTAATTTCATTTTTAAAAAACACGTCTCGCATAAGAGATGGTCTTATTGGAAACGCGCGCCTGTTTCATTCACCTGGTGCGTTGTGGAAATAATATATTGCTAGACCTACGAGAAATAGCAGTCATTCAAGAATTTGTAGATAGGCCTACCTAACTGTGTATCAATTAGTATGAGTTTGGCAAAAATGTTCTATTGATTTTTGAAAAATTGATACAGAGAAAAAGAATTTTTTTCCAAGCTAACTGAAAACTAGTTCACATCAGAAAATTACAGAGAGAGAGAGAGAGAGAGAGAGAGAGAGAGAGAGAGAGAGAGAGAGAGAGAGAGAGACAGAGACAGAGGGTGGGGAAGAGAGAGAGAAGTCTTGTTGGTGTGCGTTATTGTAGCAGAGGGGCGAGAGCGTGTACCTTTTTCACTCAGCCGGCTAGAGCTGTGTCCGACGCTAATAGGGCCTTTGTTTTGGTGTGTGACGCCCCGCCCCGCCACGCCCCGCCACGCCCCGCCTCGCCCCGCCACGCCCCGCCACGCCCGCCTGGCTGCTAGGGCCCCTCTGCCCCCATCCGAACTACCTCGAGTAGTTATCGCTGGGCCCGGGCCTGCCGGAGCTAGGAGGGCCAGGCCTGCACTGCACCGTCATGCAAACTTTGTTCTCCAACTCCGCCGCCACTCCTGTCTCTGCCCCCCCCCCCCGCAACCTCCAGTCCCCCTCCCCCTCCCCTCCCCCTCCTTTCTCTCTCTCATTCTATCTCGCCCGCGCTCGTACCCCCATAGCATTTGCCGTTTCCTTCCGTAAACGTAATTTTTTTCCCCATAGCGTTACTCTGTTTTTGTCGAGCCTCTCTCCCTCCCCCACTCTCCCTCTCCCCCTCTCCCTCTCCCCTCTCTCCTCTCCCCTCTCCCCTCTCCCTCTCCTCCCCTACGTTTTCCCCCGTGCCCTACTCCCGTAAAATCCCTGTCCGGTCGGGCCTGCTGGTCGTGTCCGCCTTACTTGCGCACTTTTCAAGATGGCGCCGAAAATCCTTTGCCAGCCGATATCGGGCCGCCATCAACAATTCATGCGTTGGGCCGGATAGGCTGAGTCGTACGCTGCCGACAGCCAGGGAAAAAAAAAGAGAAGAGGATTCTTCAAATATTAATACGAGGGGGAGAACTCTGCTGCTTCCTTAGACCTTTTAATTTTATCAAGGAAAAATGCCGTTATTGGTCAATACAAGTAAGAATAACGAAAGGGGGAAGGAGAGGAATTATTGACTGTTGCGCTGAGCGCCTGACCGCTGCGCCACAGCCTGCTTGTTGTTGTTGTTCTGCTGACGCCGCGCTGATCTGGCCTGGACCCCTAGTCTTTTATCGCCGCACTTTTACTGTGGCGGATGTAAACACATCCACCTAATTTATGTAATTCGCCGTCAGAATACATTTTACGGCGTCCTGGCTGGATTTCCCAACCCTCAGTGCCTCTCTCTCTCTCTCTCTCTCTCTCTCTCTCTCTCTCTCTCTCTCTCTCTCTCTCTCTCTTCCACCCTCTCCCCTCTCTCTCTCCCCCACCCTCTCTCCCTCTAGATTCCCTTTCGTTTTCTTTCTGTTCGCATCATTTGTGTCTGCTCCGCCTCCTCGGTTTTAGAACGCCACTATAGCACCATTCCAATCCGCGGCTCCCCCTCCCCCTCCCCTCCTCCTCCCCCCCTCCCATCCCCTTATTCATCTCATTCTTCCACTTGAGCTCTTCCTCTCTCCCTCATTCGCCACGGTCGAGTGGTGCTGGGAGATGCCTAAGTCGTCGTGCGGGCGGGCGGGCGGGGCGGACAGAGGTCGCGCGCGGTTCTAATAAAGACGAAGGGAGGAATCACGCTCAAGGAATTCCGAAATTGTCCGGGCCCGCTGTCCGTCCTGCTGCCATCCTCCCCCCCCTGGTCCGCCCCGCCCCGCCCCGCCCCGCCCCGCCCCGCCCCGCCCGCTCCTCCCGTCCTCCCCGGAGTAATAACGCGGCCTGGTCGCTACATAATGTGAGCCGGGGGCGGCTGGCGTGACGATGTGGTGGAGGCCCCGGCAGCGCGGTCACGTGACGTGGTGGGAGCCTTACCAGGGGAATCTGCACTCTGAACGTTGCACACGTGTTGGTGTGGGCCGGTTTTGTCCCCTATTCAAGGGTGTATAATAAAATTCCTAGGGAAATTCCGCGTGAATTCAGGCACCCGGAAAAATGAAGTCTCAAAGCCTTGAAGCGCTCGAAACCCACGAACTTGAATCAAGGCTTTGGACTTTGAATCAAAGAAAATATACTTTTCGTACTTTTTAAGGTGGTTCAAGTCTTGAATCAAGTCCTCAATACAATTAGGCCAAGACTACTGTTTTCTGGGTGTGCATCTATAAAGTGTGCGACATTCCAACGTAAGGGTGTCCAGTGTGTGTGTGTGTGTGTGTGTGTGTGTGTGTGTGTGTGTGTGTGTGTGTGTGTGTGTGTGTGTGTGTGAGACCCAAGGTGAGAGGTGAGACCCTTCCCCAAACGGTTAAAACCAAACACGTTTCAGTCACTAAGTTGAGTGCTGTGGCGACAACCTTCGCATTCCTGGGCCGGGCGGGGAGAGGCGACCGCCCGCCCCGCCCGCCCGCCCCGCCCCACCCCACCCCACCCCACCCCACCCCACCCCACCCCTCCCAAGTGGTTTATGGGCGGCGGGTGCTACATGCCGACGAGATTCCAGTCTAGCAGCTGAGTGGCATGGACCCCGGCCTGTTCATCTGGCTGGCCAAAGTGGTGAATGGTCATGCTGCTGCTGGTGATGGTCTGGTGAATGCTTTGAAGTGAATGGGGCCGAACGGGAAAGTCCAGGGTAATTGTAAATAGGAGTCACGCCTGTTTTAGTTTTCATCAATGACTTGCATTTCCATAGTAGTGTGGTCGCGGCGCGTGCCCTAGGTAACACTGCAAGACGCTGTCACCACTTTAAATGCCAAAAATTTTGGCATTCTTATTTGAAAGCCAGATTTCGGTTTCTTTCTAAGGGACTTCCAAAAATTTGCATTCTGTTAAGGGAGACCAAAATCGGCCAAAATGTGGCATGAAAAGTGGCCAAAAATCGGCATCTCTTTAGAAAGAGGCCAAAAGTTTACATTCGAAAAAGAATGCCAAAGTTTGGCATTAAAAGAGGCTACAGCGTTTACAGTGAAGAGGCGGGCCTGGCAGCGCGGGGCAGCGACTCTGCTATGCTCCACTGCACCCGGAGGGTCTGTCCCTTCTCCTCCGCAGAACCACCGGCCTCTGCGCCGCCCCGCCCCGCCCCGCCCCGCCCCGCCCCGCCCCGCCCCGCCCCGCCCCGCCCCGCCCCACCTCGCCACGCCCCACTATCCTATCTGACAGAAGGACGAGATGGCGCGATATTGCCTATAGAGTTAAGGCACACTCGGCTGGTGCTTCTCTGTCAGTCAGTGCATGCCCTCGCCCCAGCGGAAGGGGGACCCACCCGGGCCGGGCCGGGCTGGCAGGGCTGGCGGGGCTGGCAGCCAGCAGGCTCGGGAGGGACCGCCGGACCCCAGCACAGCCGGCTAGGCCCCTTACCATGCTGGCATAGGGGCGGGCGGTATGGGACGTTATCTGAGGAAGGGCCAGCCCGTCAACGCCCTGCACCACCGGACGGTCCTCTCCCTCCCCCGCCTCTCTCTCTCTCTCTCTCTCTCTCTCTCTCTCTCTCTCTCTCTCTCTCCCTCCCCCGCCTCTCTCTCTCTCTCTCTCTCTCTCTCTCTCTCTCTCTCTCTCTCTCTCTCTCTCTCTCACCCCGGCCCGCCCCTGTACCTCTGCTGTTCCCCACACCTCTATCTCTCGCGCCTGGTTCCGATCCGCTCCGTCCGAAACCTCTCTCTTTCCACGATTGCCTTTATGGAGCACATAACCGTCCCCGCCCCCGCCCCACAGCCCTCCTTATCCTACCGCAGCGCCGCCCGTGAATCTATTTCCCCCCCCCTCTCCACCCCCTTTGTCTTCCCCGTATAATCCTCCACTTATGCCCCCTTCTTCAAGTCACCCCCTCTTTCTTGTGCGTCTTTGTCTTTCTCAGGTTGTCCACCCCTCCCTTCGGTCCGTCTCGCTCGCCCCGACTCTCCGGAGCTCCGGCGTTTTTTTTTTTCTGGAGCTCCGGTCAAAATAAGGGGCGTGGAGGGCATCGCCTTCGTCGCGTCCGCGCGAACAAGGCACTTTCCAACACGAATATAATGCAAATTTTCACTCGCCCACTAGTAGTGTGCGACCATCCATGCGATCGAGGGGTATGTCATGTCACGTCTGGCTGGAGTGTTTCTCATGAGTACGTGAATACAGAAGTACATCTGTGATATCAAGGGAACAAATAACCGAATTTGTTTTCGTCAAATATAGGTGTAAACTTTGAGTAAATGACTTGCTTGAATAAAACTTTTAACAAATGTCGCTAAAATTTCAAGATTTTGTCTGAAAATTGTCGCCGAGTACAGATGCACTAAATGCTTGCAATGAATTGGTTCGTATCGCAAACTACTTTCTTTGTAAGTTGCAAAGAATTTTGAAGCATTGTATTACGAACTAATTCTTCGTAAGCTTACGAAATATGTCTTTGCAGTACAAACAAATAGTTTGTAAGAATTCTAGTAACTTGCAAAGAAGTTATTTGCAATACGAACAAATTCTTCGCAATACGAATATCAAAAATTCTTCGCAACGTTGCGAAGAATTTAGTTGGCAAGCATTTTACGGTGTGAGTACAGCATGATGTGCACACATGGACACAGGAGTGATTCAGCCCCCGCTCCCACGTACCTGGGGTTTCAGAGAGGCTTTGCAACCGATCGGTGCCCCGTTGCCGCTCCAGTGGTGCTTTGATCGTCTGATTGGCAGAAGGGCTTGAGTAATTATACAGAGCGTATTGTGCCCTATAGGTGGGCGTCCTGCACGCCGGTAAATCTATTTCCTGGGACCTCCCAGGAACGTGGGTACTTTTCCAGGAAAGTTTCTGGCTTTTCCATTACTTTTCCTGGCAATACGCAAAAACTTTCCTGGAAAAGTACCTTCTTTCCTGGGCCTTCCAGGAAACGGATTTACCGTGTGTCTCCGGCTGCCTGCTGGTGCCTCCGTAATGGTGAAATTATCTGGTACGGGCATCGAGTCTGGTGGCGGCTGGCCCTCGGTCTAGTCTTATCAAATATAAATCACAGAGTAAATGCTAGAATGTCCTTTCCACTGAATATGTGTCAGCATATTGTAGAATCGTCTGAAAGCAGTACTTTTGTGACTTGCGTTGCCTTTTTTCGAGTCAGATTTTCACTGCGACCCCAAGCACGCTGCTGTAGCTGCGTACCCGTTGGCAAGTGTTCAGGCAAGCCACGGTAAAGATGGAGTTTAAATTTTTGGGAAAAGGGAAAACTTTGAGGAACTCCCATAATTTATGAGGGAACCTTTGAGGATTCATCCTCAGAACATTTCCACATTTTTTTCTTTTTAGGAGACCGCCCTAAACCCTGAGGAGGTTCCCTCAAATTATATGGAAATTCCTCAAAGTTTCCCCTCAAAAATTCAGACACCGTTTTTTTTTCCGTAAGGTGTATGGTCGGGTTAGCTAGAGCGTGGCCAGCGCTGCTTGTCGGGTCGGGTAAGCGCAGATATTTTTGCAGTGTAGGTCCTGCCTGCACCCCGCTGCCGCGTCGCGTCGCTCGTTTTCATCGCGAGAGTTGTCGCCGTTCAATATTCGTGAGGGGCGATGGCAGCCGTGCTGGCTATAAACCATATCACAGCGAGCGGGCGAGGCGGGGGCGGGGCGGGGCGGGGCGGGGGCGGGGTGGGGCGTGGTGGCGGCCGTGGTTGGGTGGAGCCCGGCCGCCAGTCTGATTCGTAAAGCGTTTCATCTCGAAAGAGAGTAGGCATGGAATGGAAATGAAATACGTGTTGTTTGTGAGTGGAGGAGCTGGCAGCCGGGCGGGGCGGGGCGGGGCGGGGTGGGGCGGGGCGGGGCGGGGCGGGGCGGGGCGGGGTGGGGTGGCGCGGGGCGGGACGGGGCGGGGCGGGGCGGGGTGGGGTGGCGCGGGGCTGGGTGGGGTGGCGCGGGGCGGGACGGGGCGGGGCGGGGCGGGGCGGGGCGGGGCGGGGTGGGGTGGCGCGGGGCGGGACGGGGCGGGGCGGGGCGGGACTCGCATGCGGTACAAATTGGAAAGAATTTGCTTTATTCTTTGTCGCGCCCTCGGCCCTCCTGCTATGATGGCGATGGTAAAAGGAGAGAGGAAGGAAGAGGAGGCGTAACAAAAAAAGGAGGGCATCTCCCGGGGAGGCAAAATGTTAAGGGGAAATAAATTTTATTTTCCGCCGTGTACTGCCTTGCCTCCTGATGGTTGCGCTGGGACATAACCCCCTCCCCCCCCCTCCTCCCTGCCGTCCTATCAGGAGCGCCGCAACAGCCTCCCCCGTCCGTCCCTCCGTGCCTTATTCCCAAACGGAAGCGACGTCAAATCTTCCATTTCCGCGTCTCTGAATCAGGCGTCGCTCCGACCTGACCTGCTGCTTCACGCACCCGCGACGATCCACGCACTGGCTTACGCAACTCAACACTGTGAAATCAAGTGTTCAACTGTTCAACACTTCTAAGTGTGCAACTTCCAGTATAACAGGTGCAAGTGCGCAACCCGGTATTTGTGCAATTCCAAGTGTCAAACTTGCCAGTTGTACACTTGTAAGTGTTTAACTCGGCAGTTGTACACTTGCAAGTGTTCAACAAGGGAAATGTTGCACGGGGCAGTTGAACACATGCAAGTGCACAAATGTCGAGTTAAACACTTACAAGTGTACAACTGGCAAGTTTGACACTTGGAATTGCACAAATACCGAGTTGTACACTAGGACGTGTAAGACTGGAAGTTGCACACATTCAAGTGTTGAACATTTGCACACTTGGTATAACAGTGAACGCACCCGAGTGCGAGTCCTGCTTTCCGCCCCTCAATCTTCACAATTTTTGCGACTCGTTCTGCATTGGTCAGAAAATAAAACTAGCACGCGTGTGGTGTTATTATGCAATGCATGTGTTTCTCTCACTCTACCTGATGCGGACCATCTGGAGCCGGCCCGGCCCCCGGCCCATCTGCCCATCTGCCCGCCTTGGCTCAATCAGATTCCGAGCTTAACCCCTTAAGCCCGCGCGCACAGCCGCCCAGCAGCCGCGCGCTCCAACCCTTTTCTTCCCTGCCACCGGCGGACCTATTTTCTTCTAGGGTGGCCCCGCCCCGCCCCACCCCGCCCCGCCCCGCCCCGCCTCGCCCCGCCCCGCCCCCGCGCCCCTGCGGTCTTATATCCCTTACATATATAACTCCTTCTTGTCCTCCGCCCCCCTCCCCCCCCCACCCCGCTCCGCCACCCCGTATCCGTCTTATACCCCGCACTGAATTAGAATCTCGTGGGGATTATCTGCCGAATTATGCGCGTGGAAGAGAAGCGCGGGGCGGGGTGGGGCGGGGCGCCCGGGGACGCGGGGTGTCCCTGTTACTTATTGCGGGGTACCGCCGACCAATATGCGGGGAGCCACTAGGGGATCGAACCGCGGATCTTGGCGTGAGTTAGAGCTTTCACTCCGCCCCCGCCTGCCCGCGCACCTCCCCCCCCCCCCACTAACCTTACCCTCTCACTGTATAACCCCTCCACCCTCCCGCCCCCGCCCGCCCCCGCCCCTCGCTTACTTAGCGTTAGCGGGGACGAAAATCCTTTTCTTTCCCCCATTATACCTGTCCGTCAAGCCAGCAATTGGATTCTCCTTGCGACTCTTCCTTTTCAGGCCCTACTTCCCCTCTCCCCCTCCTCTCTCCCTCCCTCTCTCTCTCTCTCTCTCTCTCTCTCTCTCTCTCTCTCTCTCTCTCTCTCTCTCTCTCTCTCTCTCTCTCTCTCTCCTCTGTTCTGCGCGTCGCAGCATCGATAAGTATAATACCGAACACGAACGGGGCGTTACACGAGTTTATAGCAGTTATAACCGCAGTTATTTTCCTCGGATTGAACTGATGGGCTCTAGAGTTTGAGTTTTGAAGAAAACACGTGAAACGGGGTTGCATAGCTGCTTGAAGGGGCGGGGACGAGGACGGTAAAAACGGTTCCTTGATATCCATGGCCACCGAAACGATTCAAGATACGAAGAACGCACGTTGGCGTCCTTCTGGTGGTCCTTGGACAGCAAGAAACAGTTTTTACCATGAGCCCATGCAGCAAGCCCCCGACAGGTTGTTGGTCCTCCAACTAGGTAACGGGGGTGGGTGGGGGTGTAGTGTTGGTGCGGCTCCCCTCTCGTATCTCGTCTAATCGGGTCATTGTTCGACGGCCGCGTTCACAGCACCCTCCCCCATCTCCCGCCCCTGGTGAAGCAGTCCCTCGCACAGCCTCCGCTGCCTCCAGCTCCGTCCAACCTACTCTCAAAAAATCATATCTCTGTAGGAACGAAATTTTGACTTAGCTGAAGCAAGCAAAACTGTCGTTGCATCCACTGTGAAAAATAGTCGTGAGGGTTACGGAAAACAGTTTCATGACATATGTCGTCAGGGTACGACTTCGAGTTGTATAGTTAAGAGTATTTTTGGACATCATGTGTCGACTTAGTTTTCTTCAACGGGCAAGAATTTGTTCTCGTAAAATTACGACTGCGATCGTAAATTATCGACTCGATGTCGTAATCCAAAATTATGAAAAAAGTCGAAAATTTACAAATATTTTTTTCACAGTGATAAAAAAAAATCTTATCTCAAAAAAACAAAAAATAAAAAAAAAAGAAGAAGAAAAAAAGAAATGAAAGTCGACAATAAAGGCTCGAAAAAATATTTCGATAACCGAGCAAAAATTCTGTACGAAATTTTCGATGCATGAAATAACATTTCTTTGCGTCAAAGAAGTGGTGTGCTAGCTCTGGGTTTAGGTCCGGGGTCGCGGGTGTCACCGCACTCGCCAGGCTGAGGCGTGTGTACCTATCCGGTCAACCGGTACTTGTAGTCCTCTCTCTCTCTCTCTCTCTCTCTCTCTCTCTCTCTCTCTCTCTCTCTCTCTCTCTCTCTCTCTCTCTCTCTCTCATATATTTGATTTTACTCTCCTCCTCTCCTTTCACTCCCTATACTCTCGTGCTGATATTATCGGGCGACCTCATTCAATTCGGGGCGGTGAATTTATTTGCCATGGTTTTACTTCGCGCGGCCGCTGCTGGGCCAATACGGCCCCCGTGTTACCCCTTCCGCAGGGGGGCCCCATAAGACGCAGCACAGCCCCCTCCCTCCCGCTGGCCGCTAGGGCCCCTGGAGACTCTCCTGTAATGTAATGGCCCCTGCACAGCAGAGGGGACCCGGCCCGACTCCGACCCGACCAGACCCGACGGTCAATACTCTATCAGTGCGGCCGGGCCTGTAATGAAGGGGGCATTGAGTGGAGCGGTGCGATAGTTGCGGTATATCTTTGATGAATGATTACACTCTCTCGACTTACGACTGGTTTGGTGGGTCTCAAGTAGTGCATTCAGCAACGTCCTATGGCTATGTCCGCTGTATTACTCCCACTTACCACTGTGAAAAAAGGTGTAGATTTACAGGAAAATGTTTTCCATATGATGCGTGTTGTAATATAACAGACAAAAATAGTAAAATTATGAGCATTACATAACGACTTGGAATTCATTAACAAGCAAGAATGGGCTCTTGTAAATTTTCCAACAGTAGCAAATTACCAAATAAATTGTAAATCTACGAAGGCATTGTTCACAGTGATTGTTGGGTACCTTTAGGCCAGAGCCAGCCTCTCCACATTCGCAGCTGGCTAGGGCCGGGGGCAGGGGTACAGTGCCAGGGTAGTTGGGTAGCTGCCTATCAAAATAAACGGACCGGCTCAAAGAGGAAAAGTTGTTTCAAGATCTTGGAGATGAAAAAAAAAATCAGGAACGGAGAATGAAAGAGAGAAGTAAACAAAGTAAGACAGAGGAAAAAGAGAGAGGGGGGCTGAGTGAGAGAGAGAGAGAGAGACAGAGAGAGAGAGAGAGAGAGAGAGAGAGAGAGAGAGAGAGAGAGAGAGAGAGAGAGAGTCGAACGAAAAAGAGAATAAGAGGGTGACGGCGTGCTATGCGTTCCCGCTGCGCTGCTGCTCTTGCCCGCCTGTGAAAACTTTTTCGATTGTTTTCCGTCTATATCCGCTTCCGTCATTTGCGCGACTGGCGTTTTGAAATAATCCCGGGCCGTCAGCGATCAGCAGCAGCGGCGCGGTCCAGATGATTGGGCCTGCAGCCCCCGGCCCCAAAGCCCCTGTGGGGTAGGCCGCACGGCGCGCCCGTGTCCGCCGGGTGGCCTAACCTCTGCTCTGCGGGCGCTCGCTCCACTGATACCCCTCCCGCCTGACTTTATTTAAATGTTGCTCCGGCAGTTTTGACGTTCGGCAGACATTGCTTGACGGGTCACAACGTCGCCTCTCCCCCTTCTCTCTGTTTCCTCTGTGTTTCTCTGTATTCCCCCTCTCTCTCTCTCTCTCTCTCTCTCTCTCTCTCTCTCTCTCTCTCTCTCTCGACTCCCTTTGTACTCGCCCCGCAGTATCGCAGCCCTTCGCGTTCGTAAATTATTCGTGGGGGGCGGCTTGCCATGCGGCCTGGTCCCGCGGTCCACCGGGGCTGGCAGGCAGGCAGGCCCGCCGGCCGCCGCCGCCGCGCGCTCCAAGACCTCACCGCACCTCTCCGTCTGGCAGAAGGCATAATTAATTTACCAACACCACCTCACTGGTACCTGCCGCCGCAGCGCATCCTCCCCAACGCCCCCAACCCCACCCACCCCCCCAACCCCCCCAACCCCCCAACGCCCCAACCCCCCAACCCCCCAACCCCCCAACCCCAACCCCCCCCAACCCCCAACCCCCCAACCCCCCAACCCCCAACCCCCCCAACCCCAACCCCAACGCCCCCAACCCCCCAACCCCACCAACCCCACCAACCCCACCAACCCCCCAACCCCCCAACCCCCCAACCCCTCCACCTTCCTTAGGCACAGCCATCGGCGGAGCCGCACAACAGCAACGGGTGATCCGAACCTCTCGCCACTCCTTACCTTCCCGTGCATGCACTTACTGGATTTGTATCTTTTCTTTGTACAAAGTTAATAAACAATCCAATTTTTCACACGAATTTGTGCAGTGGTTTGAATGGTTTAGTGCATACATTTGTACAAAGTTATGCAGGTTATCGCGAGGGGGCCACCACTCTGTTTACGGATGTGCACAGGATTACAAGATTACACGGATTACACGTGAATTTACCGTGAAATACCTGAATTTAAGTGGTAAATCGTAATTTTTTGGGGATATTTTCCATATTTTGTGTATTTTGACAAGGGATTACAGTGGGATTACACGTGGATTACAGGGTAACCTGTACACAGGATTACAGAAGTGGTGGCCCCCTCGGGTTATCGCATAAATTTGAGTGAAAAGGTATGTAGGTTTAACTTTGTACGAAAGTTTGCACAAAAACATACGACTACAGTTGGGTGCAGAAGATGTTCAAACACACACACACACACACACACACACACACACACACACACACACAACATTTAGTCAAACAAAAGCCAAAACATGCAGAAAGGGTTCGGCAGAGTCACTTTAACTGAAGCGTTCAAAACATTGTTAGTTCCTTACAAATACAAATTTGTTTGTATTACAGTGGCTCAGATTCTTTGTACGTTACGAAGAGCAGTTCTTCGTAAGAAACTTACAGTGAAAGGAATGCCAAAATTTGACATTAAAAGTAACTACAGCGTACAGTCGTGAAGGGGGAGGGAAGGGGTACAGGCGGCATCATCGCAAACGTTCGGTCAGGCCACGCGGTGGATGCGGCCACAGCGTTTACAGTGTTCGCACCGCATTTTCCAAACTTGCACTCCTTGGCCGTGGCTCAGAGCCCGGCCGGGCCGCTTATTTACAATCCCTTGGCGATTCAGCGCTTTACGGCAAATTCAGCAGTACGCGGCCTCGCCAGCGTCCAGCGGCTTTCGGTACTATGTAGGACTATTTTGATCGGACCCACGCAGCCAACCTAACCTAACCTAACCTACCCTAACCTATCCTAACGTGTGTCCGCCAAGTAGGGTGGCCGCGGCTGGGGCCGCGTACAGCGGAATTTGCCGCAAAGCGCTGAATCGCCAAGGGATTGTAAATAAGCGGCCGGCCCGGCCGCCGTGAGGAGGAGGCTAAGCCTCCGGGTCCGCGCGGCACGCGGCACGGCGCTACGATTAATCCTTGCCCCTGCGAGGTACTTTGAAGAACTGTTGCAATTAACGTCTCCGGAGGCAATAATTAACGTTTCAAACGGTTGACCAACTTTGTCTGGGGAGTTCCTATTCTTCGCTCTCCTACCTCCTCCCTTGGCCGGGGTGGCCGGGGGAACTCTATAGCTCCTCTCCCCCTCTCCCTCTCCTAGTCTCCCAACGGCCCTTAACTCCCCTCTCCCCCCTCTTCCTTAGCGCGCATATCTCAGGTTGCATCGACGCAACGCTAGCGCACTATTGGCTGAAAAGTAGGCAATATATAGTCCGAGTCCTTGTCCGCGAACACTATACTGCTTTAAGTTTGCGCAACAGGAAATTTTCACACCTACAAGTGTATGACAGTCACACTCTTGGGCTCCTCTACACGGTAAAAACACGGTTCCTTGACGACCGTTCTTCGGCCCTGCACATTCAAAAAAATAATTCGCGTTTGAGCAAAAAAATTAGCAGGTGTACTAATTTTGTAGCTGTATAGGCGCAGCTAATTTTCAAGCTACGGTGCTTATTTTCTAGCTAGCCTGCTATTTACTTTTCTGCTGTCTTAAGTTTTAAGCCGTGGTGGTAATTTTTCACATCTAATTTCAGCTGCACTGGGAAACCAAGTGTTCAACTGTTCAACAATTGTAAGTGTGCAACTTCCAGTATAACAGGTGCAAGTGCGCAACTCGGTATTTGTGCAATTCCAAGTGTCAAACTCGCCAGTTGTACACTTGTAAGTGTTTAACTCGGCAGTTGTACACTTGCAAATGTTCAACAAGGGAAATGTTGCACGGGGCAGTTGAACCCTTACAGCCCATGAGAGTACGCCAATAGTACTCAAACAGTGCGCCAGAAGATCGTTCCTTTGAAGATGCCGGCGTGTAGAGGAGGCAGCAGGTCGCCTTCACTACCCGTCGCCCTGGGGATCAGTACGCGTATTGTACTCATTCACAGGACTAGGTTGCCTTCTGCACGCCTGCAGTGGCGCACTAGTGCTCAGGCCGTACCTGATGTGGCTGATGAGTGCGCGCACAGTATGCACACGGAGGTCTAGGGTGTCTTTTGAACTCATGCTGCGGCGCACTACTACTCTGATACTACCCTCCGAGGCTTACTGGTAAGCCTAAGGTTCGTGTCGCAGCGTATTAGGTTGTGATTTGTTAGCGTCCTTTGCACTGACCAATCAGAGCAAAGCAAAGCTAGGCTGCTCTGGGGACTCGGGCTCACCTCGGTATCGCGAGCGTCTTGACTATATGTGATTCGGTGGCGCAGTGGATACCGAGTCAGCATCAGCAGCGGAGGTCCGGGGTTCAAATACCAACTAAAGTAAGTAAATTTCTGGTACGAAAATGAATTATCTGAACGTTCTTCTATACTTGTCGTGCTCCCTGATCTCCCATACCATAATGTGATTGACGGGAAAAATATTTTCGTTCTTCCGCAATATCAAGCAAAGGCGTAACGCCACCATCTACCCCGCGCGCATCACAGTCAAAGCTATACCTTTTAGGCTCTTTTCCAACAGTGATCCTGTTTTTGAGGTACTGGGGGGAGGGGGGGGGGGGGCTGCAAACCCTAAAAGTAGCGCTCGACCGCAGCGGGTACCCCCTTCAGAACCCCGTGCAGCAGCCCCGGCGCAGCCCGTGGGAGCAGGTCCTCCCCCCCTCCCAAACACACCTGCACGCTTTAAATGCGTGTTTGATTAGTGGACTAGGTTGGTTACAGTTCGTGTCGCCGGGCCTTAGCGACCGAATGCCGAACTTGTACCACGCAACCTAGGGCGGCACGATGTCCGGTTTTTGCCCAATTTGGCCGTCGAGCCACACTACTACTCCTTTCTGAAGCGACCTGATGGCGAACTGTCCGAGCGAACTCCGCGCGCACTCACTGAGACCAAAAGGCGTACTCCTATGGGCTGTAAGGGAACACATGCAAGTGCACAAATGTTGAGTTAAACACTTACAAGTGTACAACTGGCAAGTTTGACACTTGGAATTGCACAAATACCGAGTTGTACACTTGGACGTGGACGTGTAGGACGGGAAGTCGCACACATTCAAGTGTTGAACAGTTGCACACTTGGTTTAACAGTGTGAGCGATTGTTTTTTGCGTGCACTCCTCTCCCCCCAATAATAGCGTCTGTCCTGCGGGCCGGGCCCGGGCCGGGTCCGGCCGGGTCCCGGGGCCTTGCTAAACACGCCGGTCGGGTCGCGCCGCAGGCCTCGCACGGCCCCCGGCCCGCCCGGGCCTCCGTCGCGTCACAGACTGGGCACTCGGCGTTTACCTTGGTCTAACAGGGTTACAGCGGCCCGGCCGGGCCGCCCGCCTAAACTTGGCCCACACAAATGTTCTTCTCGGTCGGCCCGTGTCCGCAGCCGTGTCCACAAACCCGGACCAGCGCCGGGGGAGGCCCCCGTCGTCCACTTATCGAGATGTTCTGAGGGCTGAGGGCACACTGTTATAAATTCCCTAACCCAATTTCGCAGAGACTACGGAGAGATCTGTTTAATTTAATAGCAGTCCGTACGTAGCAGAAAAAACCGTGGAAAATCCTGACAGTGCTGTGGGTCACGACGCGAACAATCTCAAAATATATAAACTAAACCAGCGCTATCCTAATGTTTTAGAAACCGCCCTAGGGGTTTGGTTCAATGTGTGGCACACTGTTGAAAATTAAAACGGGAATTTTGACGGGATGACAAGGTAACTTTTTAGCCAGTCTGAACCGTTTTTAAATTTACGGGACGACGACCGTACCGGAATAATACGGACCTATTCGTACATTCAAATTACGGACCGTCGTCCGTACGTCAAAATCCCGTATTTTCCGTTTTATGACACCCGGAGCAACGTTGATGAAAACTGGTTATTGGACACTTTGCATCTGGGAAACGCCCGTGATTTTCTGCTACGGTTTCTCCCGTATTTTAGAGATATGGACCGCTCCGTAAAAAAAATACGGTGCATTCCGTATTAACTTCCGTAATATGCTGCGGGATTTTTAACAGTGCGGGGCTGCTCCACTCGCAGGCTGTGTTTAGGGCGTCGCCACACACCCGGCCGGGACTGGTAGACAGAGACAGAGAGATACCTTTGTAATGTACTGCGATGAATACACACTGCGTGAATTGTGGTTATTGCCCGACGAGACACACACACACACACGCACACTTTGTAGGGCGCATGCGCAAACACTTACACACACACGCACACGGACGCGCGCGCGCGCCCGCACCGCATCGCCAGGAAACAAAAGATAAGTCATCATTTCCAGAGGGGCTCAAGTGACGCTGTGTGCGAGGCTTAACTCTACCCGCCTGGTGACCTTGCAGGCGCGCAGCGGCGCGGCGCGTGCGTTAGGTTTAGTTTAGTTCTCGAGGCTGAAAAGTAAATACACATAGCATTTCTGGGCCGGCAAAATTCTTCGCGATGCTGCAGAGAAGAGAAGTGTGAAGAAGAAAATTATCTGATGCATTTCAAACAGTTTCTTCCTAAAGCAGCTAAATTGTCACCGACGTAAAGACTGTTCCGCCTGTCACGAATTCCGTCCGGGTCGGCACCGGGGTTGCGTGGCCTCACCGTTACCATTCGAGAAGACAGACGCTGAAGTTTGCAAGTTTTGTGTGCGGGAGAAGTGGCGTCGTGGCGTAAGTTGGTACGGCCATCTCTCTCTCTCTCTCTCTCTCTCTCTCTCTCTCTCTCTCTCTCTCTCTCTCTCTCTCTCTCTCTCTGGCTGAGCGCTGAGCAGGGTGTGGCCCGGCCACGCCTCTGCACATGTCGTGCAGGGAGGTGGGGTGCATGTAGGGGGCGGGGCGCACCCCTCTGGCTGTGATGCACGGCGCCGTCCTGCAGCCCCCACCCCTTCCCACCCCCACGCCCCCCACCCGAGCGCCGCCCCCGAGCAGCGCCGCCCCCGCAACGCAGCGCGCGGCAGGGAGGGAAGTTAATCGCAACGTCGAGTCTGGAATAAAAGTCTGGCGGCGGCACGCCTCTCTGCACCTCATTCCTTAGCAGACACGCCGGCCCCCAGTCCGCCCCCGCAGTCCGCCCCCCTCCGGGTCCGCCCCCGGATCCGCCCCCAGCGCTTCCCTAGTCCTTCCCCAGTCCGCCCCAAGCCCCCCCCTCTCCCCCTCCGGCCCCCTCAACCCGCGGCGACAATCGCCTCCGCTCCCGCTCAATCCTTTTTGCATTCTTCGGCAAATAGCACCCGAGTGGCCTTAGCCGGAGGCTCAGCGCCCTGCGGGGGCGGGGGGGGGGGGGGGGGAGGCACCGGCTGTGGCGTGGGGTGACTTTACAGCAGCTTGACGCGTCGTGGACCGTGGTGGTGATAGCGGGAGAGGGCCGGGGGGGGGGGGGGGGTGGGTGTCCCTCTGGAACAAGGCGAGCGCGGAGAAGGGAGGTGGTAGTTGTCGCCCGGCCCGGCTCGGCTCAGCCCCCGGCGGGGCCCGCCAGCATTCGAGTCATGACCATCGCGTCGACGCGTCGACGGGACAGCTGACTGCACGGTAAAAACAATTTCTAATTTTTTTGCGGGATAATGGGAAAACGTTGAGAAACTTCCATAGTTTGAAGGGCATCTTCTCAGAATTCGAGGATGTTTCCTCAAAACTAGAGGGAGTCATTGCATACGCGCTCACTCACTCTCCGTTGTGCGCCTTGAAGACCCCGCAGCCGACACGATCAGCGGCGATCAGACTTTAGGATGCGAGTGACTGCAAGTGGACTTGGGCGCCAAAGTTGAGTACTCCGAGAAACGCCTCTCCCTACTTTGGCGAGAGAGAGAGAGAGAGAGAGAGAGAGAGGGGGGGGGGGGAGTAGGTTCGAGTATTAGGGTGGTTGGTTGGCGAATGCTGGGAGACAAAGAGAGAGAGCGAGCGAAAGAGACAGGAGGAGAGAGAGAGAGAGAGAGAGAGAGAGAGAGAGAGAGAGAGAGAGTAGAGCGAGTAGAGCGGGGAGAAAGAGAATGTGGGGCAGGAAGGGGGAATAGAGGGAGAGAACGAGGGAATAGGGGTGTCCGTGCGCAGTATCGGGGAGATAACGTTCTCGCGAATACCATTCGGAAATGAGGGCCGTGAGTGCAGACCCGCAGCCCCCCCCCCCCCCCCCCGGTCCTCCACCCCCGCCTGCACCCCCCGCACTCTCTTTTGGTCTTTTGTGGAGGCTGTTGCCCTTCGCGCCGGCTCTGGCCTGGCCCTCACTGCTGCCCCGGCCGGTAGTACTTTTTCCTGAAGATAAAAACCAACAAAAAAATTTAACAAAAAATAAAGGAACACCATCCTTGCCGTCTCCTTCCTCAGGCGAGTACTTTAAAAAGGAGGAGTGCAAGTTTAGTGCACGCCTGTGCTATGTTGTGGTGGGAGAAAAACATTTGCACCCGTCTCTCAAATCGTATAGGAGTAAGGACGATGTCGCATAATGTGGGACACTGTCAAAAGATACACGAACGAGTTGTAAAAAAAAAAATACTGGCGTCTGGGAAGTTGTATAGTTTTCACAAAGAACGCTCTTTGGGAAAACGAGACAGTTTTCTAACAGTGAAAGGCCGAGGGCTGGGGACCGACGAGTGTCAATTACTGGAGAATTATGGAACCGATAAAAGTCTCCCATATTTTACTTAGAGATAACTAGGGTGACTGTTATGGTATTGACTCCGAGTCGGTCGCCAGTGTCGTTTGGTTAATAAGGGACCTCTGGCCCCGTTCGTATACCACGTGACGCCTTTTAGCTACATGAGTAGCGCTCTCTTTTTTTTCTTCTTCTTATTTCCGCCATATTGCTGCCCCTTCTCTCTTCCTCTCTCGGTCGCTTTCCGTTCCTACAGACCCCCCCCCCCTCCCCCCTTTCTTCGCTCTCCCTCTGCCTCTCCGCTTGATGAGGACTGGCAGAGTAGTCTTCTCTCCTCGGCCGTGTCGTAGGAAGGACCGAAAACGGGGCCACCGGGTCGGGAGGGACTCCGTCTTGTCTGGGGTATTGTCATTCCTTGTGCTTTCCGCTCCCTTTTCATTTGTGCTCCGCCTGCGCGAGAGCACCACGGGCGCAGCGAGTGAGTGTGCAGCCCCCTGCTGGCTGCAGGTGCGCACAGCACAGCGTAAAACTGGTAAAAAGAGGAGGGGGGGGGGGGGAATATAGGACTTTCAAAAGTTTAAACCAAGCTGATCAGCACTCTCAGTCAAGCATTCGATAATGTAAAATATGGAGGATTTACTCTTTTGGATGCGAGACTCCCCGCTGCCGGAGCGTCGCAGTGGCAGGGGTTAGAGCTGGAGCTGGAGTGGCAGGGACTGGGTGCGTCTCCTGCTGGGGCTGCATGCGGCTGTCAGCGGCCTCCCGGGGCCCCCAGCTGACATCTCTCTCTCTCTCTCTCTCTCTCTCTCTCTCTCTCTCTCTCTCTCTCTCTCTCTCTCCCTCCCTCCCTCCCTCCCTCCCTCCCTCCCTCATCTCTGTTTTCCTCTTTCTCTCGCTCTCTCTCTCCCTGTCCCCCGCTCTGTACGCTTCAATCGCCCATCCCTGACCTCGCGATGCCCTGGCCCGCCCTATACCCCACCTCCACGCTGGCCATCATCTCCCCGGAGACTAATACTGCAGCAGGAAGCGGCGGGGTGCGGCGGCGAGACCCAAAGGGAACCTGTCTCGACTCGACCTCCCACTCCGGGCTACTGCTGGGTGTGGCGGGGCCGGGCGGGTTCGGGTGTGGCGGGGCGTGGCGTCTCTGATTTATAGCATGGGCTGTGGTGTGTCCACTCGAGTCACATTCGTGGTTAGGCGGCGCGGCGGGGCGGGGAGCGGGTGGGGGGGTGAGCTTGGAGGAATGCAATGCACATTGGGAAGGGGAGAGCGATGGCACGGCAAGCAGGCGGGGGAAAATAAAATGCGGCTCAGGAAAACCAAAATGGCAGAAATGGTTTAGTTGTGGCCTGACGACATCCGGATCAACTAGGTGGGAGTATTGATGGCTCGTGCGATACTAACTAGCCAGGGCCTGCAGTCCTAATGCTGAGCTATATATATGATTCGCTCGCTCCGCTCGCGGTAAGCGTAGTTGTACGCTTGAAAAAGACGTACAACTCAGCTTTAGTCTTACCAGTGTATGGTGGCTGGGGGTGGTGGGGCGGGCGGGGCGGGGCGACGGCCCCTGATCCCCTGCTGGGGGACTACCCGACGCCGCTTCACCTTGGCGGCCCCCCAGATTGTCGTGGCGCCCCGGGGTCTGCGGTCAGTATACTCTGTATATACCGAGGGGTAGGGGCGGGAAGAGAGGGGGGGGGGGCGAGACTTTGCGGGATGAGTGAGGAACGGGGACGGTGATTGGCAAGGAAGTAAGGGGCGTTAGTTCCAAACAACTTGCATCACATCCTGCCTGCAGTAGAGAGAATGAGTCTGCGCACAGCGTTTAGACAATGGAGTCCTTTGAACAGTGTTTTATTCAGCAGTACCTTCCTCTCCCGCCGATATGAAGAGTTCAACGGACTACCTCACTTCGCCAGCGAGAGAGTGAGAGAGAGAGAGAGAGAGAGAGAGAGAGAGAGAGAGAGACTGACAGAGACATAGAGAGTGAGTGAGTGAGGGTGAGATGTCCATGATGTACAATGTCAGCGGAATCGGCCGCTTCTACCGTCCTCGACAGCAATAACAAATTTTCTCAGAAACGGAAGAATTTTTTCATTTTCGCTGTTGGCACTCCTACTTTGCCTCCTCTCCTCTCTCCCTATTTCCTGCCGCGGATGCCACTCGTCCCGTTCAGTTATCTGCAGAGAGTGGCGCAATAACGCGGCGCGGTCCGCCGAGTAATGAAAGCTGGCGCTTCATCGCGCTTCAGAATTTCAAATAATGTCGTGGGAAGAATGAGGCGATAGGCAGAGGATCTACTTTTCCTCCGATATCGCCAGGTTCCTTTTCGCCGCGTCTTTTCACAGCCGGTTTCCCTTGCGTTGTGAAAACGGCGTGAACTATTCGTTTTCTGGTTTATTTTGTTTTTGTTTTTTGTTTTTGATTTTTTAGAACAAACTAACATATTGATTTTTTTCTCTATTTTTTTGCAGGTATGCTGCATCCGTCATCTGAGGCCATGGAACTGACCACCTCGTGGCTGAAAGAAAGAGAGGGAAAGGGATAACGGAGCATCCACACGCAGCCAAGGTAAAGGCTATAACTCTCCCGCCTGTGTCACGCTAGCCTTACATCGTGACTGCTGTGACCTTGAGTGTGTGTGTGTGTGTGTGTGTGTGTGTGTGTGTGTGTGCGCGCGCTCGTCTGTCTGCCTGTCTGTCAGTCTCGTCAGTCTGATGGCGAGTGGCTCTTTGCTGACCAGTATATCCGCTGTGACGTCACAGTGCACGCTGCTGCTCCAGCGTCTCCTTGAATAGATGACGGTCTTCTTTCCGGTCTGTCTGCCAAGCAGCACACGAAAGATATAAATTTTCGAGCTGCCTTTTGTTATTATTATTACTGTTCCCGGAAGGCTGCTGGCCCATTGTGGGGGCGGGGTGGGGGTGCCACGCGTGCCCCTCCCAGCCAGCGGAGGCTGCTAGGACTAGCGAGCGAGGCCTGAGGCTGGCGGGACGGTCTGACCTTGCGGGCGAACCCTCGCACTGGGGCCGGCCGCGATCATGACTACATTAATTGTGCAAATGGGCGCATGCGCGCGATGTGACCGGGCTATAGGCCGGGCCGTGGCGCGGGTCAACGACTGAGCCGAGCCATGGCCTTCTGATAAACGTTATGTATCGCCCCGCGGGCGTGGGGCGTGCAGGGGCGCGCGATCAATTAACAACTCTCACTCTCTCGCCACTGTGAAAAAAATATTTGCAAATTTACGACTTCTTTTCGATAATTTTGGATTACGACACGGAGTTGTAAATTTACGAGAGCAAATTCTTGCCCGTTGATGAAAACTAAGTCGACACATGATGTCAAAAAATACTCTTAACTATACAACTCAAAGTCGTAACTTTACGACATGTATGGAAATTTTTTCCGTAACCCTCACGACAATTTTTCACAGTCGCTCCCTCCCTCCCTCCTACCCTCCCTCCCTCCCTCCCTCTCCCTCTCGCCCCTCCCCCCCATGTACCACGCCCCTCTCTCTCCCTCTTGCCCTGCATGTAAATGTGCGTGTAAATTGAACGCTTTACATCACAATGCTAAACGGGGATGTCGTAATATTACGGTGATTTAGATCTGCATTCGTGTGTTCTTGGATCGTTGTAAGGGTTGTGAACTGTAAAAGCGAACCGTTGTTATCGTACTTTCATACAAAAAAAAAAAAAGAAAGAAAATTGCCTTCCCTTCAGCAGGGCGAAGTGCTACGTTTTTACAGCCGCACCCTTACTTCCTCGCGTTGAGGGCGCGGCCTCCGCGGCCCCTTGTCCGTTCGCCGGCTGGCTGACCGCGCCGGCGAGTGGGAGAAAGGGGGGTGGGGGGGGGGGGGGGGGGGGGTAATTATCACCCCGGAACGCGAAATTCTCATCTGCTCGCTATACGTAACCTTTTTTTTCCCCCACGCGCTCTCCCCTCTCCAGCTAGGTATCTTTGTCTCTTTTTCACCCTCCTCTTCCGCCCCGCTGCCCCGTTACCTCTTACCGCTCGGTTACCAGGAGCGACGCGAAGAAAAACATGTCTAATGTTTCCACGGCTGTTGTTATGAAAACTGGCGAAAAGGGACTTAAAGGACATTACTCCCTCTCTGCATTTAGCTGAAGAAAAACAAACTTACCCATGCAGCTATAAATTAGCTAACAATACTCAAAATAGACACCTACTAGCTTTTTGAGGTGTACAAATTAAAGAAGTTAAATGTACCACCAAACATTTAACTCAAGAGCAAAGTGTTAACAGAACTGCTAACTTTCGGCCACATAGCTCCAAATATTCGCTGTACATATATATCTATTTTTTCCCTCAGTGTAGTTAAAATGTCTACAAATGATCGTTGTTGGTCTATTTATAAAGTCCCCCCTCCCCCATCCCGCTGTCAGTGTTTGCACTGTTAAAACCTTACAAAGCAATTATGCTTCGCAATTACAAACAAAATGCTTCGCAATTGCGAAGGATTTGGCTGCTTTGTAATACAAATCATTTTGTTTGTATTGCGAAGCTTTTGCTTTGTAGCTTGCGAAGCATTTGCTTCGCAGCTTGCGAAGCATTTGCGAAATGCTTTGTATTACAAACAAAATGCTTTGTAATACAAAGCATCCAAATGCTTTGCAAGCTTACAAACTATTTTGTTTGTAGGGATTTAACAGTGTGCCTTGCCTACCAGGCATGGTCACACAAGCCACTTCTTTGCAATGCAAAATTTTAAAGGCTGACGAAACTATGACCATGTTGGGCTTAGAGCTAGTGCACGGCAAAAAATAGGTACGGAAAAAGTACCGCTAATAGTTTTTTCGGGAGACTTCCGTACTTGAGGGAAACGGAAACGTCCGTTCAAATCTCCGTAGTGTATGGCAGTTCCTACAGTACCGTTAGAGAAAACCTGGTTTATGGCTCGGAAGGACGTACCCATCATATAACGCTTTCCGTCATCGGTTCCGTACTAGGCATCCCTTTTTTTTACAGTGTGCCTTTGCCTAGTGTAAAGTCCCCGACGCTCTAACCCCCCCTCCCCCTTTCCCCCCGCCATGGCACGGGTCCTCCTTCACCGCAACTTTGTGGCGCCTCCAGACGCAGGGCGGCGCCTGGGATGAGCGGAGTTATCCCCCGCATATGGGTCGCGGCCAAGGCGGGTCGAGGCGCCAGAGAGTCTTATGGCCCTGTCGGCCGGCCGGCTGCTGAGCGGAGCGGGTCTCGGCCGCCCAGACGCCTGTTCGACGCCCGTTCGACGCCCACCGCCGCCGCCACAGCCAGCCACCCCTACTGCCTGTACCGCCAGAACCCCCCCCCCCCCTCTCCAGCTCCCACTCTCTCTCTCCTTCCCACCTTATGGGGGGGCTTATTACCAAGTGGGAGGGAGACGGCGATAGACGTGTTACGAAATAAATGGACGTTCCCTTATTGGCCGCAAGACGTCCGCCGCGGCGTGGACGATGAATGGCCGCCACCAAGTTCAGCCGTTTTTCTGACGCCCACCCCGACCGCACTACTGTTGGCGCGCCCCCGTGGCCCCTTCTGCACCATCCCTCTCACTTTATCGTCCTCTCTCTCTCTCTCTCTCTCTCTCTCTCTCTCTCTCTCTCTCTCTCTCCCTGGTCCTCTCCTCTCTCGTTTTCCTGGTGTGGGCAGCAGGAGGTGGGGGGTTGTCGGCTGCTGCACAACCCTTCCCCCTAGGCTGCATTCCCTGCCGCGAGCATTAGAGGAAAGAGTATCTTCTTCAGGAGAGAGAGAGAGAGAGACAGACAGAAACAGAGGGGCATTAATTTCTGACAAGCCATTGGCCCTGGCTGGCTGTACGTAAGCTCTGCTACTCCTTGCATCGCCGTGCGACCGCCGACTGCGGCCCGTAAAGTTCAGCTGCAAGCAGTTTCTAAACTCTCATCGCAGGTGCAAGAACTAATTTATCGCAGAACGGAGTTAGTGCGAGTTGCTGTGAGACTGTATAAGCAAAGCAGACTTCTTTTATCTATTGATATCAATGACCAAGTACAATTAAAGTATCGTAAGATACTTTACATTCATAATAGATTCGTAATACATTCAGTGGATGTCAATTACGAAGATTTTGGCGCTTTCGTTTACAAACTCACTCCATCTCTGTTATTCCATTCTAACATCAGCTCACGTCTTTAAACATAATTGTTTTGTCTATCTGATGGGATTAGAAGTAAACTTCGTTCCGTTGACGCAGAAGTATTCGTGTATCGCCGCGTGTACTGTACGGGGGGCTGTCAAATGGCGCCGCTGCGACAGTTTGACGCAAGGCGATGACGACACGCCTCAGCCGGGGATGAGACTATACGGGGCCGAACGACCCCGCCTGCCTGCTGGCACGACATGAAAAATGACAGTGTTTACTCGGTGACTCCGGCAGAGCTGGCAGCCAGGAGTGAACGGACGCCAGGACCGATCGTATCGCACCCTGAAAAGAAACTAGTCAAGTATCGTGGGGTTTCTGGCTATGAACTTTAGACCTGACTTGTTTTTTCCCTTTTTTTTATTTTTTTATTTTTTTTTATTTATTTTTAAAGTTCCTTCGAATTAAGTCTTTGCATTTGATTCAAGCGCATACAGTCCTTGAACGCTCTTAAACCAAGTCATGGTCCAAGACTTGTATTTAATTTTGGCCAGTGTTTCAGTGCTCTACTGTACACCATAGTACGGAGAGGCGTGCGCGCGAGCCTGGCGTACATGGGCACGGGGGAGATGTATACAGAAAAGAACACTGCTTGTGAGTTTGCGCTCGCGCGCGTGTGTGTGTGTGTGTGTGTGTGTGTGTGTGTGTGTGTGCGTGCCAGGGACAACAACAGCGCGGGCGATATTTCGGGTTGCCATCAATAACGCAAACGCACACAACGCGCGTATAATGGTCATTTTCCACGCATTTCTCCCGAGCGTCTCTCCTCCATCCCTCCGCTCTGCTCCATTTCCATCTCCACGTTCCACCGTTTTCGTCGTTTGCACGCGACTCGCGCCGCCCCCTTTCTCTATTTTTTATTTTTATTTTTATTTTTCCCGTACGAATTTTGCATGGCAGCGGTATTTTTTTTTGCGGTTTGTTTTTCTCGCCCTTATTCGCGAGCGTGGCCTGGCCACCCAGCGATATTCAGAACTTTTTCGTTTCCGACGCTCACACTGCCCCTCACCCCCCCTAGGTCCAGGTCCCTTGGCTAGCCCTCAGGGCCTTCGGACCCGCCGCCGCCGCCGCCCTTTGAGCAGCCCGCTTTGACCACGACAATCCATGGGGCGTAGGGCGTAGGGCCCCGCTCGCCTCAGCCTTGCCTTCCAGCAGACGGACAGACAGGCGAGGCCCTGACAGGCCGGACCTACTCTCCAAACGGGTAGTTACGTGTCAGGGTCCTTTGACCAAGCAGCAGGGGCAGCAGGGGCAGCAGGGGCAGCAGGGGCAGCACTGGGGCCGGCCTCTCGCTCCAGAGCGCATCTCGCTGGGGGACAGGTTCAGGTGAAACGCAGCCCGTGTTACGCCCACCATCATGTTGGCCAGTGCAGAGAAAATCTATTGATTTCAAACCTGCAAGCGGGTCATTGATAGGCCTGAGAGCCCGCCCGAGGCCACGACGGCACACTGCTGGTCTGTTTGATTGCTGGTATTATTTCAACTTTTTGTTCAGAAAATACCACAATTTTGCCGCTTTAGTTAGATTTGAGAAGCTAGAGGTCACCAGCGTTTTTAGAAAGAATTCATTCGCTAGTCTGCAACCAGAAAAGCCCGTTCTTATAACAAGTAAATGTACTTGACCCAGTGAAATGTCATTGCAATCATTTATAACACTAGCGATGAGGCGACTACATTTGCATCATGACAAAGTAAGAACATGTTCTTGTTACAAGAATGGGCTGCTAGGCTTGCGGTGTGATACATAGGTACTACAGCGATAGCGACGCACTCGTCTTGCTCCCCATTGCACAGTGGTCCAGAATCGCCAAAAACGGGAAATAAATCGTGAAATGAACAGGGCACGTCGCACCTTGAAACCAACTTCATCTAGAGGGTTTTCAAGGGTGCTCTTTTCATTTCTGACAAAATTTTTAAGATGCAAGGGGCGGAACCAGTCCAAAAAAGGGGGGTAAAGTTAAAAATTTGCTCAAATTTCACGAAAATTTGTACTGAGGGGTTTTCAAGAGTGCCCTTTTCATTTCTGATGGAATTTTTAAAATTCAAGGGGCGGAACCAGTCCAAAAAAGGGGGGTAAAGTTAAAAATTTGCTCAAATTTCACGAAAATTTATACTGAGGGGTTTTCAAGGGTGCTCTTTTCATTTCTGACGGAATTTTTAAAATGCAAATTTTCGTGAAATTTGAGCAAATTTTAACTTTACCCCCTTTTTTAGACTGGTTCCGCCCCTTGCATTTTAAAAATTTGGTCAGAAATGAAAAGAGCACCCTTGAAAACCCCCACTATAAATTTTCGTGAAATTTGAGCAAACTTTTAACTCTACCCCCCTTTTTTGGTCGGGTTCCGCCCCTTGAATTTTAAGAATTCCATCAGAAATGAAAAGAGCACTCTTGAAAACCCCTCAGTACAAATTTTCGTGAAATTTGAGCAAATTTTTAACTTTACCCCCCTTTTTTGGACTGGTTCCGCCCCTTGCATCTTAAAAATTTTGTCAGAAATGGAAAGAGCACCCTTGAAAACCCTCTAGATAAAGTTGGTTTTAAGGTGCGACGTGCCCTGTTCATTTCACGATTTACTTCCCGCTTTTGGCGATTCTGGACTGGGCTCGTCCGACTACGAGATCGCATAACTTTGAGATCGTCTGTACGACGAAAGAGGAAGCTAGAGGAAAATATGCTTACGGCCCCGTAAACTTCTCTGCCTTTACAACCAAATAAGAGTGGAAACTCATCAGGCGGTTTCAGGCGATTTTTTAAAACTCAAATTGAAAATAGTCATTTTCACATTTCCCTATGTTATTGAACGCAAGCCTTTCAAAGTGCATAAAAATAAGATGGTTGGACTGATTGAAAAATTTCCGACTCTTACAGAAAGAGGAAAGTGTGTTCTTTCGATCGGTCAACACGTTTTGTCAATAAAAGCACGTCGCATAACTCAAAACAAGGCTTTAAACGTGACATAATTTCAAGACTTTGCTGGCACCGAATCCAGGGGTACAAACAGGCTACTTTTATTGGCAGTTTTTGACTTAATCATTATGAATTAACGCAAAAGAGGGTCAGGGCGTGATGCACTGACCCTTTCACTACTCAGAAACTCTGTAGTTGGTATCGAAAAAAAATAATCGCTTTTTTGATTTATTTCCTACCTCTGGACCACTGTGCATTGTAACACATTTGATTTCAAACAAGGACTTAATTTTGGTCAAAACAAGTTCGTGTGGGTATCATGAAACTGAGCAGGAAAACCAGATAAGTCTTGCTTCAATTTGTGCTTTTTACCGCGCCCTGAAGATGCCACTGAGTGGAATACTTGACCTAAAACGACACTTGCCTTTGTTCCACTGCGCTCGATAACGTTTGCTCGGCCCGTGAGCTGGGGCCCGGCCGCCAGCGCTCGCAGCGCAACGGCTTTCGCCCTTTGTTGTCGCCGTAAAAAAGACGACTCTTTCAACTAACTCGATTCTCGCAGCGGAACAACGCAGCGGGACAGGAAAGAAGTAACTGAAATAATCATAATCATCAACGTCCTCACGAAAATGAAGTCCCCTTCCTTCCCTCTCTCGGTTTCTCCGTCTCTCTTGCAGTTTCATACTCTTCTTTTTTTTTCGGCCGGCTGTTGCTGCTGCTGCTGGATGGGATAAGCTTTTAGCACCACCTGGCCGTTAGAAAGAATGTCGGCGGGAAACACGCAATTCAGAAAGTCTGCAGCAAACATCAAAACTTTTGGACATGGCTATATTCCCTTTGCTGCCCACCTCGCATCGTCTCTCTCTCTCTCTCTCTCTCTCTCTCCTTCTCTCTCTC
Source organism: Frankliniella intonsa (assembly GCA_033675135.1). Lineage (NCBI taxonomy): Eukaryota > Metazoa > Arthropoda > Insecta > Thysanoptera > Thripidae > Frankliniella > Frankliniella intonsa. The sequence goes on from CM066248.1 coordinate 1,403,496, forward strand.
TCTCTCTCTCTCTCTCTCTCTCTCTCTCTCTCTCTCTCTCTCTCTCTCTCGTGCCACTTCTCACCTGCCCCCACTTTGCGTGGCCATTACTTCACCCCCTCCAAAAAGACAAAAGAAAGCGTGGGAAACGCTTTTACATCCACTCTCGCGAAACTAACAAGGCGGTGATTTGACGCCAGCAGGAAATCTTGTTGCCTTTAATCCAGCGGCAGTTGCGCGGCGGCGTCACAGGCATATACCGGTGTTTCTAATTTAGCGTCCATTTTATGCTGTTTACATAAACTGTGTGTTTTTGGTCTGGACGACGCGGAATGGAAATTAACGGCAGCCGTGCTTGCGTATGGCGGGTAACGCTGCACGTGCGCGGAGCCCGGAAGCCGCCGCGGGGGGCGAAGCCGTGTTTACTCCAGGGAGGTGTCGCGGGCTATCGAAAAGCCACCCGTGTTGGTGTGTGTGTGTGTGTGTGTGTGTGTGCGTGCGCCTGACCATGCCCGGGCCTCCCCATACACACGCCACGCCGCGCCACGCCCCAGGAGAGTGGACGGCAGCCCGCGTGCAATATTTGGCCAACTTGCTGACCTACCCCGGGTGGTGGTTGTGGCGCGCTGGGCAGGGGGGCGCGCCCGGCCCGGCCCGGGGCCCGGGCGGGCGGCAATAGACTGACCGCACCAGATTGTAGAACACACCATCAATTACCGGCCTGCCGAACGGTCCCGCCCGCCGCTCGGGTCCGGTCCGGTCGGGGTCGGGCGTGCAGCAGCGCAGGGGGTGGTGTGAGCAGGGCTGGACAGCCGCCCCACTCTCACACATCAGGAGAAACTTTTTTTATATGAGTTTTTTTTTCCATACGTCGTGTAGATGGACACTTCCTACCCTAGCAGCCAGTTCTTCTCGTCGGTCCGGTGGCGTCCCGCTTTGCTAATTCCGCGGCCGGATACCCCGCGCTGCTCCCCCCCCCCCCCCAAACTTTTCGCGTTCATCAGTCATCTACAAAACTGACACTGCTGTGGGACCTTTATGAGACCTTCTCTCTGCGCCGTGCCAAAGGGCAACAGCGGAAGGGGGAGGGGCCGGGGGAAGGGTCTGGCTGGAGCGCGGCTTGTTTGAGAAGGCGTGTTCATAAATTCGTTTTGCGACCAAAAAGTTTGCCCTACTTGTGAGTCCTGGACAACATTTGTCAGCGCAGATGTTCACCGCGTTATCCCTGTGCGTAAAATGTATTTAAAAAATGCATTTTTATTTTTATTTTTTTTTGCCATTTTAGAGGATGTGGGCCTTGGGGAAAAAAGCTGGACTCGTGTCGCTTTTTTCCTAGGAAGGTCAACTAGTTTGGGGACCCCAATGCGTCAACCCCAAGGCGGCGACTTACAGACTTTTCTGAAAAGTTGCTTTTGGGGCCTAAATCATGTGAGCGTGAGCCCGCCCAAACTAGCGGCATCTCGTGGCCATAACGCAAAGCCAGCAGCGGTCCGGCTGTAGCGGGGCACTTACGATGGCCTTCGTCGTGGGCGGCCAGCCCTGCGGAGCGTTATATTACTTTACCGGACATTTCACATAACAGTAGTGCGGGCCTGCCTACCCACGGGGCCGCGGCACCTTCCGGCTGGAGCGGGTAGGCAAACCCGCACAACTACGTGTTCTCTAAAACACCCGGTCACAGCAAAAATTTTACCTTGAAGTTTCCGCGGCTTGTTTTTGGAAATGTTCCCGGTTTTGTGTGACGCATGCGCAGAACGCAAGTCGATAGATTTCCATGTTTTACAAATAATGTTTTTTACATGTTGGGCGTGCCCAGCAGATACAAATAAAGCCGGGCCCTACTCAGCTATGATTCTTTATCAGTTTGCCGTCGTAATATCAGCTAATACCGTGTTAAACCTAGAAATGCGACACATAACCTAAAAACTTACGGCGGGAAACAGCTATCGGGAAGTACCATCCGGAATCTACCGGGAACTGCACGAAAAAAATTCTGTGGGTACGAGAAGGGCCATTCTTTATATTTTTTATTTTATCTTCTTCGCCTGTCTACTGGCTCGCTTGTTTGCAGGGGGTTGTGTCCATGTTCTCGTAATTAAATCTCAGATTTATTCCTAGCCGGCAGCAATGAACTTGTGGGAAAATATTCTGCTGTCATAAAGGAGAGAGAGGGCGAGTGAGGGAGCTTTGAAGAGGCTGAGAGGCGGCGGAGGGTTGCTGCGACCACTCTTAGGAAAACCCAGGGTGAACGCCACTGTCCGCTCCGTAAATTTTTTGCCTTTCCCGGACCCTCATTTTTGCTTACGGTCTGTATCTTACAGTAGTACACACCGTCGTAATTTAGCCAACATGTTGGGGAGGCTCAATACAGCAACAAACTTACGCGATAAAGTACTAACTGTTCGAACCGTTGCGTTCCAGCCGTCCATGAAAAATGCGGTACGGACTGTAGGCCAACCGTAACGGGCCGATGATAATTTTTTTTACAGTAAAGGTCGATAGTGGCGCCAAGAAATTGTAATGAGCGGGTGGTAGTTTACGGAGAAAACCAATCCTATATACCAGGTGGCTGAAAACCCCGCGCACAGTTGTACTGTACCGCACGCAGGCGTGCGGGTGGGCTTGCCTGTCGTCGCTCACTGAGGCGCCTTGTGAGTATGCAACCCGCCCGCACACATAAATGCGGTACAGTACAAAAGTGCGAGTTTTTTTTTTCAGCCACCTGGTATATATATTCCTAGTCCTTAGCCCCAGCACTTATTAGCCCGCTGGTAAAAGCAACAGTTTTGCTCCTCGTCCGCCTGGTGTCCTGCTGGTCAACAAGCTCTGCTTGATTGCTGTCCCCCACACGGCGCCGCCTCTCCGCCAGCCACATTATCTCCCCGCACAGGCCAACCTGTTCCAATCTCGAGTCCCCCCCTCGCCCCCCCCCACTCGCCGCGCTACCCGCTTACCCCTTAAGGCCACACTGGCAGCCTTGTTTCGCGAGTCCCTCCCTCCCCCCGTCCCTCCCTCCCTCCCCCCCTCCCCCCCGCATCCTCCTCCACTCCCACTCTCTTGTTGACGAAGAGGTATAGGAGGACCCCGTCGAGCAGAGATTACGGGCACACTCTAAAGCGGTCCCGCCCCTCGCCCCACCACGCCCACCTGCTCCTCCTCATCCCACCCTCGTCCAGGTGACAATCCTGAGGGAAATTGCCACACGCCTAGTGCGGCTAGGCTCGGCGGCACTTGTGCCCCCCCGCCCCCCCCCCTCTTCCCCGCCCCCCCTCGCCCCAACCACCTCTACTCTCCCCCTCCCTCTGCCCTTTCCCGGGAGAGGTGGGTCGGGGCAGCAGCCAGCCGGTTTGATTAGCAGGCTCCCGGCCCTTTGAGCACGCCGAGTTGCCGTTGGCTTTTACTGCTAACGCTCGCTGAACGACGTGGCGGTGCCCGATCTGTGTAGCGTGCCGGGTGATAGAGAGACAGAGAGAGAGAGAGAGAGACAGAGAGACAGAGAGGGGGGGAGAGAGAGAGAGAGAGAGAGAGAGAGAGAGAGAGAGAGAGAGAGAGAGGAGAGAGAGAGAGAGAGAGAGAGAGAGAGAGAGAGAGAGAGAGAGAGAGAGAGAGAGAGAGAGAGAGAGAGAGAGAGAGAGAGAGAGAGAGAGAGGGGGAGGTGAGAGCGAGTGAGAGGGAAGGTGTGCAAATGTTGATGGTAATGACAGCAGTGCCACAACTAGGGTGCGCGGGAGGAGTCCCTCGGCAGGGCTTTGTGCCGCGGCGCGGCCTGCTTCGTTTATCCTTTTGGTTCTGTTGTGCAAAGGGCAGCAGACCCGTAGGGCTATGGGCGCTGAGGCCATCAAGTTTGAGTGGCGATACACGCGGGGCGGGGCGGGGCGGGGCGGGGCGGGGCGGGGCGGGGCGGGTCGCAGGCGGGGCGCTGCAATCCACTTTTAGCGTTTCAAATCAAGTACAGGTTGCTCGGGCCGGCCGAGCTCGGTACACTGGCGGCCTGGCTGAGGGCTTTAACCTTCACGGTAAAAGCGATGTCTGATATTTTGAGGGAAAAGGGAAAACTTTGAGGAACTTTCATAATTTGAGCGAACCTCTTAAGATTTTGAGAAAGACATCTTCAAGATCTGAGGAAGTGCCTTTAAATTTTGGGGTTTCCTCAAAGTTTTCCCTTTAACCTCAAAACATCAGGCATTGCTTTTACCGTGTTCGCACGACCAGATTTTTACGCTTTTACCTTTTCCTCCAATATTTTTCTTTAATTGTCAGGAAGCTTATAGTTCAATATGGGAAAAAAAGAAGCTTTGTTAAACTTTGCCGCTATAGCCTTCATTCCATTACCGTTCAAACAATACCAAAAAAATCACGATAATTTACAGAAGAATCTCGGTAAATTGCAAGGTATGTAAACCAAAATGAAAGTCATTTCTCTACAACATGGCGAGCGGAGACGCGGCCAGGGCCACGATCTCGGTGTGCACGACGGCGTCGTGCACGGTGGGGAAGGCGAGCAGGGCGACGGCGTCGAGGAGGCCGCAGCAGCGGCGCAGGGCGGCCAGCACGCGCGCGTTGGCGCCGGCCAGCAGCAGGGTGACGCCGCGCACCGCCAGGGCGCGCTGCAGGCCGCGCAGGGCGCCCACCCCGGCCGGGTCCACGCCGCCCACGCCGCCCAGGTCCAGGATGACGGTGTGCGTGGTCGCGTCCGAGGCAGCCGGCAGCAGCCGCCGCACCGCCGCCTTGAGGTGGCCCTGCGACGCGAAGTTGAGCACGCCGTTGAACTGGAGTATCTGGAACATGACAGTAGAGGGTTGGGTGCGTCACTGTGAGACATCTTTGTAAGAGTTACGGAAAATTTTCCATGAGAAATGTCGTAAAGTTACGATATCACATTGTAAAATCACAAAATTATGATGACACTTGATAAAGACTTGTGATTCTTAAACGAGCACAAACAGGCTTTCGTAAATTTACGATTTCGATCGTTAAGTTACAACATCGTTTGTAAATCACAAATTACGAAAAAAGTCGTAAATTTACATTATACAGTGGTTAGGCCACAGCACACCTTGGGATTGTCATGGGGTGTGGTCTGTGGACACCCTTGGATTCCGACTATCTTGCCTTGATATCCCAGAACTCCACTGTAAACCGCAGCGTCATAAATGTGGCTCTCTAGAGAGCGAGATTGTGACCCAAATTTGATCACCCTCAGGAGAGCGAGCAAGATTAATATAGCTCAGTTAGTCATCATGATGACATTTTCGGCTATACCCATGACTCTTTTTGAGTCGTTTCAGCTAACATCACTCAAATTAATTGATGGATACGACTTATTCTGAGACATCTTGGTGAACATCGCTTTAATGGAGCGATGTAGAAAAACGTCGCTCATTTCGGGCGATCAAGATGACTATTAGAGATACAGTGTTCTCTCGGAATAAAAGCTCTCTCCAAGTACAACTTAACATGACAGAGGAATCAAACAAAATTCTGCCAAAAAACGTGACCTGAGTACACATTGAACGCTTTAAAATGGCAGTGAACTGCGGGACGCGTCGCTTCTGCTCCAGCCTCGAAAAAAGCACAGCAAGGCAAGTGGTCGGTAATAATGTATGTCGCCGTCGAAAGAGTTTTATTTTGTTAGCGAGGCAGCAGCATGGTCGGTGCACTGCACATTGAGTGATACGCCAGGGGCTTCGCGGCGCACAATGTGTGTGTGTGTGTGTGTGTGTGTGTGTGTGTGTGTGCGCGCGCGCGTATGTGTGGGTGTATTCCAAAACACGAGTACGTCAATTTATGGAAATACGACTCGCCATTCGTTGCGTCCCGTTTTGTTCGGGCATTCCGGCTCGCTCCGCCTCGGACCGCGGGTCTGGAGGGCACGGCGGGGCGGGGCGGGGCGGGGTGGGGTGGGGTGGGGCGGGGCGGGGCGGGGTCCGCCGCACGGTCCGCTCCCATCATTACCATTAGTTGCCTGCTGCTTTTCCTTACAGTATTCGGCTAGCTGCTGTACGGGAGGGGACGGCGGCGGGGGCGGCGGCGGGGGCGGCGGGGGCGGCGGGGGTGGCGGCGGGGGTGGTGGGGGCGGCGGAGGCGGCGGGGGTGGCGCCCAGGAGATGCGGTGCAGCGGGCAGCCGTGCGCCCGCAACCGCTGTGTTTACATTCCAAGTTTTACGAGACTTTTGCGTCTCGCATGACTGCTTCGCAAAAGGGAAGCGCGCGCGAGCGCTCCAATTTATTGCACAGCGCCTTCCGAGAGAGAGAGAGAGAGAGAGAGAGAGAGAGAGAGAGAGAGAGAGAGAGAGAGAGAGAGAGAGAGAGAGAGAGAGAGAGAAGCAGAGTGAGAGGGAAAGCGAGATGGTGCGGCAGCTCGCGGAAACGCTGCGATATTGTAAAAGATGTCCGACGCGACCGCATCGCAGCTTCCTCGAAATGTCTGTGCATTTATGTATATGAGTGTGTGAGAGTGTGTGTGTGTGTGTGACCTGCAATCCCTGCTGATGCACCGTATTGGCGCGCCGCTTCACTCGCACGCACACGCACGCACGCACACACACGGCCGTGTTGCGAGGCGTTGTTCTGTCCCACTTGTCATGCGCGCGCTCCTACTGCAATTATTCACGCTCTACCGATAGCTTTATCATCAGGTACGTTCTAACCCCCCCCCTCTCCGCGTCACGGCCCTGCCGCCTTTTGATTCACGGCGCGCCCGCCCGCAGTTGTGTGCTGTGGCTCGTTTGTGACGACCCTCCAACTGCTTTGACATTTCTATCGCCTATCCTCCATCTATCTCGCGGGCCCGGGCCGGGCCGGGCCGGGTCGCTCCGCTCCACTCGGCGGGGTCGGGTCTGCTCCGCTATCATCGCGGTAAATTGCAGGTCTGGTCTGGCCGCACACAGCGGCAGGCAGGCGGCAGCGGCGCGCCCGCCCGCTCTGCTGCAATGCATTGCGAGCCTGTTGTGACCGTAAAGCGATAAACATGAAATAGCGGCTGGCCCGGCCCGGTGCCGCCCTGCCGCCCTGCAAGAGCGTCTCTAGCATGTTATTGCAGGTGAGTGTTATGCGCCGCACTGGAAAAACAAAGGTGCCAAGTCCTACCGTTAAAAGGCACGAACAAAATTGAGTGCCTTTGGAAAGGCACTGAGATTTAGTGCCCCACGAAAGGCGTTGCTTAGCACCTTTGTTTTCCGGTGCAGATATGATAAAAAAAACACAGGCATATCCTATTATCGTCCTGCGTTTCACTTTCCGTACTCTTCTTCTTGTCACTTTTTCAGATTTGCGCTCTTTTAAAATGTGTGACTTTTCACAATTTGTATGCAGTTTTAACGTTCATATTTGTATATATTTGTTTAAAAAAATTGTAACACTGGGAAAAATAAACCCCAAGGGTGTGACTGAGCAAACTGTTACAGGTTTAATTTCTTAGCAAAAGTATTAAAACTGCCAAAGCATGGCATTAATTTGTAACACCCTTAGCGACTTTTTAACTTCGTTTTTAACACGTATTCCGAGGCATTAGTCAGCACCCTCAGGCTGCTAAGTCACGGTTTTGTTTTCCGATGCGTTTATAACTTTTTTTTGTCTGATGAATATTTATTTTATCTACCAAACGTGTACTGTACCTGGACGCCCCGGATGGGCACCGTGTTGGCGTAGCGCCGCGTGTCCACGTAGATGTTGGTGGCCGGCAGGGGCTGCAGCAGGCAGGTGTAGGGCGTGGTGGCCTGCGCGAACAGGATGGCGAGGGAGGCGGCCACCCCCGCGGCCAGGCCGACGTCCAGGTCGACGAGCACCACGGTCAGGAAGGTGAGCAGCCAGAGCGCGCCGTCCACCCGCGACAGGCGCCAGAAGCGCACCACGTCAGCCGTCTGGAAAACCCCAAATTTTTCGTGTGCAAAGACGCCGAATATTGGCGTTCTCACTGGAAAACCAAAGGTGCGACCATGGACTAGAACTGTTAAAGTTCTTGTCCATGGTGCGACCTAATGCCTTTAAAAGGTGCTATTCTCTAGTGCCTTTAGAAAGGCGCGATTGTGTCCAAAGGCACTAAAATATAGCACCTTTCGGTCAAATTAGTGCCTCTGTAAGGGTGCTGTTTGAATAATGCCTTGGTAAAGGCACTATTACGAGTAGCACCTCTAAAAGGGTGTTATGTCCTACCTTTGTTTTACCAGTGCTCTCATGAGGACACCAAATTTTGGCGTGTTTTGACGTTAATATTTGGTGTCTTTGGATGCCAGTATCTTGGCGTCATTAAATTTCCAACGTCATTTGTACATCAAAAATTATGAAAAATGTTGTAACTTTGCGAAGATACTTTTCACGGTGTTTAGAGAGAAAAATATCAAACACGGATTTTCAATGACCTGCTGCAGCATGGGCTTGAGGGCGACGAGGATGATGCTGGCGAGCACGCAGCGGGGCAGCGTCTCGAAGAAGGGCCCCGCCCACAGCAGCACGACCAGCAGCCCGCAGCACGACACGACGGACGCGAGCTGGGTGCGGCCGCCCACGGACACCTGGGGCAGTGTTGCCAGAAAAGTAGGCAATAAGTTGCCAATGCACGGTGGAGTTTAGCGGGCTGCATCTGCGCCTGCCCACTAGGTAGCATGTACCGGGTGTTTCTTTGAATGCGTAACAGTGTTGCGGGTTTGCCTACTCCATTCGCCCGTAAGGGGCCATGGCCCCTGCAGCGCTGGGTTGCTGCCTATTAGGCGGCCGCAGATGCAGCCCGCTTTACTCCACTCTGTTTGGGCTTCTTATTGCCTACTTCTCTCGCAGCACTGACCTGGAGCGAGGTGCGCGACGGACTCGCCGACACCGGGATGCAGGCGAAGAGGGAGCCGACGAGCGACGCGGCGCCCAGGGCGCACAGCTCCTGGTTGGCGTCCACCTCGTAGCCCTCGCGGCCCGCGAACAGCAGCGCCAGCGACAGGGCGATCACGTACGCGACGATGGCCACCGTCAGCGCGTCCACCGCCACCTGCGAGAGGGAGAGCGTCAGCGTTACACAATGAAGCACCTGTACAGTACAGCACGGGCTCACACTGGATGAAACTAATGTGAGAGGCGTCACACTTGCAAACCCTGCACTGTAAATTTAGAAAACTGACAAAATTTTGCGTGCAAAAAAAGGACGCCAATATTTTGACATCAAAAGTGGCCACAGCGTTTACAGTGTATGAGGAATAGGCAACGGAAGCCGGGTACGGAGTAACCGTAGTTCGTACTGACGGTACTTTTCCGTATGCGGGACCGTGATTCATTTTACAGCGTGGAGACATGAAAGAAGGGCGCACTTCTCTCGTGGTGGGGAGGTCGCATCATGTTCTGTGACCGTAGTTTTGGTCACGATTGTGATGCGACCTACTTTGTGAAATGCCGTATATACCTTGGAGCTTGCGTCGCACCACATGGTGTGACGTAAACTTATGTCACATTCCGTGGTGTGACAAAATCTACAATAATTGGCGTGAAGCACATTACGTTTGTTTTTCCAGTGCAGCGGAATAAAATTAATGCAGAACTAGCTTTCAGCGCGCAGACCTCGGCGGAGGCATCCTCCTCTAGCTTCCCCTGGTATAATTGCCGATCCGAATTAGAGCGGTACACCTGCCCCCCCCCCCCCTTTTCCCTTTTATCCCTGACTGGCTGTCTATGGCGCCACAAGGCAGGCCACACCGCGTCTTGACGAAATTGAGTTTCACGCAGTTCGGTCTTTGAACCGCGAAATTAGCAACTTGGCCGCGGGCTGGGCCGGCACCGGGCGGGGCGGGGCTCAGGGCGTGGAGAGCAGCCCCTAGGGGAGTTAGTGTAGCCTGGCCTGGCCACTCACTTGTTCCTCTCTCCCGCTCTCTCGCACTCTCTCCTCGACGCCCCGTCTCTCTCTCTCTCTCTCTCTCTCTCTCTCTCTCTCTCTCTCTCTCTTTCTCTCTGTCTCTCTCTGTCTCTCTCCCTCTCTCTCTCATCTCCTCATCTCCTCATCGACGCCTCCGGTTCTGCGCGAAATTATCGGGTCCCCCGGTGGGGTCGGGTCGGGTGGGGGTCGTGCTGCCGTGCCGCCTACTCTGCCCCGGAGCATGTCCGGGGGGAGCTCCGGGGAAGCGCCGCCGTGGCTTCCGGCTCACCTCTGCATGTCTTGCTCGCTCCGGAACCTGAGCTGAGGACCAGAAAATAACTACGCACGTGCACCTGTGGTACGTTCAAGAAGTTGAGAGGATTGAGAGTGTCTTGCTCACGGGGAAAACGACCTCTTGGTTTGCAAGCAGTTTTGGAAAAATCAAGCAGCTCTTATGGAGACAATACACACGGTTTCCAGGGCTGCTTGAAAACCGGGACGAAGTTTTTTCCGTGCTATGGACAGCTGTGAACTTGATCAATTTGGGGTCAGAACGTCAATATTTCAGAAAGCTTGAATTAGTTTGAATTAGAATTTGGATAAATTCTGGAGGAAGAATTTCAGAGTTTTGCCAGTATCCTACCACAATCTGACAACACCCTCTCATTGTTTATGTGACACGGCCATGAAGAAGTCTGATTAAAAAAGGCACGCTGTGACCGTGAGTCCACCTCCATGAAATGAAGCGAGGAGGGGCAGGACCGGCGGGCCGGGCCGGGCGGAGTCCCGACGGAATCATTACTTATCCATACAAATTGTTTACGCGCGCCCCCCTAGATGAAGCGGCGCTGCCCGGCTGCGTGTGGAGTGGGTGCGGCGACGACATTTTGTTTGCTAATATCCCCCCTCTCTCTCGAGGGATGAAAGGTCGGCCTTCGTGTGGGGTCCTGCGGGCCGGGCCGGGCCCCGGGCCTGTGGGGGAGGGAAGGCCGCCGTATTCTCTCCTGGCCCCGCCCCGCCCCGCCCCGCCCCGCCCCGCCCCGCCCCGCCGCTCGGAGGAGCCCCGCATAATGACATCAAGTACACTGCTGCCGCCGGCACGAAAATGTCTCATGCGTCAGGACGCTCCAGGCGTTCGTCCTTGACATACAGCCAGGAAGCAGATTGAATTTTTATCACCCATTGATTAATTGGTTTGTCAACGGCGTTAGTTTTTTTTTTCTTATGCACGGTTAAACCAAATTGCCATGTGACTATGAATATAGCTGCGAATATTTCGTCACAAGAGATGAAACAGTCGTCACATGACATACATTTCGTCACTTGACATGAATCTTTCGTCACATGACATAAATCTTTCGTCACATAACATGACTCTTTCGTCACACGTGTCTTGAACCGTATGTCATGTGACGAACCTCTCAAAAGTAAAAGTTAGCACTGACTTTGTCGTTATATTATGTGACGACTTAAAATTTTACAGCGAGGGGCAATGAAAGTCGAACAGGCTCACCAGCGGTAGGAGCTCCAGGGGTGGCAGCCGCGGCACCTGCAGTCCTGTGGGGATGGCACCGATGCTCCGCAGGTCGTCGAACAGCGGCGTCAGCGCGCCCACCAGGCTGGCCACCACCACCACGACCAGCTCGATGGGGATGGGCAGCGAGCAGCGCTTCGCCACCCAGGGCTTTAAAGTCATTCGCGAATAATTGAGAAACAGACACCCTTTTTTCCCCCGAAGTTTCCTCATATTTTTTTAATTTTTCTTTTTTTGCAAATTTACCCCCGCACGCGGCAGTTTTGCGTCTGGTGGCGCGCCCCCACCTTGACGACCTCGTTGTTGACGGACAGCACGGTCATGGCCACGGCGGACACGCCCAGCGCCGTCAGGCTGGTCCGCGGCACGGCGAGCGCCAGGTCGTAGAAGACGAGGGGCACGTTGAAGGCGCCGCGGCGCCCGGCCAGCTGCACCCCGATGACGTCCTTGAGCTGCGAGGTGAAGGCGTGGAAAGCGGCCCCGGCGCTGCCGGCACAGTTAACGCGCTCAGTCATTGGCTGCCCGTGTTGCACGTTTGTGGCAATAAGAAACCGCACGGTAAAACTGTCGTCTTGGTTTTCAAGACGTTTTGGAAAAATCAAGACCAAGTCGATTTTCAAGACATTGCTCTTGGTTTTCAAGACGTTGTCTTTAGAAAAAAGGAAATCATTTCAAGACGACGTCTTGAAAACCAAGAGCAATGTCTTGGAAATCGTCCTGGTTTTCAGGACATAATGAAAGGTCTTGAGTTTTCCAAAATGTCTTGAAAATCAAGAAAGTTGTCTTGAAAACCAAGACGCCAGTTTTACCGTGCGTTTTGTGTATTGGCGGAGTGATAAAGTTATGGTTGGACGATTAGTAGAACTCACCTAAAGCCAGACACCAGGGGGTCTGACAGGAGGTTAGACAGCGCGCCAAGTCTCAGCACGGCCATGATGAGCAGGTAGAAGCCAACAAGAAAAGACACGGCCGACGCCACCTGGAAACACAGCCGCAGCCACTGTCAGCTTTCATCCTTGGACCCCTGGAGTGGTTCTGTGGTGTCACCTCAGACGGTACGGGACCATATGACTCGCAACCAATTGTTTTCGATCATGTATGTGAAATTATAAGCTGGAAATTTAAGTGGATGAGCATGTAATGCAGACTTTGTATACGTTGAGCAGGAGCATGCCATGCACACTCTTTATAAAATAAGCGTCCGTGTGACGGTGAGCAATGCTTACTGTTTGATTTCACTTTGAAAATTCTACGAAACTCCGCACTTTTAATTTTTGCGTCATAGCTTTTTAGTAACAAGTACAAGGTAGACGCACGTTAAAACCGTGTGAGGCTGAGCCAAAAATGCGTCTACCTTGGCCTGCGGCGTGCTGAAGTTGGATACTAAAACACCGATAATCTACAATTGATAGTTGTGCATTGGTGGTTGGCAAGCCTGTCCACATCTCTCATCCCACGTCTCACGCCAGGCGCCTCACCTCACGCCGTCTTCCCGTCGGCGCATTCTGACAGGGCTGAGCATTTAAAGTTCAAATTAAATTTAAATTTAGCTCAGCCAATAAACCTCCTACCTCGAGAGAGTCGTACTTGTCGGCCTGGGCCGTCACCGACGAGCCCGTCATGAGGCAGACGACGGCAAACGTGCCGACCGAGATGTGGCGCGACGTGCCGAGCAGCGCGTACATGAGCACGGGGTAGAAGGCCATGTGGATGCCGGTGATGGGAGGGACGCCGCCCAGCAGTGCGTACGCCATGCCCTGTCAGGAGTACACCGTTAGAAATCCTGTAGTCAGAAACAGTGGCCTCACAATCCTTACCGTAATATATTTTACGGTCGTACTGCACTTTTTTTTTTTTTTTTACGGTTCGGACTGTATTTACTTTTACAGTCCAGACCGTATTTACTTTTACGGTCTGTCCCGTTACAGTTCGGACTGTATTTAAAAATAAGGTTGGACTGTACTGAGTTTTCCAGTCTAGCCAGTTACTGCCTGGACCATGGAGTTGGCAATAAGACTGTACCGGAGAAGGATGAAGTTGAAATTGAGTACATTCCAATACAGTCCGAACTGTACGCTCAAATACGGTCCAGACTGTGACAGACCAGACCGTAAATTGACATACAGTTCGACCGTATTTTGAAATACTGTGCTTACTGTAAATAAATATACGGTCAGGTCTGTAAAATTAATTACGGTCTGACCGTAAAAATAAATACGGCCAAGACTGTGCAAAAATTTACTGGCCATCCTGTATGCATTTACTGTCTTTTTTTCTGAGAGTGTATACCACCGGTGTAGAGAAACAATAATCCTGAAACCTGCCCTCCACAGCTATCCTCCGCCGGTTGTCGACGCCCCACCCCGCAATCTGTACTTTTGTCCTCGTATAATGCCGTGGTTCGACTTCCCCAACCGTATTTCCGCTAATCATTTGCTAATTGATTTTCAGCCAGATGACGCGGGGATAGCATTGCCCCGATTTTCACTGTTTCTTTTTTCTTTTCTACTCCAGCCCAATTTGGTTACGCGGCTGGATTTAATGCACTTGCGTTCCCGCCGACTCTCTTCATAACTCCCCGTGCTCTTTGCCAAAGAGCGAAGTAGCGCTATACGGCGGTTGAAGTCTGCCTCCGTGTGTGGATGACTGTCCAAAAAAAAGAGAGAGAGGGGGTAAGGATGGCCAAAAAAAGGAAAAAACACTCAAATCTTGGTGATGCCAGCGGCCTAGTGGAACATGACGTACTTGAGCGCGCACGGCACGGGGGCCGCACCCCCGTGCTGGCTGCGCCCCCTCAGGGAACCTCCCCCGGGGCCTGTGATGGACGAGTGTCCCGCAGAGCGTCTCCGCCCCGCTGAATACTGCAGCAGATGCCCACCCAGGGCACGTGCATGACAGAGGCCGCAGGGCGGGGCGGGGCGGGGCGTGGTCGTGCGACAGAGACAGGTGCCTGCTGTGCTGGCCTACACGGTAAATCTATTTCCTGGGACCTCCCAGGAAAGTAGGTACTTTTCCAGGGAAGTTCCTGGCTTTTCGAGGAAAGCTCCTGGCTTTTCCAGTACTTTTCCTGGTAAAATCCAGGAACTTTCTTGGAAAAGTACCTAATTTCCTAGGCGTCCCAGGAAACAGATTTACCGTATTTACTCTGGAAAACCAAGTGTGTACATGTATTCATTATTTACTGCATACTTACAGGTATTCAGTAAAAAATGAATACATGGCCATGTATGCAGTATGTGCTGAATACCTTGGCATGTACACACGTAGTTTCTGTGTGATTTTTCGTGTGTACATGCCAAGGTATTCAGCAAATACTGCATACATGGCCATGTATTCATTTTTTACTGAATACCTGTAAGTATGCAGTAAATAATGAAATGGCCATGTAATCATTATTTACTGAATACCTGTAAGTATGCAGTAAATAATGAATACATGTACACACTTGGTTTTCCAGAGTACGGTATTTTGGAGGGGCAGGTATCTGGTTTACTGAATAGAGTCATACCTGGGGCACGTGCATGACGGCGACGGTGGCGCCCGCCACCAGGTCCCCGGGGAGGTCCCGCCGCCACTGGTAGCTCGCGAGCCAGGACGCGGCGGGGACCCTGGCCTCCAGGACCTTGCGGAGCTCCCGCGCGCCCCAGCGCGGCCGCCACCAGCGCCCCGGCGGCCGGGGCTTCTTGCCGAAGCCGAAGGTGCGGTCCAGCTCGTCCTGCTGGAACACGGGCCGCGTCACGTGCATCTGCCGCGGGGCGCTGGCGGCGGCGCTGGCGGTGGGACCTGGTCCCGCGAGTGGCGCCATGGCCTCTTGTCGCGCTGCCACCTCGCGCTGCTGACTGAAGCGGTAGCGAGATAAGAGGTCCATATACCTCTGGATGCTGCCTCTCTGATAATCCTCCCACCTGCGCCCCCCGCCTGCCGCCTACACTGTGAAACCAAGTGTTCAACTGTTCAACACTTGTAAGTGTGCAACTTCCAGTATAACAGGTGCAAGTGCGCAACTCGGTATTTGTGCAATTGGAAGTGTCAAACTCGCCAGTCGTACACTTGTAAGTGTTAAACCCGACAGTTGTACACTTGCAAGTGTTCAACAAGGGAAATGTTGCACGAGGCAGTTGAACACATGCAAGTGTACAAATGTCGAGTTAAACACTTACAAGTGTACAACTGGCAAGGTCGACACTTGGAATTGCAAAAATACCGAGTCGTACACTTGGACGTGTAAGACTATGGAAGTTGCACACATTCAAGTGTTGAACAGTTGCACACTTGGTTTAACAGTGTATCCCTTCCCCCTAGGACGCGATAATAAACGAGCACCGTGTTTTCATTCCGTCACCACACCTTTATTTGCCTCCACCTCCACCATTCCCCTCTCCTCTCTTGTGTGTTCCCTTTTTTGTGTTTTTCATTTTCCCCCGCAGCAGCCGATACACGGCAATACGACCCTAATAAAAGCGCGGCGGGAGTCTGTGATGCTTCAATTAGGCGCCTCGGCCTAATGAAGAGGCCAGCAGCAGCAGCGGCCCAGCTCGGGGCGTGGCGGGGCGGGGCGGGGCGGGGCGGGGCGGGGCGGGGCGGGTTGGCCCTGGTTGCGCTCGCTCTGTGCGTGCGTGTGTGCGCCCACACGTGTTCTCGAAATATGTATTAAAAAAAAGTCGGGGTATTATTGTGTGTAGGAGGGTGGGTCAGACGCAGTAATCTGTTCTTTCACTGCCCTCTATTGTGTGGTTTCTATGTTTATTTTCAAAACTAATTTTATTGCCTTTTTTCCGATTTAATAAAATGTGCGTCGCGGGTGCCTTTTTACTGTCTGCTTTATCCCCTTTTATACCTTACTGCGTTTCAACTCGTCTAGAATCTGTAACACCACAGGCGGGAGAACCCTCCCTACGCCTACACCTTTTGAAAAAAAAAAAAAAAAAAAAAAAAAACAGTTGTCAAAACCGAAAACCGTGAAAACCGTCAGTGTACTCGGTAAAACGGTAAAAACCCTACACTCAGCGTCACGCCCCGTACAACTTACTATACAATTTAACGGTTTATTACTGTGTTTAGAAGCAGCAACGAATTTAACCATTGTTAAAATTGTGATTTTTACAGTGTACGCGTGCATAGAAACGGGGGTTCCTCATTTCTTGTTGCGTTTTTCACTCGTCATCTGAAAGTGTCTTCCTCACACGTGGCCGTGTGCCAGTTGGCCACTTTCAACTTCAGTGTCGGGCGTGTTAAATACGCTGTTAAGCGTACGTAGTAGCTATAGCGCGCTGATACCGATCAGCGTGACCGGCGCGGGCGGGCGCGCCAGACCACGTACCGGCGGCGTAAAGCCGGTGCTCAGAAATTGGTATGTTGAGAACAACGACAAGGGCCGTATTGTCCCGCCCGGCCCGGCCCCGGCCCCGGCCCCGGCCCCGGCCCCGGCCCCGGCCCCGGCCCCGGCCCCGGCCCCGGCCCCGGCCCTTCCCGCTGCGCGCACGCCGCCGCGCCGGAAAGGAGTGAGTTATGTTAATATAATCGGGTTGCAATCTGCCTGCGCTTCGTGCATACTGATTCGGCGTGCGGCCTGCTGGACGCCTGGCACTGCGCTGGTTCCGGCCGGGCACGGTCGGGCACGGTCGGGCACGGTCGGGCACGGTCGGGCACGCACTAACAAGCAGCCCCGGCCCGCTCTCCATTACCACAGGTAATTAAGTGTCCCTGGACGTGTTCCCTACCTTACCGGCACCGCCGCCGTGCCGGTATAGGCGCGGCAGGAGAAGAATAGTGGGAGGGGGGAAGGGGGAGGTTCGGGGGGTAGTGCGGAGGGTCTGTGCGCAGGCGTACACTGAGAGTGGGGTGTGATTGGGCGGGGTTGATTGCCATCTCGGGAACACGGATTGCCGACGCGACGCCCAGCGGGGACCGGTCCACAAGAGAAACGCTCTCTGCCGGACGGTACTGTTTGCCTGCCTCCACTGCAGTTTCACCTTCCAGTGTCGAGACCTTCGCTAAGACGGTCGTCTAGTTTCTTCTCCTGGATATGTACTTATTTTCCTCTTTCCACGCTCTGACGTGTCAATTACTGAAATTTTATTTTAATTTTTTCTCTCGTGCCGTGCGACCGAAATTACTACTGCAGGACTGTTAAGAAGGGAGATAGACGGGCTGAGTGTGCCAAGGTGTCTTTTCCGTCGCCGTTGCATCTCAGGTGTAGTTGGAGTTTGTTTAGTCGTGTATTCTTTTGACTCTGAAGCGCTGCTCCTAACTGCACAGGGGGTCTCTTTCTGAACGCGGCCTGCTTCGAGCAACCTGCTGGGATATAAACAGGAAATCTGCTGCACCGCCTTGTACGAAACACCGTTTTTGGCTTCGGCATGCTAGGCACGTCTGAACACAAAGAGCAACGCGCGCGCACGCGCGCGTGTGTGTGTGTGTGTGTGTGTGATTGTGAGACGGGGCAGAGAGAGAGAGAGAGAGAGAGAGAGAGAGAGAGTGAGGGTGAGAGAGAGAGTGAGAGTGAGAAGAATGTGACTAATAGGCTTAGTAAACCAAAAAAGTTTACTTCGTTCTGTGCGTTGTGTTTCTAGATATCTTTTTAAAAGGATAGAAGAATACTACTGTACATTGCATTGGGGGACAAGCTGACATGCCACAGTGTGCCTATTAGCCTCATAAAAACAATTTTAAAATTTGTAAGACTTGTGGAAAACTGACTCGCAACTTGATTCTTTTTTAACTATTCCTAATTGTTGTGGACTATAGAACGAGAACGAACCAGTCCCAAAAGTTGTCTTATGCGTGCCGTCTCCCCACTCTCCCTCCTCGCCCCGCTTTGTTTGCTATCCTGCTCTGATGCACCGCACCACACCAAAAGATGTGCGGCAGGCGGAGCCCGCTTATCTGCCTGTGATGCGTGCCACTTACAGCCCCCTGTCTCACAATAATGAGAACTTCCACTCCCCGCGCCACCCCTCCCTCCCTCCTCCCTCCCACCTGCCCCCTCCCCACTTTCAGCAGCAGGCGCGCGCACCATTTCCCCCTTCATTTCTTGGCTTCCAGACATCTCGACCTCATATAGCGCACCCTGTCCCTCCCCGCTCACACACACACACACAGCGCCCTCAATGGTACCCCGCCCGCTCGCAGTCATTAAAGATGCCATTGTGGACTCCTAATCTGACCGCCCTGCAGTAGACGGAAACTACCGGCAGACGAGGCTGCTCGGCAAGGCACTGCAATGAGCATATCTGCCCGACCACTCCGCCGAGTGTTGCGCGCGCGCCGAAAGCGAAATGTGAGTGAAATGGCCCCGTTAGTGCGACCTTGGCTCTCCCTGCTGCTACTGGGTCATACGCACGGTGGGAAATATCTGGCCTCACACTGCTAAACAGCGACTCAAATTCGGTCACAAGGAATCCTCTCAACAGATCTTTCCAAAATAAGATAGAGACGTCTTGGAAGTCCTGTGGTGGCGGTTAGTATCAAGAGAGCTCTTACCGTACCTATCGGTGATGTATCGCTCGAGCAGTTTAGCTGTTACCACGCACCGCCGACCGTAGCTTGACTCACGCGGCGCAGGCTTATGTAAAAGCCTGCCCGAGGTATCCCGGGCCGGCCGGCGAGACGCGACTCTGTAGTCTTTGTACGTTCCATGACCACTGCCCTTCGAAACACCGCCCGCCGGCAGTAAACTGCTTTTAAATGGGAGAGTTTAAACTGACAGCACGCAGCTCCCAACACCAAGCTATAATTGGACTGGTGATTCTAACGAGGTACTAGAGCGCTAGCAGACAGGTCAAGTTTTTCATTCATGTGACACGCATGGTCCCCAAAAGTGTCACTGCCAGAATTTATCGAAAGCATACTAGTTCAATTAACGATATTCCTCAAAATAACCGGTATCATTTGCCACTTGCGTATCTACGAATTGATATATAATCCGATATGTGGAAAGTTGCTATATTCGGTTTGCTTTTTAGGATCTCTGTATAGCTTTATTTTAAATGATGACAAGGAATCTTAATTTGAAGGCTTCATGAATGCGCAGTAGTACTGGAATTTTTAAATGCTTGTTCTTCTATATCATTTTTTTGGTTGTATTTATTGAACTTTCTTCGTATTATTTGCCAATTTTGTTGCATTTCTCGTAACTGCCGTCAAACTTATGCAAGTTAGCAAACTTACATTCGATTTTCTTCATCAGTAAATCGTTCTCTTCATCGATTGACAATTTTTTTCCTGGAGCAGCAAGGCAGGCCATAACGCTTGCCAGTAAGAGTGCAAAAATAATGACTGATCGGAGATAGTTCACTGAAAACAAACAAAAATGAAAACCCCACTCTGTTAAACAAACGCCGGCACCATCATAGGACTCGAGTTTCTCCAGAGGGTCATTGGAGAGCTCCCTGAGAGGATCGATTCTTGACTGTTCGAGTTCGAGACCCTGCAGAAACTATACGGGATTTTGGAACGAGATCTCGTGTCGAGAATCAACCCTCGCTGGAAGCTCTCTAATGACCCTTCTGAGAACGGCTACAATCAAACACTCGCTTCCGACTTCGACAGCCTGCTACGTCGATGAGACTATTTGCGAAATGTAATAACCATAACGTAAGCAGTTGTACGACTTACTCTTGCTTTTAAAAAGAGAGACGACGTGGTTCGGGGACTACACAGCCGTTTCCGCGAACGCTTTGTCTTCTTATAGTATGTGAGGGGAGTGGACGATCACGACTTGTTTATCCCTCAAGCTGCCCGTCGTGTCGTTATCTACTCGTACTTAGAGAACTGGATGGCACTCAAGCAATATGACGTGCACTTGGCGTCAAAAAAGGTTTTATGATCTAAGTGTCATTTGTGTATAGCTTTGCACTTTATAGTACTCATTATTACTAGCCGAAGAAAATATTTTTGAAGTATTTGGTGGACAATCACATGGTGGTTTTATCACAAGTTTATTCTAAAAAAACAACTTCGTAATGTAATTCTTCTTAAAAGAGGTTATTTGCTAGTTGAGATCTAGGTATGTCTAGGCAGGTTATTTTTGTCACTGGCAGTGGCTATACAGTGTAAAAGAGAGTGAAAACTGTAAACCGTAAAAACTGTCATTGTACTCAAAAAAAACCGGTACACACCTTATATTTAACGTCACATACCCTACAATTTAAAATAACATTTTATTGTGTAGTATTGTGTATAGTAACTACTGGTCTTAAATGGTGCTTTAAAACTATTTTTACAGTTAAGCCTCAATCTAGTCGATCGAACAATTGTTGGATTTTTTCTCTTGGGGCATGTAAGTCAGTAAAATGTGCATAAATAATAGTACCACCATCTGACCTTGCTCGTTTTTGCTATTTTCAAAATTTCCATGTGCCACCCTTACTCCCCTTCACCTCTTTTCTCTCTTCACCACCTCTGCACCACGTCTCACCCTCCTTTTTCCGCATTCAATCCCGACTTAAACACAAGAGGAGGGTATTCGCAGCGTGGGAGGTTGCGGTGGTAGGTAGGGCGATGCGCTGAATGCTCTTTTCAGAGCAAAATTATCGTCTTTTCCTCGCGGTGAAAACTCCGTTACATAGCGCGCCAGACCGCCGCCGCGCTGAGCCTCGCCGGAGGGCCAACGGAAAGAAACGAGAGAGGATAAGAGATGGAGGCTTGCGGCCCAAGAAAGAGAGAGTGAGAGAGAGAAGCCTGTTTGCGATCAGAGCGCGCGCCTGAGAACTAATTTCAAGTTGCGATTATCGATTTTCATGATCTTTTCCCTGTTGGAGGGATCCTATTGCAAGAAAGGGAGAGAGGAAGGGAGACGACGCCGATTGGATAAGAGAATGTGGTTGGTGCGTGTTAAAAACAGCAGTGAAAAAGCTTCTCATTGGTTTACCTAATGCTCTTCTGAGGCAAACGGCTCGGGCTAGAGATGCAAAATGAATCCTGCCTTATCAACTACATTCTCGTTTTTGAGACATGCTTTGAAACTCACTCTGATCGTTTTCGTGCAGGTCTTCTGCTTGATGCATTTCACGTAACACGACAATAGAAATGCACAACCCTGGCAGCGAGGGGCTGATTCGCTCGAGGGACGAGGCGTGGAGTCGGGTTGCGGAGGCAACTCGTTTAAATTCAAATTGGCCCTGTGAAGATGGCCCCCCTATCATTCGCCATAAAACCCGCCCCATCGAAGCGCAGTGGGAAATTTGCATTTGGGAATGAGCGGTGCCCAATCGACTAAACAACTCACTGCACTTTTTATCAGTGGCAGTTTCGGGCGTGCCAGCTTACACCTTGCTGTACCCATCCTCTATCAAAGCGACAAATCATAGCTTGTTTTACGTTTACACTTTGTAGGATGGTACCAGCCAAGCTTTTCCCGGTTATTTTTAAACGCCTCTCAGGGACGTGAGAGTAAGAAAATTTATCGCAATGTCCCTATGTTTTTATTATTTTCTCGTTTTTGCTATGGATAGACTACGTCTAACTTGTAAATCTCTTCTGTTGCAGGTATTTGTCTTCTTTGTTCTTGCGCGGAGGGAGCTCTTAAGTGTAAGTGTAAACGCAATCCTCTTCCCATATCTCCGTCAGATGGAACGAAAATTTTAAAAATTTTGAATGCGTGTTGTTTATTGTGCCTGCAAACGGGACATTAAGTTACCTTCCGACGACGGTCTGCATGTATTCTTGCTTCTTTCTGTGCTTGACCCGGTGCCAGAGCCTGGAGCTCGCACGGTCTGCGTCCAAAAACAACCGCCTCTTTTACTAATTTCCGTTTGGGTGCGTGCGCGAGTGGGAGAGAGATGGCATGCGGGTAAATTCTCCTACGCCCAGGTCGTGAATCACACCCGCCAACACGTGCGTTGTTGCTGCGCATGTGCGAGTGTGTGCGTGTGTGTGTGTGCACCGCTGTCTACGAGATTCATGAGTCGTGGGCTTATTTTCGTCGCACGCAGCCGCTAGGCGGCGCAAAACCCCATTTCTCTTTCTCTTATATTGACTTTCTTTCCTCAGTATACGTGGTGCAGAAAACTTCTCAATCGAATAACGCACTGGAAGTTTATTTTTTGTTTGGCTGCTGTCTTCTGTGGGATTGCCCAGGCGCTGCCCTGAGAGCAGGCTTATTTTGGATCAACGAGGTTGTATTCATTTGTTTTCTTTTTTCCTCTCTGCACGGCCGAAAAACACGTCTTTGTTTTCAAGTAGCCCTCTGGAAATTTAACACGAGAGCTGTCGAAGCGGCTTCAAAATCACAACAGGCAAAACTGGATGCGATTTTCTCGATAGTGGCATAGAAGCACAATTAGAGTCACCCTCCTGTCTCAGACCGGCCGCGCGCGCTCAGGGGCCACCAGTGGCTGGCCTTGGGTATAGGATGTGGAGCACTCCCAGTAGTCGTTCTTTGACTTTGCGCTCTGTTATTCCTCGTCTGCTGCTTGTACAGCTGGCTGACTCTCGCCAAGCTCCTCGCTTTGGTTGTGCCCGCTACGCTCTGATTGTCTCGTTAAAAGCCTTTGAATATCATTGTTTGCCTGGGTAACATTTTCTTTTGCTTTATCTGCTGCTATATGTATAAATCTAAACTCATTCCAAAGGTGCGTGCAGAGTAGCTGGGAAAGCTGAGAAAATTGTGATGTATTACCTTATTTGCGACAATATGAAATACCAAAACTTCACCTTTCGTATTAGCTACAGGTGGCTTCTCTATTCATTAAAACGACCAACCATCGAGTCGACCTTTAAGAGCGAAATTTATTGAGAAAATAAAACTGCCCAATGCACTCAGCGTCATGTCTCTCTGAAAACGGTTTCCAACTTTTTTCCACGTGCCACTCGCTCCGCTGCTGTTGACACTACGGCCATCCTCCCTCTCACGTTTTTAAAGAATGCATCAACAGATGTACGCCTCACCAAGCAGCATAATTAATTTGTGCCACATTATTGCAGCGCCCAGTTGCTGGCTCGGTGGTGTGGGTAGCGAGGTTGGTGGGGCGTGGCAGAGTGTGGAACTGCTGTGACTAAATGCATGGCTTGTTTGGCCCTGTCTCTGCCCTGTTTCCAAAACGCGCGACCAGTAATACCTTTCGGAGGAATCTCAAAATTACATTTGCGATCAGTTTTCACCGTTGCTTTTAGCAGTTAATTTCCCCGATATGGTGAGTGATGGGTAAAAATAGACGTACTGCATCGCGGCGTCGATGACCTGCAAGCACATCAGGAACGATGTGAAGTCGATGTGGTCTTCAGGTCAGCAGCGTTCGGCGTGGCAGGGAGTGAGGTGACGACGGGGTGGCGGTGCAAAGGGTAGTGCGAGGACCTCGCCCACCCCTGGCGCAACTCGCCCCCCCCCCCCTTTTCCGCCCCATGCAAATGCCATGGCTTCAAACAGGGGTTCTCCCAAGCGAGTAGACTCCCCGGTGAGCGGCTACCTTTTGTACAATGACACTCGTTTCTCCCGCACCCGTGAATTACCTGCATATTGAAGTGAGTCCGAACAAGTACGCATGCACTGTTGTCAGACAAGCGGGCACAAATTCCCGCGAATACACTCGTGTGAGGCAGGAGGCTATCTCCGCCTGCCAACTAGGCTAACTCACACACGAGACTGCCTTCTGCCTAGCATTCAGATTAGTACCCGCCTGACTTACACCCGCTTGTTAATGAGAATTTTCGCCTACCTATTCGGCAACACTGGCCGGGCTCCTGGCTGGCCTTGCTGCTGCGCCCGCTGCATCCGGTGGGGCGGGGGGCGGGCGGGGCCGCCGGTAATGGGACCGGATAGTATAGCGTGCGCGCCATTGACAGGTGTACATAATAGCGGGGAACCGTAAGCTCGCCCGGTGGCCACGCCAACTTGTACATTCATTGCTTAAGCTGGTGGGGCAGTGGGGAGGACGGGGTGGTTGAGCCAGGCCAGGCCGGCGCAGCGCAGGGGGCGATGGGGCTCCCCGCCCCGGAGGCATCTCCCCTCCAACACAGGGTGAACTATCCCCCCCCCCCCAGGGGGTGCAGCAGGGGTTGAGCACAACTCAAAATTCATCGCACCACCTCCCTAGACCGCCCCTGCTCATGACGGAAAAGGTAGAAAATGTGAGGTTAGTGAGAGAGAGGGAGAGAGTGAGAGAAAGAGAGAGAGAGAGAGAGAGAGAGAGAGAGGGAGAGGGAGAGGGAGAGAGGTGGACGGTTGGCCAACCCCAAAACACGAGAAGCAAGGGAACGGGAAGGAACTGAAAGCGCCGGGCGCGCAATACACATGGGTGAGCAGGGGCCGGCGTGCTGTTGTACTTGTGGGGCAAGGACACGGTACCTGCGGACCAGCAGGATACCACCAGAGAGTAAGGGAAAAAGAGGGGCTGGGGGGAGAGGGGAAAGGGGAAGGGGGGCGTATTTTGTATCCATAAATCACGAGCTGTATGAGACTTAAATAATGAAATAGGGTTGCATTGTTGTGGATTGCCGCCACCCTCCCTCCTTTAGCCCCGGTGGTATGCCAGCTATCTACTCCTGTTGTCTGCCCTCTCTCTCTCTCGCTCCCTCCTTTCGCCCTCTCTCCCTCTCTCCAACACTGTATCTCTGTGCCCAACGTTCTCATTTTCTCTTGCCTCGTGTGCCTCTATGCGGTCGCATCGACGGCCGTGGCTATTTTCATTTCCGGAGACTCCAGCCAGCGGCAGCTTGGCCCGGGTCGGGCGATATCCCCCTGCCGGATCCCTCCGGATCTCGACCTACAGCTTCCCTGTTAAAACTCGCTCTTTTTCCCAATCGCTGCTGATAGATACCTTTTTTTATTGGGATATTGGTGAAGCGGGGGTACGGTATCTATACTACAATGTAAATGCTGCTGGTACATCGAATGAAGTCCACTGTAATGTGTCATTACGACATTTCCTCGACCACTTTCTTACCCCAGTCCTTACTCCCTCCACTCGGAAAAAAGATGATACGAGAGTATTGAAGTGCTGTCTATGAGCTAGTATGCAGGAAAATCTGCATACATCAGGATGTGATATTTTTACTTGAATTAAGACCAAAAAACACGGCAAAGTCTTACTTTTTGGACGGGGTAGGGTGTCCTCTTTTTTCCGTGCAGCGGGGTCACGACTAGCAGCAGCAGGAGCCGTCGTCAACTTTGCTTCCGGCGCCACGGAAACAACAGCAGCAGGGTGGGAAGGGCGGCAGCGCTCACCCTACGGGACCGACTCCCTCTGCATGGGATCGCCATCGCCATGCGACGCACGTCCGCGTGGACATCCGCCCAGCACGCCCCTAAATGCCAGGACGCGACTGTACTTTTTAAACTAATTATATTTCCCGGGCGCTATTCCTCTCCAGACGGTTTCACTTTGCCTTGCACTCAGCGGGCCTTATTACTGCCCCTCTGTTTTGCACCGCAGCACGAGGCGGGGCCTTCGACCCCGACTTGCGCCGCCGCTGGTGCCCCCCCCCCCCCCCTACCCCCTCACCGACCTCTCCCAGACTGCCTTCTCTTTGTGAGAAGTGCGGGGTCAATTGAACTGCACCACTGTGGTCGAGTAAAATACCGTGACTTGTTCTGTTTTTCTTCTCTAAAACCTTTGAAAGTTTCTTTCCTAGTGTTTGAGACTCCACCCAGTAAAATTGATAGTTGTAACGACGGTCGCTTCGCTCAGGGACATCTATGGTTCTCAAAAAATTGTCTTGACCACCGTTTATATCATTGCCCTGGATCTGAGCGTACAATGGCTGCTACAACCTTTCATTTTCCTTCGGGGGGATTATGAGTGAGGTCAGAATGTCAGGCTAAACCCAGGCCGGTGTCCCGCAAAGCCGCCCTATGCCGGCTTGTCGGTGGCTAAGTCCGACTGAGTACTTGATCTGGACTGTGTCCTGGGGCTCGGTGACCACCCAGTTGTCCAGGCAGATGAGATTACCCCCGCTGTCCCTTGTACATCCCCACCCCTTCCCTCCCACTTCAGGGTGAGCATCAGCACCAGCAGGGGGGAGGGGGGGGGGCGGAGGGGGGCTCTAAACGCTGAACCTTGCCGGCCGATCCCGCCTCTCGCTGAGCCTCGCCTCGGCGCTAATCTGCATAAGGGCAGCTAACAAGGTGGCGGCCGCCACGCTCGATACCTGCGGCGAGAGCTCGACGCCAAGCCCGCCGGGCCGGGCCGGGCGTGGTCTGAGCAGCGCATTCGGAGCGAGAGGAAAAACAAATTCTCCTGCGCATCAGCAAACCTGGAACCGTGGTACGCCTTATTTCCACCAGGGTCGCCGCGCTGGCACTGCTCTCTGCCGGCTAGACTATTCGCTTGAACCTGCAGTGCTGTCGTTGGCGTCGTCGTTTTATACTGTGTCAAAAAAATTTGTTTTAAAACAGAATGTTTTCTTCAATCCGAGAGTGGAGAATGAAATGTACCAACAATGGCGGCCCGCTCGTGTTTCCAGTGTAGGCCCCTTCTTTGCTTGCTCAGCGCTGCACAAGGGAAACTAGCGTAGCCCTCCGCACTTCATTAGCCCACCGGACCGCGCACCACTTTCTCCCGGCTGGAATCAGCCCATGAATTTCAATATGCATGCCTCAGAGGCTGGCCACCACTGGCCACTTTCTTGTTTTTATTAGACGGACTTTCACCCCTGAGCCACCTCTCTGCCGCGCCCCGAACCCAACTACTGCCGACAGCGTTCCACCACTTTTCCCTCCTTTGCGCCTTTCTCCTTACACGGGCCGGGCAGGCCTATCAGTGCGGAGAGAAGAGTTGCTCCCGAGGGGATTGCAGGAAGTCTGTTAGGCGAGGCTGGTAATGGCTTCAGGGAGGTGACGGCTCAGCCTACGTAGTCGTCCCAGACAATCTTTCCGTTTCTTGTGACCGTTGTAGAATTGTAAATTTGGGGTTTAAAGCTATTTTTGTAACCGCTGGATTAGCCCATTAGAAGATCAGAGACTCTTGCTGAACTGCTTTAAAATCAACCCCGGAAAGATTTTGCAAGGTTTTAGGTTCTTACCGCGACAAAGCTGTGGCTCTCTCCGATGAAAGATGAGCAAGTGCGCGCGCTTCGCTACACACTAAATGTTTATGTACTATTTTCGTACATAATTAAGGACTGAATGCCACATGCATAATTGTGTACAAATTTGTACGTTATAATGCACAAATATTTGTACTGCCAGATTTCTGTACAAAATTTGTGCATCATTATGTACAGTATGTGCATTGTTGTGGACAAATTTGTGCAAACTTTTGGTATGTGTCATTCAGTGTATAAGCTGTGTACAAAAAAAGTACATAAATATTTGGTGAGTAGGCTCTAGCTGCGCTGCCGTCGACCCCTCTTTGTCCCCGCAGTCAACGGACAGCAGGGCCGGGCCCCACTCAGTGTTTTTGACCGAGCGGCAGCCCAAGTCACGGAGCAAGGCGAGGATCAAGTCTGTGCAGTGTGTTGGTCCGACGGGACGGCCCCGGCGCAATCCACCAGTGGCACTGCCCCAGCCGAGGAGAACTTGTTGGGGGGGGGGAGGGGGGGGGGCCTCAGAGGACCGTAATCCCCTGTTTACTGCCGACTTCTTACGCTACCTGTCAGCGCGCCGAGCCGGGCCGGGCCGGCCGGGGTGGGGCCGAGGAGAGGAGGCCCACCCGGCACCGAAGCGTCGCACTTCTTCCACTATCGCAATGGGTGGCTGGAATACCCTGGTAATAAGGTTAAAAAATATTTCACCCTTCCACCCAACCCTTCTGGGAGCCCATCTTGGACACATCTCTCCACGGCGCCCTCCGGGCTTTCCCCCTTCCTCCCCCGTGCGGACGGAATCCTTCTGAAATAATTTTTAGCGTAAATTTATACGATTGATGATCGTGAAAGATGGATAAGAGGGGTCCTCGAGGAAGAAGCTGAGCGGAAAGAGAAGTACAGTGCGCCGTCGTACCGATAAGAGGGCGCGAGAGAGAAAGAGAGAGAGAGAGGGGTGTGGAGAGAAAAAGAGAAAGAGATATGGTCGGACTGGGCGGCTGCTGACCTCCGCGCCGCGCCTCATTGGACTCTTGAATCAGGATCCAATCTCTCTTTGCTTTGGTCTCCAGGCGTGTCGGCGACCAAAGAGGCCCCCTCTGTCCCTCTCTCCCACTGCTTCATGCCTCGGATGCCCCCCCCCCCCCCAAACCCCTTCTCGCCTGTCCCGCCTCTGATCACCACCAAGGGATGTAGCAGTAACGGAACGCCAGACATCAGGAATTTGATTGCCCAGCACCACTCAGCTGATTGATGTTTTTTCCCGTCCTGAATTTGGTCAACCAGTAAACTTCTTTTTCGTTCGGTTGTCGCTATCTGGTGAAGCCACCGTCAAAGGATTGTGTTTGTGGGCGCGCCTGCGCCCCTGTGTGTGTGGGGGGGGGGGGGGTGGTGAGGAAAAGGTCACCCTTTCGTCGTTTCGTGCTACTAGCGGTGTCACCCATTCATCATTTCTTTTCTGTGCTCTTCGCAAACCCTTGCCTCCTTCTTGGACGAACAGATCGCGACAAAGTCCCTGGCTGGCGCTTCCCGGGAAAAAGGGATGCATTGCGTTAGGTTGGGGAGAACGAACAAAAAAGAATGCAGAGAACCTAGGAACGCGGGGAGTTGAGTGGAAGAGAGAGGAAGAGAGGAATGTTGGCTGGCCATTTTACTTCTCGTAATCCCATCTGTATGCCAGATGAAGCGCCTTTAATCATGTATGTACATATCGATGCTGATCAGTGAGCTCATTTCTCCTTCTCTCTAGAGCCGCCTCTCTTTCTCCATCTCCCTCTGTTTGTGTCACCCTGTCTCTTTCTAGAGCGGCTGCCTCCCTTCTTACCCCTTTCTCGCCTTTGTCGTTTGTTTTCTACTCTCTTTTTTTGTGTCGCTCCCATTGTGGGCAATGTTTGTACATGGCGGTTACGGGAAAATTTGCAACGAGGAATGTTTGAAAGCTACGATAACAAATTGTAAAATTACAAATTTGCAACAGTTGCTATTTTATTTCTTAATTCTGCCCATCACGTGAGTACGTGCTGTCAATTTTTTCTTCATTTCACTTTTCTTTTTTGGTAATATTTACTGTTTT
Source organism: Frankliniella intonsa (assembly GCA_033675135.1). NCBI lineage: Eukaryota > Metazoa > Arthropoda > Insecta > Thysanoptera > Thripidae > Frankliniella > Frankliniella intonsa. Next base: position 1,432,875 of record CM066248.1, read on the forward strand.
TACCTTTTTATAACTTTCAATATATTACACGAGTGACCGACGGAGAGGTGAGGATAACGCAAAAGGGAGTAGCGCAAGGAAATAAAGTGCAAATCCCGTGTTTACCGCGCAGCTGTCTTCCTCTTCCTCCTCCGATAGCAGCGCGCTCGCGCCCGCGGGCACCCGCCCCGCCCCGCCCCGCCCCGCCCCGCCGCACCCCGCCGCACCCCGCCGCACCCCGCCGCACCCCGCCGCGCCTCGCCACTGTCCTCCCCGTCGTGATCCATCTCCTTTACTGCCCGGCCGGGCCGGGCTGGCCGGCCTGCGGGTGGGGAGCAGGCTGGAGTTACGCAAGTGGGCTATGCTTTGTCTTCATCCCGGCTCCGCGGCCAGTTTAACGTTCGCGCGGTGTAACGCGAGAGGGCCGACCTCTTTAGAACAAAGAAAAATAAGATAAATGCGCCGCTATGTTAAGCGCGACTTTTAGAAGTTGGGGTGGGGAGAGGGAGTGGGGAGAGATAGACCAAGGAACCATAGCGTCCGTAAAAAAACAAACCAAGGGACTGTGTTGTGTGCCATAAAGGTTGTGGGCTCATTACATGCACGACTACAATGCAGAATATTTCGTTTGGTCATTTTAATTAAAATAAAAAAACACTTTGAAGCCCGATGTGTCTTCCGAGTATAGGTATCGATAGCTCGGTCCGTCGTTTGTCTCTCACCCTCCCCCCAAATATCTCCCTCCTCTCTCGCTTCACAGCAGAAATAACTCGTTATAAACTTTCTCTGCGTCTCGCGTTTCGCACCACAGGGCACCTCACCGCCTCCCGCCCCGCCCCGCCCCGCTACCTTCGCGGGTGGGATGCGTTACGTTAATAAGCGCCGTCTTGTTGCCCAGACGGATTATCTCAGTTTACCTATCCGCATCTTCTTCTCATGATTTTGAGTTTTTGTGGCTTAAGCTGATTGGCCAGAGCAGAACTGACCCCTTTCTTCGCGGTAAAATTAGTTTCTAGTGCTTCAAGATTCGTTCTTGAAACTTAAGGAGAAGGCCGATGCCATCGGAGACCGGATCTTGACATTCAAGAAACTTTTTTCACCGTGTGCTGCTTGCATTGCAACACTCAATCCCACTGCCACAGTCCTGCTGGAGGCCGAGGCGTGGCATCCCTCCCCATCGCCCTGAGCGTTCGCTCGCGCGCACACTTCGGCCCCTGCGTCAGTGCAGTCCGGCCGGACCCGGGTGGACCGAGCACCCGTCACAGACCTAAACTCAATCAAGGAAAATCCAACGCAATTAAAGACAGACGGATTTTATTTTTTTGCTCCTTCTCCAGAGCCGCCGCCGCGCCGCCGCGGCCGCTTTCACTCGGGCCTGTGCGGCGCTAAAAGTTGGAGAAGGGCTTAACTTATTACGCCATCCATCTCCATCTCGGAGTGCGGGTGTGTGCGCGCGCGCGCGCGCTCGCTGACCGAGGAATGGCCCGTCCATGATGAGCTTACACGACCATCGCGATATTTCATATCTGCCCCCCCCCCCCCTCTCCCCTTCTTCCCTACCCGCCACCGCGGGTCTCTCCCTAACTTTCAACAGGATGGGTAAGCGGGGTTTTCTACGAGTTTTGCGCAAAACCTCAAACTTGCGCTCACAATTAGTCTCTCTTTCAAAGGTAATACGATAATTTTTTTGCCTTCTTCTTTCCGACAGCGAGTAGAGCTTTCCAGTCCCCGGCCTCAGAAACATCTAAAGGACACCGATTTCTTTCTGGCACGGTAGAAGTTTTTGACGCACAAGGAAATGTCAGCTGCACCATCAATTCCAGTTGATTGACGACAGCAGTGGGACTCGCCGTGTAAATACGCTGTCCAAAGCAAATTATATCTAATTGATTTCCAAGGACCCGCGGTGCTCTCGAGCACCTGCGGGGGGATGGGACTCTGCGCCCGGCACCTGCGGATGGCGTGGAGTGGCGCGGCGCGGTGCACTGTGAGAAATATTTGTAAGACTTACGGGAAAATTTTCCATGAGAAATGTCGTTAAGTTACGACATCAACTTGTAATATAACAAAATTTTAAGAACACAACTCGGTAATGACTTGTGATTCTTAGTCGAGCACTAATAGTTTGTCGTAAATTTACGATTTCGATCGTAAAGTTACACTGAAAATCCAACAGTGAGCAATGCATGCTGTATATAAAGTGTGCATGGAATGCACGCTGTACATAAAGTGTGCATGACATGCTTACTGTTGATAACGTGTGCACAGCCATGCTCACTGTACAAAATGTGAGCAATGCTCACTGTTGAAATTATAGTAAATGATTGTAAAATACAAACTTTGACAAAAGTTTAAACTTACAGATATATATTTTTTTTTACAGTGTGTGATAGCGGAATGGAGCGATTTCGGCGTGGCGTGGTGACGGATGTGACGGTGCGGGGCGCTAATAAGCACGCCGCCGCGCCCCCAGCGCTTCATTAGTGCGACTTACTGCTCGCGTACGCGCCCGCCCTGCCACTGCACGGCACGTCTGCAAGGTCGACACAGGGACAAAAAAAATACACCAAATAGAAACCGCCGCTTTGAATTACTGTCGCAATGCCCGGGTTAAAAACGGAACCCCTCCCGCCGCCCTCCCCTGACCATTTTCTAAAAAAAGGTTGGAGGGTTGGTGGGCGGGGTGGGGTGGGGCGGGGCGGGGCGGGGCGAGGTGGGGTGGGGTGTGGTGGGGCGGTGGGGGGGGGGGCGGGGCCGAGCCGGGCGGGGCGGGGGGGGGTGGGGTGGGGCGGTGTGAGGTGGGGTGGGGCGAGGCGGGGTGGGGTGGGGTGGGGCGGGGCGGGGCGGGGCGGGGCGGGGCGGGGCGGGGCGAGAGCTCACGGCTGGTCATGCGGGACGCCTCGTTTGCTTTTCCTCTTTTCCACCCCCACGTCCCACGTGACGCCGGCTGACCTTGCGGCCCGTCCCGTCGCGCCCTCCGCTGCCCGCCCCGCCGCGCGTGTGATGTCACCTGGCCAATAGGAGATTAGGGTCGCTCTGCCCCGCCCCGCCCCGCCCCGCCCCACCCCACCCCACGTGTACGGTCGGCTTGAGCAGCGTTGGCGGGGGGCGGGGCAGGACCATGTCGGCGACGGCGTACCCCTGCTTTTAAATCAGTCAACGCGCATTTCACTCTGGAAAACCAAGTGTGTACTACATGTATGTATTAATTACACTCTAAAAAAAATCAGTGCACAATTCTGTATATTGTTACGCAGTAATTAACATATTACTTGTTGTACAAACTTTTGTATCTGATACAGAAAATACTATATCAATTTTGCGGAATTTTGGATGATTCGTACATAATTTTAAAACAAAATACAAAAAACTGTATCATTTTCCTGTATCACAAGTGATATGCAAATTACTGCATAAAAATGATACAGAATTTTGTATTTTTTTTAGAGTACTGCATACTCACAGGTATTCAGTAAATAATGAATGCATGGTCATGAATGCAGGTACACACTATTCGCTGAATACTTTGTCATGTACACACGTCAGCAAATGGTGTGTACCTTGGCATGTACTATGTACACACAATTTACTGCTCACATGGCCATGTATTCATTATTTACTGAATACATGTAAGTTGTAAGTATGCAGTAAATAATGAGTACATGTACACACACTTGGTTTTCCAGAGCATTCGCGGCACTGCCGCCAAATGTTTTCGCTAAGAGAGCAATAATTTTTTTTTCTCCTTTAACATGGTATTTCTTTTCGCTGCGAAACTAGAAACGAGGTATTTCTAATGGCGTCAAGTGTGTTGTGGTGGCGGGGCTGGGGCGGGCGGCGTGGTTGTCTTGAGGGAGCCACTTCTCTTCACCACACCTCAGGGGGCGTGGGCCGGGCCGCGGCAGGAGGAGACCCCTCCCCCTCCCCCTCCCATCATGCGCGTGGGCGCGCCTTTTTTTCCCCTTTTCTCTGTCTATTCTCTCTGCCTCTCTCTCTCTCTCTCTCTCTCTCTCTCTCTCTCTCTCTCTCTCTCTCTCTCTCTCTCTCTCTCTCTCTCTCTCTCTCGCTCTCTCTCTCTCTCGCTCTCTCTCTCTCTCGCTCTCTCTCTCTCTCGCTCTCTCTCACTCGCTGTCGACCCCGTCTCAACTAGGCAAAGTGCGGAAGACAGAGAACTTGCTATCCCAGAGAGAGAAGGAGACGGACGAGTATCTCCGTCCTTGTTGGCGCAGGGGCGTATTATGACAGCTGGAGGAACATGTTTCACCGGACAAACAAGATTACCTCCATCTCAAATATAAAGTGGCTGCTCCGCCCCGCCACGCCGCGCCACGCCACGCTCCACCCCGCCCCGCCGCGCCCTGCTCGAGTGCGCGTGCTAGACACGTGACGTCAGACCGGTCCTATTCGACACGTGACGGACACGTGGCGCGCACGTGCCACGCTCCACCCCGCCACACCGCGCCCTGCTCGAGTACGCGTGCTAGACACGTGACGTCAGACCGGTCCTATTCGACACGTGACGGACACGTGGCGCGCACGTGGCGCGCACGTGTCGCGCACGTGCCCACAACAATGGCAATTACATTTCGTTCGAACGTCCCGCCCTGACGCCTTCCTCCCGGAAGGCCGACTTACTATATAGAGAGAAGAATAACAAGAGAATGTGTGTGAGAGCAGGTTATGTGATGTTGCATAGTTTTAATCGTTGTAAATGAACAAGCCACCCTCCTCCCCCAGACTATGCTTCGCTTGTGCTTTTTTCACCCACTGGGGAATGTAGTCGTGAGGGTTACGGAAAAAATTTCCATGATAGATGTCGTAAAGTTACGACTTTGAGTTGTATAGTTAAGAGTATTTTTTGACGTCATGTGTCGACTTAGTTTTCTTCAGCGGGCAAGAATTTGCTCTCGTAAATTTACGACTGCGATCGTAAATTTGCGACTCCGTGTCGTAATCCAAAATAGCGAAAAAAAAAGTCGTAAATGTACAAAAAAAAAATTCACAGTGACCACAATTACTTGACGAGGGCCGAAGAAGGCATCTGCGCTGGCGACGAAAAGGCTATTAGGGCGCTTACGCGCGAGGGGCTTCACCCGCTTGCGCCCGCTGCGCTCTTCCAAACAGGGACGTGGGAAGATTCCAGATGCTTCACGCGACGCACACAATCTGCAAATATTGCTCGACTGTGAAGATGTGTCAATGTTTGGAAGCGAAACACAACCTCGCGGACGAGGAAATACTTGTCGCGTGTGCGTGGTGCGGGCGCCAGGCGCCAGGCGCCGGGCCAGCGCCGCAAGGCTCAAGGCTTACAATGTAAACGCTCTTGCTACTTTTAATGCCAAAGGATGCCAATATTTAGGCATTAAAAATGGCCACAGCGTGTAAAGTGTAGGCCCGTTTGCCGCCCGGTGGGATAGGCAGACCCGCCGGGCGGGCCCGTCAATGGCTTGCCTTGCCTACGCCTCGGGCGCTCGCCGCTCGCCCGGCCGGCCGCGTATGTGTAGCACCGCAAGTAAACCCGCTGCTCATCCCCGCGAGGCATATGAATCTCGTCCCTGCACTCAGAAAACGCTTCCGTTGAATCCAACGATTTTCCATTGAAAAATGGTTCTATCATATCAAAGGAAAATTTTCCCTTAATTTATAGGAACATTCATCAAGTCAAAGAAAATTCCATAGAGCTCTATTGATTTTTCTTTGACTTGATGAAATTTCCTATAAATCAAGGGAAAATTTTCCTTTGATATAAAACAGTAGACCCATTTTTCAATGGAATATCGGTGGGTTCAACGGAAGCGTTTTCTAGGTGTGGCCGAAAACTTCTACCCTACAAAAATAGTGTAGTGAACTGTAAGAGCTTACCTGAAGCGCCGCGCGAGCTCGCGTGAAGGTTTTCTCTACGCAGGCTATACTATTTACGCCCACTTTTCCCCTGTACGTATGCGACCCGTTCTACTTGAGCTGAGCGAGAGGGCAAGTGGTGAGGTGCGGCCGATCCCCGTACTTCCCTCCCCCTCACCTTGCATTTAGCTCAAGTAGAGCGGGCCACCCCCGTGTTGAAGTGGTAGTCTTATACTTCTTCGACAAACTTGGTTTTTCAAAGACGCGTGGCCGCTGCTCTCAGCCTTTGTCCCGCCCCCCCGCGCGCCCCACCGCCCGGCCCGACCCGGGCCGGCCCCTCTCGACACAGAACCTAATCTCTCCACTCTCCACTCTCGCCCCACGCCCTTTCATCAAGCTGGTTGTGTGCCCCCTCCTCCTCCCGTCTCTCTTTCGCTCGCCCGCCGCTCTCTCTCTCTCTCTCTCTCTCTCTCTCTCTCTCTCTCTCTCTCTCTCTCTCTCTCTCTCTCTCTCTCTCTCTCTCTCTCTCTCTCTCTCTCTCTCTCCCTCCCTCCCGACGGCCATAAACCAGCCATTAACCTGCGGCCCACACTCCGGACGTCATTACCTAATTGAATGACCCTTGGGTGCGGTGCGAGGCTAGCCCAGCGGGGAGGGTGGGGGGACTGAAGGGACGCTCACTAGTGCACCCCAAGAGTGGTGCGCCCGCGCCACTATTTGTGGGGGTGGACCTACCCCCCCGCGCACCAGCAGCTTAGTGAGGGTCGTTGCAGGCAGTCTCCCACTCTTGCCCCGCGCGCATAATGTTTTGCTTCCTCCTTTTTGCGATTAGTCGACGTTCATCAGGAAAGAGGCTCAGTATGTTAATTTCCTCCTGATCGTCCCTGTGCGAACGGTTTCTGCCCCCCCCCCCCCCCCCCCCCAACTAAAGTGGGTCATAGGCAAAGAGGCGCCACGGTCACGTGACAAAGCGAGCTGTGGTTCAACTGAGCGGCCAGGTGATCGCTTTGGTTTTCATACCGGCCGCAATGCTCTTTTGTTTGGCGATTTGTAGTGAAATTGGTGGGAAATTTGCGATAGCTCTGGTGACTTGCGCCTTGGGTTGCCGCAGAGCCGTCGCCACCGGCATGTTCCGGGAAATCCGAGGGTCTGTCAAGCTTCTCCGAAACGCGGTATGAAAAACTCCGCAGCCCGCTTCCGAACCCAGTTGAACCGAACCAATCACAGGGCAGCAAGTCACGTGACCGTGGCGGCTCTTTGCCTATGACCCTCTTTACCCCCAACACGTCGCTCTACTGTGACTCCCATCTCGCCGCCGCCTTCCTCCGTCCTCAGCTGCCCCGCAGACGCCGCCGCCAGCCCGTTCTAGTGCTGGCCGAAATGATGCCCGGCCCATCCTAGCCCACACCCCGCCCCGCTCTGCCTCGCCACGCCACGCCACGCCTCGCTTAGGCCGGCAGTATAACAGCCGCGTAACTTTGCCGATAACATGTTCGGCCCTTAAGTCCGGCCATAAATTAATATATGGAGTATTTATTTCCCCGGGCCCGACTGGTCCGGCAGGCCGGCCGGCCGGATGGTCCAAGTTTACCCTCCCCTCTCCTCTCCGCTCCTCCCTCTCTGCACCAGCCGGGCTTGGAGCACGATGGCAACATTCTGGAAAACTTGGTTGCATTCGCTTTACTGCTTTGTCCCGGAAGCTTCGTGACCACTGAAAGAGCTTTTTTTTTACCCTTTTTTCATTCGTGACTACTTGGCGTGTTTTATCAGCATTTTTATTATAAGACAAAAACTATGTGTGCGCCTCAGCCGAAAAAAAAAGAAAAAAAAAGCTACAAGACTACGCCGACTGTTTGTCATCACCATCCTGCTGTTTCCTCACTTTTACTGACAGCCTCACACTACAGAGAAAAAATAACGAGAAATAAAATTTTTGAAGGAACAGGAGGGGTATCTCACGTCATGGCTAATCAAACAGCAGCAGTACGTCGCAAACAGCAGATTTGTTTCCCTCTGCTCGGGGGTCGCGCGGCTGATGGCTGGCTGATAGGGAGAGCGGAGCGTCGCTTTACGACCCGTAACCTTTCGCGCGTCGTCCGTCCCTACATAACCTTACGCCGCGCGTCCCTCTCCGGCACGCAAAAGGCGGCCCCAGCCGCTGCCATGGCCCGCCTAAGCGAGACTGAGATTTTTTCTTTGCGGGAAAATATAGACAAGTTCTGCGTTAAACTAAAATTTGTAAAAATGCCAGTATGCTGTAAAAACTTACTTTTGGGAAAAACCGCACAAATGTATATGAAGTTATTTACATACACAAAGTGTAGGTTAACCTAAAAAAAAAATTTCCTATACGACTTTGTGGGGAAAATCCCATATGCGTGCAGTAGATCTGCTAGACAGGTGTGGGATTTTTCCTATATGACAGTGTGGAAAAAATCCCTTATACGTGTAGGAGATATGCTAGAGCGGTATAGGAATTTTGTGGGATGCGTTTTGCAAAAGAAAAGGACTTATAAATTTATAAATTTGAGTTTGAGCAAGTTTAAGCCACTTAAACAACATATATATCGAAGGAGAAAGGTTTGCGTCACTTCCCGTCGGAATACTTTTTGACAGTGGACGTAACGTTACGTAATTCGCGGGCCGCCCTTAACAGCCGTCGTATAACTGGCCTGCAGGCGGCGCGCTGGGAGTTAAGCTGTTTCATTGGGGCCGGCCGGCGCTACGGCCTGACGCGGCGCGACGCCACCTGCCTGCAGGCCAGGCGTCACAATTATAACGCCCACGTGGGCTGCGAGCGCTAGCACTATTCGGTTGTAAAAAAGCGACGCACCATTTGAAAAATGTCCTCAGCATCAGCGATTTTTTTTTTTTTTGATTTTGAGTTGTTGTTTTTTTTTGTTGTTTTATTTTTTTGACAAAAACCATGGCCACATTCTCCAAGGTTTTTTCAGTAGCGAGCGCGCACCCGCGGTGACCTCGTGCCCATCCCGCTGGCCTTCTCTCGCTCTCTCTCTCTCTCTCCCTCTCCCTCTCTCTCTCTCTCTCTCTCTCTCTCTCTCTCTCTCTCTCTCTCTCTCTCTGTAATGCTTTTTGACTTTTTCAGTCCGCGCCCCAAGGTCGAGTGCCCGTCCGTATGTTTATAATCACATTGAGCACTTTTCGCTCGGCAGTGTCGGCCGCCCGGCGCGCCACTCCACTCCCGCCCCGCCCCGCCGCCACGATCAATTTGAACGCAAAGAAATGCCGCCGGGCCGCGCCGCCGTCCTCGACAAAGTTTCTCTTTCTCTCTCACCGCTGCTGCTGCTGCTCTCTTTGGCTTTTGGCTGTTTCCCCGACCGACCTCTCCCTTGTCCCTCCCGTACTTTTTCTTCCGCGCGCGCTTGTGTGTGTGTGTGTGTGTGTGTGTGTGTGTGTTCTTTTTCGCCTCGGGCTACGCCCGGGCGTCAGCCGTACGCCTGACCCGGTAACCTTGGACCCACTCACTCCTCGCGGCTGCTCGGTGCCGACTGAGGGACTGGGACGCGGTGAGAGGGAAGTATAGTGGGTCGGGACGGAAAGGTAGAGGGAGGGTGGTCCTGTGCCAGGAGCCGCCGCGGTAAGGGGAGGGGGGGGGGGTCACAAACCGGTGGACGGCTGCCAAGGGGCCCGCAGCGCCGGGCTGGTCAGCAGGGCACCGGGCGATGCACAAGTCATGCTCGTGTAGGCTTGTGATTGCGGCTGTCCCCCCCCCCTTTCTCTCTCTCCCTCTCTCTCTCTCTCTCTCTCTCTCTCTCTCTCTCTCTCTCTCTCTCTCTCTCTCTCTCTCTCTCTCTCTCTCTCTCTCTCTCTCTCTCTCTCTCTCTCTCTCTCTCTCTCTCTCTCTCTCTCTCTCTCTCTCTCTCTCTCCCTCTCTCTCTCTCTCTCTCTCTCTCTCTCTCTCTCTCTCTCTCTCTCTCTCTCTCTCTCTCTCTCTCTCTCCCTCCCTCCCTCTCTCCCTCCCTCTCTCTCTCTCTCTCCCCCCTCCCTCCCACTGTCCCTTGCACCCCCGCAGCCCTGTCTCCCCCGCCTCGTTTCTCGTTCCTCATCAGCGATGCTGATCCTTGCGCAAACAGAGCTATGGTAATGAACTCTGCGTGTGGCGATGGCCGTGCCACCACCGCCACCCTGCACTCCTACTCATACACTGTGGCCGGGAGGCGGACGGGGGAAAAAGCTACCGCAGGCCTTGCGTACCCAAACCCGCCGCGTACCCAAACCTGCTCGCCTCGCTCAGGCAAAAAGAGACTCAGCGCCGTTATTCTAAACCTCAGAAGCCCGCTGCAGTAGTGCCCCGGCTGTGCCCGGGCCCCGCGCCCGCCCACCCGGCCCTCGCTCTAAAAACTGACTGCTGCCACTGCTGCCCAGCACAAACGCCTGACGCGTAGGCAACGCGCCGACAGGCGTGTGTGGCGGGTCTGCCTACCCGGATGCTGCCAGGCGCTCGCCTCTCGCTCACTGTGTGAAAAATAACTTTGTAGATTTACGATAAATTTTGTAAATTGCGCTTTACGAAAGGTTTGTAAATTTATAAATTTGTAAATTTATAAATTTGTAAATTTATAAATTTGTAAATTTATAAATTTGTAAATTTATAAATTTGTAAATTTATAAATTTGTAAATTTATAAATTTGTAAATTTATAAATTTGTAAATTTATAAATTTGTAAATTTGTAAATTTGTAAATTTGTAAATTTGTAAATTTGTAAATTTAGGACGGACCTGTTTTGTTCGTGGATGAATTTCATTCCGAAATGTAGCGCTTGTAATTTCACGATTTGCACTTGTAATTTTACAACCGTACTTCGTGAAAATTTTCCCATAAACCTACAACTATTTTACACTCATGTTCTCACTTTGCGCAGTTGAGTTTTGTTTTTTCGCTTCTTGTTTTTTTTTTATTATTTTTTTTCGGGTCTGTGGTCCATATGCAGCCGGCGCCAGGGAGGGGGGGGGGTGTATTAGTTTGACGCGCGCGATGCACGTCGGGAGCGGCCATGGGTGAGATCCTGTGATGTGTCGCTTTGACGCGACTAACAGCAACTGAAAACTATTGTTCGCGGCTCATTTGAAATTAGACGGGCGTGGCGCGCACTATGAGCGTGATCAAAGAGAGCCCCGCCATACATAGAGAGTGAGAGAAAGATTGATCGAGAATGAGAGAGTGGTACAGAGAGACTGGGCCGTGGGGCGAAAGGGGTAGGGTCAAAGCTGTCGGAGCGGCGGGGCGGGGCGGGGCGGGGCGGGGCGGGGCGGGGCGGGGCGGGGCCCCGTTAGTATGTATGAGTTTAATAACGCGTGGTGTCGAGGGTTGCGGTCCATGCAAAAGGGGGTTGTTCCGTGAAAGTAAACAAACAAGTGAAGATTCGACTTACGCTCCGAGCCCTTTGTACACCTCAGCGAATTTTTATATATACCCCCCCGCCCCTCCCCACCACCACGACGAAAACGCTCAACTTATCCCTCTGGACGACGCGCTCACGCCCACCGCCGCGTACCTCAACATTTTTACGTGTAAAGTTTCCGTGGGTGAAGTGCGCGCTGGCGGTTATTACCGCTACAGTTATTGTATATTTTTTTTGCCCTCTGCCAACAGAGTAATAACGTCCAAGTTTCGTTCCGCGTCTTGGCGCTGGTGCTGGTGCTGCTGGCTGCGGTCGGGTCCGGAGCGGTTCGGAGCGTTCTCGTTAGCGGCACATGTTTCTGGCAACGTCGAGACTGAAATCATCCGCCCACTGGACATTCTCTCTCTCGCTCTCGCTCTCTCTCTCTCTCTCTCTCTCTCTCTCTCTCTCTCTCTCGCTCTCGCTCTCTCTCTCTCTCTCTCTCTCTCTCTCTCTCTCTCTCTCTCTCTCTCTCTCTCTCTCTCCCTCCCTCCCTCTCTCTCCTTCCCCCTCTCTCTCTCTCTCTCTCTCGGTCGCGGCCGGCCAGCATTGCCCCGCACACCACGGCGCGAGCGGTCCGGTCGGCGTCGGCACGTGTGAACAACTGCGCCGGCGATTACAGGCAGCTGGCGGGATTATATGAAGTGGCCCTGAGTGCGAATAAGAAGCAACTGGACCGAGTTAGTGCTGTGAGCTGGGCTCGGGGAGGGACGGGAGATGGAACGGGAGCGAAGGAGAGAGGAAAAGGTGCAGAAAACTGCCGTGAGGGTGTTGGTCTGTGCCGGTCTCGCTAAGTGGCCACTTTGTTACACAACTTAACTCGTTATAACTGCGCGTACGTCCTCCTAGATCAAAGGGAGGAAAGGCTATTTTTCTTTTTTTCTTAGTTTCGTTGTGCGCTGGCCTTCACTCTGGGTCGCGTGCCCTTTTGGGGGCACCGGGGTCGTGCTATTTATCTTTTTTATTTATTTTTTTTTTTTTTTAAATATTATTATTTTTCTTTTTTTTTTAGAGGTATGGGGGTTACTGGGCGGGGGAGGGAGTGAGAGAAAATCCATAATTTTGCGATGTAGATTCTTGTAGTGTTGCCGGGCCCAACAGTAGACGCGTGAACCCGGAGAATGTGCCGTTGACTAAACGTTTCGACAAGTGTAGAGCAACTGCACACCAGTTGACGTTTAGATCAGCTCGACAACACCAAGTGTTTAGTTTTTGCACATTTGAAACTAAACACCAATTGATGTGGAGAACTAAACGTGTGTTTTCCCAATGTATAGCTGATATTTTTTTCAGTGTACGGGATTCCTCGTCCGCCGCACGATTCGAAGTCTGTTCGTGGCGTGGCGGGGCGGGGCGGCAGACAGCACACGGGGGACTGGCTTACGCTGAGTGCTGCTGTTGCTTCATCTTTCCCTCTGCTGCTGCCGCTGCTGGTAGTATTGCTGTCGTGCGGCGTGGAATCCGAAAGAGGAGAGTCAACTCTCTGCCGGCGCCGCTCGCGCCCCGGTGTCGCCCTCCGGTCTGGCACCGGCTTGCGCTTGCCTTTTGTGTTTGCCGGAGGGATTTGCCGTGCGCAGGAGGGGTCGAATACAGCCGAGGGGGCATTAGCCGAGCCTGGTGCTGCACCTCTCGGCGACAAACTAGTTGACTGTGACGGGGATTACTGGTGCGGAGGGAGCGGGCCGCTCACAGGCTAGGCGGGGCGGGGCAGGCGTATCGCATATGTGCACCTGGGCTGGGGCTGGGCGGGGCGGGGCGGGCACGCTGGCGGACGAGGGGGTATTCACTACAAGGAAACTTGTACACACGGTGGAAACTTCATCCAGGTTTCCAAGGAGACATAATTTTCTTATGGAGAAAATACACTGGAACGTCTTGATTTTTCCCAAACTGCTTGGAAACCTGGACTAAGTTTTTACAGTGCACTGTATTTCACGGTATTACGCGATATTACACTGCTGGTATTATCAACAACATTATCGTCGCATGACATGCAACATGCAACATTCGTCACATGAAATGACTTATTCGTCACCCCGTGATCAACCATTTGTCATTTAACATTTATGTCACCCCTTGTGACGAACCTTCCAGGAGTAAAATTTAGCACTGACTTTAATGTGACGACTTGAAATTTTACAGTGGAGGTCGATCGCGTGAGCGGAGAGGGGGCTGTGGCGTCGTCCTGTCAGGCGAGGAATAAGGGGTGGGAGCAAATGACGCCCTTTCTCTGTTCCTCGGCGTAACAGAAGCCGAGTCAGTTGTGAATGAGTTTGCAGACGCGGTGGCCGCCGCGCCGGCTGCTGCCCGCCTCCCTCAGGAAGCCTCCCCTGGCCTCCCCACGAACCTTTTCTATTTCTATACATGCCCGCCCTGATTCACTCCCACCCCCGTAAAAGCGGCGCTACGGCTTCAACGTGACCACCCACTGACTGTTACACTGAAAGGAGACACGTTAGCCCTCTCAAATTTTTCTACCTTGTATGTCATTTTTTTTTGTTTTTAAGTTATTATTCATTTTGTGGTGTGGCGCATACCACAGACTTTGGGGAGGAGTAAAATGGGACTGATGGTAAGGAATAGGTGCTTTAAGGACAGAGCGTCGAGGATTTAACCGGGTGACCTAGAGTGGCGGGGGAGGGGGAGGGAGGGGGGGGGTGGTCCTGGAAAGAGTCAAGTTGGGGTCAAACGGATCAAACTCTTCGATTCTATCGGCAGTGCCTTTGGGGGGAACGACTGGACAGCCGCCTCTGGTCAGCCCGCCGTGGCTCGGCCCCTGGGACAGGCTCGGGCACTCTTTCCTTTGCTCTCGCCTTCTCTCTCTCTCTCTCTCTCTCTCTCTCTCTCTCTCTCTCTCTCTCTCTCTCTCTCTCTCTCTCTCTCTCTACCTCTCTCTCTACCTCTCTCTCTTTCTCATTGCGGTTGTTGGTAGCCGAGTAAAAGGTGTGTGTCCGAGGCTTGTGACGCAATATTATATCGCCTCGCACTCGGTCGAGACTCCACTCCTCTTTGGAACGAGCTCAAAAACATTTTGGTGGCTGCACCGCTCCCTCGCCCACATGCACAGATACACAATAGCATTGCGTGTCCCCCCCCCCCCCCCCCGTCTCTCTCTCTCTCTCTCTCTCTCTCTCTCTCTCTCTCTCTCTCTCTCTCTCTCTCTCTCTCTCTGCTCGCACTTCTGCTGGGCCCTGGGCCACTCCCCCACTGCCGATTCGTATAAACATTGTGTCGTGCGACAGCTGACATGGGGGAGAGGTGTTGATGGCGCACTTCAAATTTATTTATGCCCCGTAATTGCTCTGATTGTGTTTGCTCTGCCGTCTGTGTTGCCGTTTGGAGTCCACACCCTATACGCCCATCGACTCATGACTCGAACTGCTCAGCGTTTCCCTCGCTCTCTTTCCCCTTCTCTTTCCCCCTCTCTTCTCTCTCACTCACTCGCCTTCTTATCCCCGTCCGCACACTGAAAACTTTGAAGTGAGCATTGCACGCTTACGTTAGATTATCGAGCATAATATGCACGCTTAAGTAATTTAAGCGTTGTTCCCCATTTTCATTCAAATTCATAATTCCAGATTTATTATTTTTTAGACTTTTCGATTAAATATGTGGAATGGCACAATCTTGTGCACTGTAAAAGGTTAAGTCGTCACATTAGGACAAAGTCAGAGCTAAATCTTACTTCTGGAAGGTTCGTCACAGGGGTGACATAAATGTTAAATGACAAATGCACTGGAGAAACAAAGGTTGGACGTAATGCCTTTAAAAGGTGCTATACTCTAGTGCCTTTAGAAAGGCGCGATTTTGTCCAAAGGCACTAAAATATAGCACCTTTCGGCCAAATTAGTGCCTCTGTAGGGGTGCTGTTTGAATAATGCCTTCACTGAAAACGGGGGAATGATGCATGTTATTACGAGAGGATAACGCGCGGTATCGTGCGGTTTTCGTAAAATATCGTTAAAGCAAACTTCTGAAATTTATTTTCGATGACACCATCGGATTCCTCGTAAAATTTCCGTTCGAACGAGCATACATGTCATGGGGTTCCAAGCAATGATTTACTGGGATATGATTCTTGTAAGTGTCTTTTTTCGGGTTTGAAACCCCATGACATTTATGCTCGTTCGAACGGAAATTTTACGAGGAATCCGATGGTGTCATCGAAAATAAATTTCAGAAGTTTGCTTCAACGATATTTTACAAAAACCGCACGATACCGCGCGTTATCCTCTCGTGATAACATGCATCATTCCCCCGTTTTCAGTGTTTGTAAAGGCACTGTTACGAGTAGCACCCTTAAAAGGGTGTAATGTCCTACCTTTGTTTTTCCAGTGTGGTTGATCACAGTGTGACGAATGTTGCATGTCATGTGACCAATATTCCATGTCAAGTGACGAGATGCATGTTATGTGACGACTATTAAATCCTAGAGTCTTACTCTGTAGGGCTCTGTTTCATCCCAGCTCTTGTGACGAAATATTCATAGCTATATTTACCGTCACATTATGTCGGTTCGGTTTAACAGTGTGTTTAGATTTTGGGAAAAGGAAATTATTATGTGAGCGCGTAGTTTCGGCTGGGTTGTTGGCGTCTTTGTCGCATAGTGTCAAGACGCGGCGCCAGGCGTCAAGCCATTATAGTAGTTATGTGTTTTTGCATGCGCAAGGTACACCTGTGTTCGCCCCGCCCCGCCCCGCCCTGCCCCGCCCCGCCCCGCCCCGCCCCGCCCTGCCGACCGACCCTTGCCACTCGCCCGCTTCCCGCCACCACGCAGACCCAGACCGCCGTAGCTCGTCCGAAACTACATGACCGTCGGAAACAGGGATATGGGCAAACTTAACTCATCCACCTCCCTGCACAACCCACCCGCGCTCTCACGTCCCCGTCGTGGGGTCCTCCGCCCCGCCCCGCCCCGCTTCGCCCCGCCCCGCCCCGCCTCGCCCCGCCTTCGGCCGCAGTACCATATACCCGGACAGAGTTACTACCTCCGCGCCTTGTATCATTAAGGTTACGGAAGCCGAGTTTTTCACATCCCGGCCGCAGGTAACAAGCGCTAGTCCACTGTGAGAAATGTGTGTAAAGGTTACGGGCAAATTTGCCATGAGAAATGTCGTACAGTTGCGACATCAATTCGGAAAATTACAAAACTGAATAGACACTTGCCTTTTTTTGGTTTTTATACGACCACAAATAGGCTGCCGTAAATTTACGATACCGATCGTAAATTTACAACGTCATTTGTAAATCACAAAATTGCGAAAAATGTTGTAACTTTACGAGGATAGTTTTCACAGTGATCGTGGTTGTGGTTGTGGGGGAAGGACGTCGTGTGAGGTTCAAAGAAAACGCACTTTGCACTGTAATGGAATATGCCGTATTGAAACCCAAGAATGTAAATGTCGCATACTTTAAGGTGTGTGAATTTGATTTTGTCCACCAGTTCGTAGTACGCGTATGGGAATTCAAAACACACCTGTTTTTTGTTTTTTTTTCTTTTATTTTTCTTTTATTTTTAATTTGTTTATTCCCTAATATTCCAAGCTGAAACGCCAAAGCACATGATTAAAATTTCCGAACAGATCACGTTTGATAAATAGCAGATGCCCTTCACCCCCATCCAAGGTTAATGCTTATTTACTCTTTATTCTGCTCTGCTCCGAGAGGCCCGGGGGCAGATGTTGAGCCCGCGCTATGGCCGCAGCAGCAGCGGCTGGGCTAGACCACCGCTGCGTCTGCGGCCATAGCGCTGGGCGTCGGCCCGGCCCGGGGGCGGCTGGGTCAGGGGCGGCGTCCTGGGGGCGGTGGCCCGGGGGTGGCGGCCCCGGGGGCGGCGGGGTGAGGTCAGGGGCGGCAGTCTGCGCGTCGCATTCGGATTGGATGGAACCTGAGATTGGATAGGATGTTCTGGCTGGCCTGCCGCCCGGGCCGGGCCGGGCTGGGCTGGGCTGGACGCGGGCCGGACGGCGCGGAGGCCGTGCTCAAGGACAATTGGCTTTGCCTACGCGCGGCGGAATGTGCGAGAGAGATAGAGACGAGCTAGAGAAGGGAGATGGAAAGAGAGGGAAACGCGTTATCGCCGCACTGTAAAATTTCAAATCATCACATTACGACAAAGTCAGTGCTAAATTTTACTCTTGAAAGGTTCGTCGCATGACAAAAATGGTTCATCACAATGTGACGAAAGATTCATGTCATGTGGCGAAAGATACATGTCAATGGACTAAATGTTTGTCATGTGACGATACTGTTTCATCACAGCTCTTGTGACGAAATCTTCGTAGCAATATTTATCGTCGCATTACAATTTCGTTGCGAGTCAAACGACACGCCTCTACGCCTGTCCTGTCCCGCGCGCGGCGAGTACAAAAATGGCGGCGCGCAACTTTAAATTTACTACTGCGCGCTTCAGCGCACTCTCAGCACCACGCTCTCCGCAATTTCGCGCGGTTTCGAGTTTTTAATCCTTTTGGGGAAAAAACGGCATAAAATGTCTTGCACATCCCCCGGTGTAAGATTATTCTGTGTCATGTTCTCTGTGCACTGATGTGTTGTTCTTTTTTTTTCTCTCTCTCTCTCTTTGATGGCGTGACCTAAAAGAGAATTTCGAAAAAAAAAAAAAAAAAAAAAAATTCTTTTATTTCTCTTTTGTGTTTGCAGGTGCGCACGGAGCTATGCGGCCGCCGCAGGAGGGAGGACCGCTGCGCCCCGCCCCGCCACGCCACGCCACGCCCCGCCACGCCACGCCACGCCACGCCACGCCACGCCACGCCACGCCCGGGCATCATTAGGTGCGCGGCGCGGTCACAAAAACGGGGTGCGGGGCGTGGCCCGGCGTAGCGTGGTGGCCGGGAGCGGGCCGAGCGGCCGTGGTGCGTGCAAAAACCAAACATGATGATGAGACGCCCCCCCCCCCCCCTCCGCACTCTGCGCGCGCGGGGTGTAAACGCAGTCGTCGGGATCGCGATTTAGCGAGGGCTTTGGCGAGCGCAAATGGCCCGGGCCAACATGTTGTTTCGCACTATTATGCCGATTTGTTTGCCGGCGCGGCGCCTGCACTGCTCGCTTATTCGGAAATAGCCGCCAAAAAAACAAAGAAATGTGTGATGAAGGGAGCGCAAAAAGGCGAGGCGAAAGTCAGTGAATTGTATTTGAGCGGTGCGGTATAATATTTGCGGGGAAGCGTGCGAAAAAGTAATAATAACGGGGGTACAGTCAAAAGCCTGACATGGTGCATGCACTGTCTTTTTCGAACTTATTTAAACATCCCACGCTTGGTGAAGTAGCGCTTTACAATGCGGTGGGAAGAATGTAATTTTATTCACTCTGCGACAGGGACATATACTGCCCGCCCCCACCCCTTCCAGCGGGTTGCGTGTCCCAGGCGGAGGGAGGGACTGGAAGGACAAGGCCCGGAGCTTTTCCAGTCTCCAGGGCTCCAGGAGGCTGTAGCCTCCAGACTGCATCAGCTTGTTGCAGAATCGCCAGGCATATTTCCCAGCTGACCCGCCACAAGCTCGTCTGTCTCTCTGTATCTCTCTCTCTCTCTCTCCCTTTCCACTGTGAAAAGTATCTTCGTAAAGTTACAACATTTTTCGTAAATTTAGAACAGACTATTTTGTGCTCGTTTGCGAACGAATAGTCCATACCAAGAGTGCCTTTTCTGTTTCGTAATTTTACAAATTGATATCGTAACTTTACGACATTTCGTATTATGGAAAATTGTCCCGTAACCCTTACAAACATTTCTACTAGTCTCTCGCTTTCTCTCCCTCCCTCTCTCTCCCCGCTTCCCTCCCCTCTCTCCCTCCCTCTCTCCCCATCCCTCCCCATCCGTTCCCCTCCTCCCCTCCCTTCCCTTTCCTCCCCTCCTCCCCTCTCCCCTCCCTCCCTCCCCTCCCTCCCTCCTCCCCTCCCTCCCTCCCTCTCCTCTCTCCCTCTCCCTCTCTCTCTCTCTCTCTCTCTCTCTCTCTCTCTCCCTCCCTCTCTCTCTCTCCCTCTCTCTCTCTCCCTCTCTCTCCCTCTCTCTCTCTCTCTCCCTCTCCCTCTCTCTCTCTCTCCCTCTCTCTCTCTCTCCCCCTCTCTCCCTCTCTCCCTCTCTCCCTCGTGCCAGTATCGCGAGTTATCGGAGCCGGTCGCGGCAATGGTCGCGGCCTGCGGCGGATAGTCGGGCTGGAGGGACAGACAGACGGCCGGGCGCGGGGTGGGCGGAGACAAAAGACGCGTGCGGCCGGGCGCTCTGGTATGCAGGCCGTCTCCGGCCGGATAAGAGAATGAGGTCCGACAGCTAGGGGCGCAGCACGCTCAACGACACCTTGAGGAGGCAGGGGTGGGGGCGAGGGGGAAACAACTCTAAACTTTTTGTACACTTAGTAATTCAGAAAAATTCAGAGACATTCAAAAAAATTCAGAAAAATTCAGAAACATTCAGAAAAATTTCAAAAAAAAATCATAAAAATTCACAAGAATTCACAAAAATTTACAAAAACTTAGGAAAAATTCAAGCAAAAATTCACAAAAATTCAATAAAAATTCACAAAAATTCAAAATAAATTCACAAAAATTCAAAATAAATTCACAAAAATTCACAAAAACTCACGACATTTGTACACCAAAATTCAGAGTTGTTTCCCCCTCGGGTGGGGGGGGGGGGGTAGTGTTGCCTGGAGGCGTCGCCCTCGCGAAAGAGACGAATAGGCCCCGCCCGCCCGCCGAGCCGTGGGCGCGCACCAAGGTGGGCTTGTTGTCGGGGAGCGCCGCCCGGTGCGCGTGACGTGTCCGAAATGGAAGGGAGGAGAGTGGAAGTTGAAAGAAAAACAGCCAGCCCCGCCCGCCCCGCCCGCCCCGCCCGCCCCGCCCCGCCAGCCCCGCCCGCCCCGCCCGCCCCGCCCCCCTCCCCTCCCCCCTCCCGCCTCCCCTCCCGTGTCGCACGATGCTCCGCTGCGGGCGACGGTCCTTTGTGTGGGAGGGAGGGAGGGAGAGAGGGAGGGACCCGGCGGTGAGGCTACGCCTCTTCGCGCCACCTTCTCGAGACACGCACTCTTGCTGCTGCTGCTGCTGCTGCTGCGGAGGGCTGAGGAGAAAAAGTGCATTCAAAATGGGAAGGGACATTTTTTTTTTTTTTTTTTTTGTCTATTGAAAGTGACATTTTTGTGCACGTGCACGTGCACATCTTGACCAGGTGCAAATCTGCATTCGACACTTGACAAAATTGTATCCTAGTCATGGGCAACATTTTCTTTTGCCCCTTAGAGAGATGCAAATGTGTCCTTTGCTGGCTTGGAAACTGTCCTTGGTTATATGATGTGCACAAAAATGTCAATTTCTATGGACAAAAAAAGTCCCTTTCCATTTAGTGTGTGCATTCCTGAGACTTTTACTGGAAAATACAAACGTGCGGCGTGTTCTGCCTTTCTATAGGCGCGTTCCGAAAATCGACGTTATTGTTTAATTCCATTGGGGAAGTAATTTTCTCGTCGTAAGAGAGAATAATAAAAAAATATATAGTTGCATCGCTATGGAAAAAGATATGTTGAAAAAACGTTAAGAAAAGAAACTCAAGATGGTTTGATTTTGGTATCAATGTTTGGCATGGTTCTTATTTGATATTTTCAAGCAAGTGCATGAAGTGAATCCTGATCCTTTTTGCGATTTGGTGTCAAGGTAGTGCTATTCGTGATAAGGAGCTGAGCTGATCAGTCGGCCGTGCAAAAAAAATGTATATGAAAGTAGGGGCCCTGCTATGGAGAAGCAGGCTGACTGGGGTGGGGTGGGTCGCGGCGGTGGTGCGCCGGTGCGTAAGGGGCCCCGCCCGAGCGGCCGGGGGACGCGTCGGGACGTGGCTGAAATATGGAATGAAATTACGAGTGCGGAGGAAATCGACACGGCGAGATGTACCTTATCGGCCGGGCGATTCATCCATACTACGAGACCAGAGAGTGAAAAAGAAATTCCGAAATACAGGAGGGTCATTTTTGTTATGGCAGGTGAAACTTTGCGTGCCAGGCGAGAGCAGGAAGGGGTGTGCGGGAGGAGAACGCAGGGGACAAATCCCGTCGAATGACAAAGACGAAAGATACCCTTTCACGAAAAGACCAAAATAAGAATAAAAAGAGAAAGAAGGGGCTGGGGGACGTAAGAGAACAGAGGAGGGCCGACGGAGGGGGGAGGCGCGGAGAGAAAGAGACCCGAAAGTTTTCGCGGCGAGCGAGAGAGACGCGCTAAGTTTCCGCTTTCTTCGTAAGAGCACGGGAGTTTGAAGGAATTGCTTCGAGGAATGCTAGGAGGAAATGGGGACGGGACGCAGGGTGTCACGAGAGAGCGAGAGAGCGAGAGAGTGTGAGAGAGAGAGAGAGAGAGAGAGAGAGAGAGAGAGAGAGAGAGAGATAGGTGAAGATGTAGGAGGTGCTGTGGTGGGGTTAAGAGCACAGTGCCGTGACGGGAAAGATTGTCTGTCTGCTCCTGCGAGGTCAAGAACGTATAAGTTGAGAATTGGCATTTCCTGCAATCTCTGTGCCATCTCGGCGGCAATGTCCAACTCGGAAGTGTCTTTTTCAATTCCAGCCCCGACGCCTTCCTTCCCCTCCTCTCTCTCTCTCTCTCTCTCTCTCTCTCTCTCTCTCTCTCTCTCTCTCTCTCTCTCTCTCTCTCTCTCTATCTCTCTCTCTGTCTCTCTCTCTCTCTCTCTCTCTCTCTCTCTCTCTCTCTCTCTCTCTCCCTCTCCCTCTCCCTCTCCCTCTCTCCCTCTCTCCCTCTCGCTCTCTCTCTCTCTCGCTCTCTCTCTCTCTCTCTCTCTCTCTCTCTCTCTCTCTCTCTCTCTCTCTTGCCCCCATTGTGCGGGGTAGACAAAAAGGAGTAATGTACCTCGGAAGCAGCTGCGCCATACATAACTATGTATATATACTCCCACTATATGGGTCAAAACGGGGAGGAATGAAAACACGGAGAAGGCGGAGTGTCGGAGTGGGAGGGGGTTAAATAATACAGTTATGTTGAGCTAAATCCTCATAAAGTGAAACCGTGCGGAAGTGTTGTGTAGTGCTGGGTGTGTGAGTGAGGGGTGCTGGGCTGGGGTGGGTCCGCAGGCACTGTGAATAAAGCACTAAAAGGTGGCAGGGTTGGTATAGAGTATTCAATGGGGCCAAATTGTGCCAAATTTTGCGAAATGCAATATACCTGGGGACCCCTCATGACCTCCAAGACGACTCCATAAATTTACGACATTTTTCGTGATTTGTGATTTTCGCACGGTGTTGTAACTTTACGGCCGAAATCGTAAATTTACGAAAGCCTATTTGTGCTCGTTTAAGAATCACAAGTCGATACCATGATTTTTTAAACTTACAATTTGATATTGCAACTTTACGACATTTCTCGTGGAAACTCCTACAAACATTTCTCACAGTGCAGGAAGTCACAATAAATGTCTGTAGTCATTTCGAGTGTGCGCCGATAGCTTAAGAGAGCGGTGACCCTTATTGCGCACCCAGAAAAAAAAGAGTACTTGTTTCAAGTACATTTTGAACTAAAGATGACACAAGATTATTTTTTTCTTGACGCAAATTGATATTACCTTTCGATTAATGAAATTAGCCTTGTGTTCTGCGTGCCCGGCAGTTAAAAATAAAGCTGGCACCTCTTCAGCTTTGATTTTTTATCAGTTTTCCGTCATTTTATCATCGAACATCGTGTTTAATCTTAAAATGCAACACATAACCTAAAAAGTCGCGGCGGGAAACAGCTACCGGGAAGTGCTCTCCGGAATCAACCGGGAACTCCACGAAAAAAAATTTGCTGTGATCAAGAACAAAATTGATCTTGTGTCACTTTTATTGCAAAATGTACTTGAAACACGAAATCATTTTTCTGGGTGTGGGTGTGGCCCGTCTCGCGAGGGAAGAGGAAGAGAGGTTCCCGCTGAAGCGAGCGACGCCTGACCCGCCGCGCCGCGCCGCGACGCTCCCGAGTGGCACCCAATACGTCTCGAGGATGGGGAAAGTTGCTCCCGCCGCGGCGGCGGGTAAAGGGCAAAAGTCGCCGTCCTGTGGTGAACGGGTAAAAGCGAATCTTACCCGGCCAGCCGCCCCCGCCCCGCCCCGCTGCGCGCCGCGCTCATGACGGAGGCGATTAAATCATCCGTTCCATTAACGGCGGAGTAGAGCATCCGAAGTGCGCGCCGCGGCGCTCGGCGTGTTGCGGTGGGGCCCGCCCCGCCCCACCACGCCCCGCCCCGCCCCACCACGCCCCGCCCCGCCCCGCCCCGCCCTGCCCCGCCCCGCCCCGCCCCGCCCCGCAGAGGCACTGGGACAGGGCCACTCTGTCTTTTCCAGCCCCTTTGCTGTTTCGTCGATTAAACTGACCCGCCTCCCGCCTTCACCAGCCTCACCCCGCCCCACCCCGCCCCGCCCCGCCCCGCCCACCCGCTCCTGTAAGTCTAAGCCTCTTTCACTGACTCGCTCGATTGCGTCCCCGACGTCGAGTTTCTTGGCAGATGCGCGGCAGAGGTGGAGCCGGTACGTTTCCCTGCGTGGTGTTGTTGTTGTCGGGGGCGTTTAGCGAGCGCAGCCAAACCCCACCCCCGCCAACCCCACCATAACCCCACCCTACCCCAACCTACCCCACTCATGAAGCCCCGACGCACCTTTGACATGGAAATGCGCCCCCTGAGATTGCGACAGAGCGCGTTGATTGTCAGCCGCCACCGCTGCCAGCAGTCTTCCTGTCACCTCTCTCTCTCTCTCTCTCTCTCTCTCTCTGTCTCTCGCTCTATCTCTCTCTCTCTCTCTCTCTCTCTCTCTCTCTCTCTCTCTCTCTCTCTCTCTCTCTCTCTCTCTCTCTGCGGCGTGCTCTGCTGTCTCACGGTAAAACTGTCGTCTTGGTTTTCCAGACGTTTTGGAAAAATCAAGACCAGGTCGATTTCCAAGACATCGCTCTTGGTTTACAAGACGTCGCCTTGATAAAGTGAAATAATTTCAAGACAATGTCTTGAAAACCAAGAGCAATGTCTTGGAAACCGTCCTGGTTTTCAGGACGTTAGCGAAAGGTCTTGAGTTTTCCAAAACATCTTGAAAATTAAGAAAGTAGTCTTGAAAACCAACACGCCAGTTTTACCGTGCCAGGATTGAGTCAACTGGCCCAACAGATTTTCCAAACGCATTTTTACTTATCGCGGTAAAGTTAACGAAACTAGTCGAATAAGGGTCATTGGTAAACTTAAATTTCCTTGAAGAAAAATATGTTAGAATAAAATGTAGGATGTAAGATAACTGGAAAAACAAAGTTGCTACATAGCACCCCCAAAAGGGTCCTTTTACAGGCACGATTTTCAACTAATGACCTCTGCAAAGGCACCTTTAGAGGACAAAACGTGCCTCTGTAAAGGCTCTAGGGCAGTCCGAGAAGTGCTACGTAGCAACTTTGTTTTTCCAGTGTAGTGATTCTTTTCTATAAGCAATCGGCTTGGGTTTCCTGACTCATCAAAGATGATGTAAAATCCAAAGTGAAAGGATCTACATCAAATGATTTATTTTGCGTGTGATACTTACCTTCGATCAACCAATGCACATCCTCATTTTTGAGAAAGTTCTGACGCTAGAGATGCTCCTTGCCATGGTGCCTCGCTCACGTTGTACGTGAGCTGACGGGAAGCTGGCGCGGGCTGCTGCCTCAGTCGCTTTCTGTTGTGGTACAAACGATGCTCCTCCCCTCCCCCCTCCCCCCTCCTCCCTCCTCCCTCCTCCCTCCTTTCCTCCCCTCGTGCTCCATGGCCTTGTCCTTGTCCCTCCCCTTTCTCCGTGTCACAGCAGCACTTTGCAAACTTGCTGTCCCCCTTCTTCCCCCTTTTTTTTACAGTTGACTAAATCTGCCACTCCCTTGTATCCCCGCCCCCACCGCCACCACGCCTGTGCTGACAGATTGTCGATGAGCGAGCGGCGCAAGTTGTAATAAATGTAATAACAAGTCAGGCGACGGCGACACCTGCTCTTTCTCTCTCTTTTTCTCTCACTAGATCTTTGTCACATAGTCTCTCACTCTCTCTCTCTCTCTCTCTCTCTCTCTCTCTCTCTCTCTCTCTCTCTCTCTCTCTCTCTCTCTCTCTCACTCTCTCTCTCTCTCTCTCTCACTCATTCGATCACTCATTCACACACTTTCTAGATATTTCTCTCTCTCACGCGGTCTCTCTCTCTCTCTCTCTCTCTCTCTCTCTCTCTCTCTCTCTCTCTCTCTCTCTCTCTCTCTCTCTCTCTCTCTCACTCTCTCTCTCTCTCTCTCTCTCTCTCGACTCTCGTGGCTCCCGTCTGGTCGTTAGGCCACCCCGGCACGGCCTCTGCTTTCCTCACCTGCTGCTGTCCCTTATTCACGAGCCTCCTGGTAGCAGCACATGCAGGCCTCCATCCTCGTCATGAGGAAAAGCTTGCCGAGTGCAGCGCAGCGCCCCTCAAAGTTGCCGCCGTGCGTGCGCGCCGAAAAGTTTGCTTCATATTTGCACATTTCGATTCCTGCTGCCGCTGCGCTGCGCACCGGGCCGCTCCTGGAAGGGAAGGGCTGCGTGTGAAGTGTTCATCGCCCGGGGGAAAGGATTTCGCGAATCTCTGCTGCTGAGCTGCGCGGAGCTACGACGAGCTACACTCTGGAAATACAAGTGTGAGACAGTCTCACACCATTTGGTGCGAGGCCAAAACGTCTCACACCATTTAGCTCGATTTTTGTGGTGAATTAAAAATGTTTGCATTTTTTCTTATATTCATATTCTTTGTTGAAAGAGCTTTCAAACGAGCTACCATGTGATGGGTCTGAGGCTGATAGCAGACGGAAGTACCTGCCGCTTTGTTTATTTCAAGTAAGACAAAGGCCGGAGAGAAAATGATTTTAGACCCATCACATGGTAGCTCGTTTGAAAGCTCTTTCGACGAAGAATATGAATACAAGAAAAAATGCAAACATTTTTAATTCACCACAAAAATCGAGCTAAATGGTGTGAGACGTTTTGGCCTCGCACCAAATGGTGTGAGACTGTCTCACACTTGTCTTTCCAGAGTGCACTGTTCATATTTTCGTAGCACATTTTGGTATCGGCTACGGAACGCGCCGTTGTATTTTATGACCGGAGCGGTCCGTATCTCCGAAAAAGGGGGAAAGCTTAGTTTGAAATCACGGGCGTCGCCTTACCTGTTTAAGTACAAGAGGTACCGTAAACAGTTTTCATTAAAAGCGCCCACTGAGAAAGAAATTGCACGTTTGCGTAGGGCTATAGTCCGTCTTTTGAGAGTACGGTTGGGTTCGTAGATCGATTGGTACGGTCGTCCCTTCAACAGTACTTGAAAAAAAAGGTTGAGACAATTTTTGCCGGGCTGAATCGTCAAAAATTCCGGGCATTGTAATTTTTAACAATGTAGCTGCAGTCGGAGCATCTCTGTCGCGCTCGTCACTCGCACTTCTAGGCCCGGCCCGTATCGCGGGGCAACAGCGCCGCCGCCCCGCCACGCCCCGCCACGCCCCGCCCCGCCACACCTCGCCACGCCCCGGCACACCTCGCCACGCCGTGTGTCTGCAATTTCCTCTGCTGCTGATATAAATTTTATGCGAGCGTAATCCTGAAGGCAGCGGCGGTGGCGGCGTCGGAGGTGCTGGTAGAGAGAGAGAGAGAGAGAGGGGGGGGGGGAGAGGTGTAGGCTGTTTAGAGGAGAGCGAGAGGGAAGAACGAGGCGTATAAAGTCTCCTTATATTGGAGTAGTGACGCATATAAGCGAAGTGCAGCGCGACGCCGCGGCGCGGCAGCAGAGTAGGGGCAGAGAGGAAGAACGGTTAGGGGGGTGAGGGGGTGAGGGGGGCTCAGGCGGCAGGTTCCTGTAAGTAAAGGGCTGCAGTGGGAATCTCGGAAAATAAACCGTATGAAACTTAGGCCGGTTTTATTCCATTTTTTTTTTTTTTTTTTTTGTTTCCTAGTCATGGAACTTCCTATAAAGGAAAGGTGTTACCACTGGCCCCCACTCAGATTTATGATATGTTTTATTGTAAATTACGATTCACGAAATATGTTATATACTCACGACAGTCCAATTCTGCTTGTTATTGAAATGCAAGTCGATACGTCGTGCAAGTATGTAATATTGCGATTCCTAATTGTAATTTTACAACTGCATTTTGTGGGAATTTTTCCCATAAACCTACAATTATGTTTCACAGCAGTGTAGGTGCATTTTAAGACGAATTGTTGGCCTCAGGGCAAAGGCAGCAACATTGCTCACGTTAGTAAGGTTCGGGTGCATTCGCAACATTAGCTATGTAGACTCAAAGCGTCACATATTTTTCCCCTGTTCACGCTCAGCCTCCCGTGGAGGTACGAGGAGTCTCAGTGTGGGAGGTGGGAGGTGGGAGGGAGGGGCTGTGCGGGTCCGGGTCGGGTGATTGTGGCCATGCTTGTTCACATCCCGCTGGGCGCCGGCGTGGGGGTGGGGCGTGGTGGGGCGTGGCGGGGCGTGGCGGGGCCCGGCGGAAGGAGCAAAGTGCTTTGTTCCGGCTGTCGCTTGTGAGTCTCACCTAGCAAACCCTCACCTCACCTCCGCCCTCAAGCTCACCGGCGCCACGGTCGTGCACGACAAGTACCTGGGAATGAAAGAGCAGGTAGGGGAGGCCCTGAGAGAGAGAGAGAGAGAGAGAGAGAGAGAGAGAGAGGGAGGGAGGAGGGAGGGAGGGAGGAGGAGGGAGGGGGAGGGAGGGAGAAACGGAGGGGGGGG
Organism: Frankliniella intonsa; assembly: GCA_033675135.1. Classification (NCBI taxonomy): domain Eukaryota; kingdom Metazoa; phylum Arthropoda; class Insecta; order Thysanoptera; family Thripidae; genus Frankliniella; species Frankliniella intonsa. The sequence goes on from CM066248.1 coordinate 1,460,834, forward strand.
GAGAGGGAGGCGGGAAGGAGGACACGGTAGAAGTATGAGTTGGACGCTCCTCCCCTGCCCGGCTGCGGAAGACATGTGCTCAGTTTCCGCTGGTGTCGGGAGCGGAGTCCAAGGTTGTACCGAGTATCGGGGGTAATAACATGACCCATGCCATTACCCGAGTAACTTCCTTCAGCGCTGGACCGGGCGCGGCTTGTATTGAGTGGAGAGACGGGGGAGAGAGAGGGAGGGAGGGAGAGAGAGAGAGTGAGTAAGTGAGTGAGTGAGCGAGAGAGTGAGTGAGTGAGTGAGAGTGAGAGAGAGTGAGAGAGTGAGAGAGTGAGAGAGTGAGAGAGAGAGAGAGAGAGAGAGTGAGAGAGAGAGAGAGAGAGAGTGAGTGAGAGTGAGAGTGAGAGAGAGAGAGAGAGAGAGAGAGAGAGAGAGAGAGAGAGAGAGAGAGAGAGAGAGAATGTGTGTGTGTGTGTGTGAAAGAGGCGGTGAAAGTGGTGTAGCGGGACTTCATTTGGGCCTAGCTCTACAAGTAAAGGCTTTTAACCGCAAGCACGCTATGGTGCGCCTCCCCCTCCCACCCACCCCCTCCGCGCCGGCACCCCTGTAGCCTCCCCGGGGGGCGCGGCGGGTGTGTTCCGCCATGGGCTTCATGCGTTTCGGCCAGACCGGTTTCCGATCCACAACACAACACAATAATACTAAGCGCTTATTATTTGTCCTCCCCTATTTTTGCCGCTAAACCTGCTGAAGGGTGACTTTGCGTGACTTTTTGCACGCGACCCTCGGCCCTATCAGTCCTCCTCTGCCTTTCATCGACCGGCCCCGCCCCCGCCCTGCTCCCCCTGCACTCATCAACCTTCTCTCCCTCCTCCTCCAACTCCTCCTCCTCCTCCTCCAGCCCGCCCGCCCGCCCGGCCCAGGGTCAACATAAATCTCCTCCTTACGCACTTTATCCATTTAGGCCCTTCGCACGCATTCCCATTCCCCTCCCATGTTGTGCCTATTTATGTCTTTACTCGGGCCAGCACTGGCACGGCGACATGAGACGTAACGTAGTACTGTGCCCTCATAACAGCTTCCTCTACCCCCAGGCTCTCACCCCTTACCCCCTCCCTCTCCCTCTCTCTCTCTCCCTCTTTCACCCTCTCTCTCCCTCTCTCTCCCTCTCTCACCCTCTCTCTCTCTCTCCTTCTCCCTCTTTCTCCCTCTCTCTCCCTCTCTTTGTCGTCCTCCGTACCTCACCAAGCGAACCCTCTCAACTCGTGTACGCTAACATCTTTTTAGGAAATCGCGTAAAGAATGTCAAGCAGCAAAGGGAAAAGAGCGCGGAGAGAGCAGAGGCAAAATGATGGCGGCATGACGGAGAGATGGCGGCTCTCTCTTTTTCCTCCCCCTTCCCCCTCTCTTCCTCTCTTCGTCTCTCTCTCTCTCTTTCTCTGTCTCTCTCTCTCTCTCCCTCTCCCTCCCTCTCCCTCTCTCTCCCTCTCTCTCCCTCTCTCTCTCTCCCTCTCTCTCCCCCTCGCCCCCTCTCTCTCTCTCTCTCTCCCCCTCTCTCCCTCTCTCAGTCTCCCTGGCTCTCTCCCTGCGTTTGGGGGGAGCACTCTCGGTTGCTGCGTATGTCTGCCTACCGCCCGTGCTGTGGACTGTGAGCCTTAGCCCGTGGTCAACAGCTCTGCCCCCCCTCCCCCCCCCCCCCCCTCCCTCTGCTGTCCCGCTTCCAGCACTCCCCCTGCATTTCCCTCGGTCCACTGATCACAGAGCGAGATCGCATTGCGGCAGCAGTCCGTCCCGTCCCGCTGTCGAGTGCTGCGCTCTCCGCCCAAATGCAGACTTGTCGTCCGGTCCGCCGTCCCTCCCTCGCCCCTCATCCTCCCGTCTGTGCAGGAGCAGCTAGGGGCCGGGCCGGGCCGGGCCAGGGTCCCGAACTGGTGCGAGCGGAGGCAAGCGACTGCTTGCATTTGTGAAACGACCCGTTTTGAACCAGCCCCCGCGCGAGTGCCCCGTTAGGAAACCCGCTTAAATTACGTGAATGTACTCGAGTTAACTGGCGCGCCGAGGGGGTATGCACTCTCAAAACCTGTGACTCGACTATGACGTCTATTACGCTGTGTTACGCCTCAAAAATATCGGGATTTGATTTGGCTAAAAACCTCGCTAAAAACAGCCCAAAACAACCTAAGAATTGTTAAATTTCGGAGAATTTCGGTTATTACGCCACTATTACGCATAATATTACGCGTGCTATCACGGGCAGAGTGACGCGACTATTCCGCGAGTGCATACTCCTTCGACTGGCGCAGTGTAGTATGTTGACGTTTACGTTTAATACCTCACGTTCTTCGCGTTATGCGATAAGTTTCGGCAGCCCTCAAAGTCCGTCCCAAGTTACGAGACGCACCCTGAACACTGTAAAAAATGTCGCACCTATTTACGGTTTGGTTTGACTACGGTCGACCGTAATTTTTCCTTACTTGTTCGGTTAGGACTTTACTTCACTATGCGGGATCAGTCTCAATTTCAACTTTTAAGCAAATCACTTAAGTTACAGTACATCCTGTATGGATTCGAACGTAATAATCTGAAATTAAGGGCGATACTGTGGGACATATTAACAGCACGTACCGTTGCATTTTTCCGTAGGTTTTCTAACCCTGAATGGTGCTGAATGGTTGTTCGTACGCGATGAAGTTTACACTGGTAAAACAAATGTTTAGTTCTATACACCACTTGATGAATAGCTCCTAATGTATAATACTTAAACACTATGTCATGCACAGTTCTAACTAAACATTAGTTGGTGTATAGTTCTTAAACATTTAGCAAGTGAATAGTTGACTAAGCACTTGGGATGTCGTCGCATCCCTATGCTTTGACATGGAAAGCCTCGTCCAAATGCATACTTCTAAACATCACGAAACGTTTAACATCTAAACATCTACGAAGTGCATAGTTGTTAAATATGTAGTGATGTATAGTTGACACTATACACCATTTGATGTATAGAAGTGGAACTTAAACACCATGATGTATAAAACTTGAACATTTGTTTTACCAGTGTATAGCAAACACTGTTCAAAACACCGTTCTAGAATGAAACGCGTGTTCGCAGTCGCTCGACCCTCTCATTTGCCCTTGCCGCACCGTCATCCCCTTGAGCACCCTACACCCTGCTACGCGTTAGCAGAGGTGTCGCCCCAAGATGAACGAGCAAACAACGAAAAGTCACGCCTAGCGTGGTGCCATGGCCGCCCCCGCCCGCAGCCGATACCCCACGGCAGCCCCCACCCACCCCGCGCACCACTACACCGTGTTGACACGGAGGGCTCGTGTTGACAGTGGATGAGGAAATGAGGAGGCGGGGAGGAGGGCGGAGCTCTTAAGACCATGAAGCCGCGAGGGCGGGTTGCGACGGCACAAGGCGCCGGGGCGCGGCGGGGCGGGGCGGGGCGGGGTGGGGCGGGGCGTGGTCGCTCCGGAGCCGCGCTTGCCGGGGCTTGGCTGCGAGGAGCTGTCGCTGCCTCACGCACCAAGAGACAGAGGGGGCATCACGGGGTCGGAGAGGATAAGCGGAGAGGGGGAGGGGGATGAGGCGAGAGGAGAATGAGACGATAACAAAAAAAAAGTCATCCTCTATTCTCCTTCCCCTCTCCCTCTCCTCTTCCCCCTCCTCTCCCCCTCTCTCCCCACCCCCTCTCTCGAATGCAATTGGCAATGCAAATGGGGCATTTGTTTGACAACTCCGCTGAGGGGCCCGGCAGGCCTGACGATGTCGCGTCCCTCTGAAAGCAAAACCATCAGTAGCGCCCAGCGACCCCAGAAGTGCAGATATAGGGAAATGGCGGCGGAAGCGCGCGGGCGTAATGTCTTCTTGCAAATGACGCGTCGCCCAGAGCTGTACATGCAGGCGACTCCTCAATGAGCAATGAGCAGGGTCTCTTGTCACACTGATGTATTTAAAAAGGGGCATTTCTGTGATCTTAAAAATGCAAACCCATATCTTAATTTTATAATAATAATTTATTCCTGTTGCTGTTGGATGTGGATATCTATTTCTAGACGTTCCACTAGCCATTAACAGGACCGACAATTAATTTCAAATTTGTACTTTACCTTACCGGGAGTTGAACCCCGAACCTCTAGATCAGGAATCGATGCCCTTGCCCACGCGGCCAAGGCGACTACCTGCGATCACCCGCGCTCTGACCCGGGCTCATTCTCCCTCGTCTTCCCGGGCTGGCATTTCGAAAATTGCGATCATTTCTCCCATTTCCGATCTGGTAATCACAATTTTACAATTCCGAATTGCGAAATTACAAAGCTACCAAATTTTCACATCACCGTTTGTAATTTTCAGATCCCAGTTTGTAATTTTCACAAAATAGTTATGAATTTTAATACCACATTGTAAAATTAGCAATGTTATGAAATTTCAAAACCACGTTTGAAATTTTGCAACCGATTTTCATCTGAAATTTCAAAACTTTTTTATCAGTGAGGTCTGGACCGTTTTTAGTGGGTACGGGACGTCTGTAGTATGTATGACCGTACTGCCTTTAATTTAATCTTTTTCGAAGTTTGAAGAAACTTAACTGCGGAATTGGTCACGGAAAACACCGTATTTTCGCTGAGCAAAGCGAAGCTTACTCCTGCAGGGGATCGGAAGTGTAGTTGGTCGTGAGTCTGTCTGTCTGTTCGTGTTAGCCGGTTCTCCTCTTAAAGTATAGAAGTAATCGTTAAAAGCGGTAGTGTTCCGTAATCTAATAATTTCAGCGCTATAATATTTCTCCAGACTTTTCCTCTAAATGGAGTTTGAAATATTGAAACGTTTAATGTAAACTTCACTCCGGAGATGTTGGCAACGAAAGGAGTTGAGTGGTAGCGCCACCGAGTGGCGACGAAAGTGGCGATCTGACCTGCCGTGTGGCGATTTGTGGCGACAAGCCAGCTGCCGGCAGCCTGGGTTCTTAGAATTCCACAAAAGTCGTCCGGAGCGCTGGGCGCCGAGGGTTTCCCCCAATAGGATCACCCGAGTCGGTGAGGATTTTTCCCTTTCGGGTCGCCCGAGTCAAGTCCTCAGGTAGCGGTTTGAACCATCGCGCGCTCTCGAGTGGCGACGAAAGTGGCGACGCTGGCGCTCGTGGTGGCGACGAGTGGCGATCTGAGCCGGTGGCGATGGGTGGCGATCTGAGCGCGCCCCCGTGGCGACTTGGCGCGGCTGGGATCTGGCAAGCCTGCCGGCAGTGTGCGAACCGAACTACGTAACGACGGCCCAGCCAAGCCCGGTGTCCACCTCGATTGTTTACAACATCAAAATTAGAAATTTAAGTGTCAGTTCGACGAAATATGCTGTCTCAAATAGTTTTTAGAGTGGTGGTAGTCGTCTCACGAAGTTTCAAGTGTCGTCATGTAGAAGTATGTGTACGAGTGATTTGTCGTGTGTTCACGTCTGGGGAGGTTAAGTGCCTCAAGTTCTTATCAAAAATACCTCTGATTGTACTGGATTTGTGAAATGAACGTCACGGATTGCTGAAATGACAGCCTGGATCGCTTCAACTTACTTCCGAACTTATTATTTTGGTGAGTGACATAACCTAACAACATAAACAATTTTGTTTACAATAGGGCATCATACAGTTCTGTCTGGGAGACAGCAGAGTTTGGTTTGAGTATTAAAATCACATAACATCTTGATCTGACAAGTGAGAGTTACTAACTTTGAAATTATTTCCTTATATTTGGTTAAATTTTGTTTTCAACCTTTGCTCGGTACCCAAGTGTTTTGATTTCGTATTGAGTCGCCACAAATTACCATCCAAACGGTTTCCCCAATACGGTACTGATGCTGTAGTAGAAGTGTGCTCCTTTTAACATGAGATAAGAGAAATTTGTTATTAAAAAAAGGTTATCAATGTATAAAAATTAAATAGAAACATTTGGAGTCTCATTCTACTAAAGAAGATACATCAAAGTGTGGTGAAAGTATTAAAATCTTATAACCTTTAAACCCAATAAGAAAAAGAAAATAGTATGGGTATTACTCAGATAAATTTGGTGGGATTTTGTTCCGAACCTTTGCTGTTCTTCCAGTGATACGATTTCTGATCAAGCTATCTTATGTATTAAACCAAACATACTGCTTGATCCGTTTTGGCAATGAATTTGAATGAGAAAAAAGCTGCTCTATAAAAGTAATGATACGGAGTTAATTGCTTTTAAAAAAATGATTAGTTTAAAGAGATTTGACCCCCACAAACTAAAAAGGCGATACTGTTGATTGGATTTAGGTGGGAAACGGTACTTGTAATATATCAATTATGCTGAGAGTGTTTACACTAAATCAGTCTTTCTAAAACATTGAAATATTATCAGAATAAAGTCATATAATCATTAAAATGCTACAGAGGTTTTGGAGTGTTTCAATTCTATTTCAAATAGCTATAAATCATTTCAAAATAGATTCGCCTCATCATTTAAAGGTTGTGAGTCAGTGTGAATGTCTTAATTGCATTTAAAGTTAGTGGCCTCTGTAACAACATTCATTACTATGTCATTTTAAATCAAGTTTTAGTGACCCAATGCTTGGCTTACCCTTCATACTAGTAAGTTGGTGTGAAGGCAAACTTGTTTCAGAGGGATAAGAAGGGGGAGGGGGGCGGACAGCATATCATGCAGTTGCATTCTTATATTCATCATGTAAATGATACTTATTGGCACTTATCTTACCTCCGGGTGGGGAGGCGAAAAGTGGAGGGGAGGTGGGGAAGGGGGGGGGAGGAGGAGGGAGGTTCTGGAAGTGTGCTCTAGGTCCCCGCGCAGGATAACCACATTTTGGAGGCCACTGCGCCTCTGGCGTCGACCCCATAGGGTGTACGAGACTTTCGACCTGGGGACAGCTCAGAGGGGATGCTCAGCATGCCCCTGCCACAACGGCGTCACACTCATAATGTCGTTCTGGATTCGGGAAGGGTGTCCCCGTCCCGCGTCTATGGCGCCCTCCCCCCGTCGGGCACAGGAGGGGCACGAGGTCACCGCACAGGACAACCGCACTTTGCAGGCCACGGCGACATGCACCTCGGGTGCCAATAACATTGGGTGTCCGGAACTTTCTACTTCAGGATATCTGAGAGGGAATGCTCCCTTCTCTCGGTTGAGTACGAACGGTAATTGTCGGCCTGTTGTCCCTCCACCACCTCTCCTGCCCTCCTCCTCCTTAATCACCCCCCCCCCCCCCCGGAATCCTCAATTACTTTATGCTGACGGGCATCATGTAGGTTGCCTATCTACACGGCGGAAGGGTTGAAACCGTCCTTTTGTTTTAACACTCACTTCGCTCAGCCTGCCTGCCGCACGTACTCCTAGTTAGTGTGCTCTCCTATTACTCGCGCTGACCTCGTGCTTTCCCCGCCTCTCCTGTTGCAGGTGGCGAGCAATGGCGCCGTGACGGCCCACGATGACTCTGGCCATCGGGGCGGGCAAAGCCGGCTTCCCGGAGTACCAGCAACAGCCGCCGCCTCAGCAGCCGCCGCCGCAGCCGCCGCCTCCCCAGGTGGTCGTGGGGCCGCCCCTGGGGGCCCCGCCGGGCCCCGGGCCGCTCGGGGGCCCCCTCGGGGGCGCGCTCGGGCCGGGGCCCTACCTGCACCAGGCGCCCCCCTACGAGCACCACCGACACCACGTGCTGCAGCACCCGCACCCCCTGCCGCCCGCCGCCACGCCGCCGCCGTCCTCGCCCTCGTCAACGACCACGGGCCCGGGCGCGCTCTCCGCGTCCAACAACTGCTGCTGCCCGACGTCCTCGTCGTCCTCGTCCTCGGCGTCGTCGGGCTCGTCGGCGGCGTCCAGCCGGCGCGGCAGCCGCAGTAGCCGCGGCGGCGAGGACGCGGGCGGCGGCGGCGCCGGCGACGGCTCGGTGGCCTGGTACTGCTGCTGCTGCTGCGCGTCGCCGCGCGCCGGCCGCCGGCGCCGCTCGCTGCTCGCCAGCCTGGGCGTCTGCCTGCTCGTGCTCGTGTACACGCTCCTGGGCGCCTTCGCCTTCATGGCGCTCGAGGGCTCCGGCCTGCGCGCGCCCGCCGCGCCGCTGCCGCCCGTGACCCGCGCCAGCGCGCCCGCCCACGACGACCTGCGCACCAAGACGGTCGAGAAGCTGTGGAGCATCACCGAGGACCTCAACATCCTGTACAAGGACAACTGGACGCGGCTGGCCGCGCAGGAGGTGCTCCGCTTCCAGGACATGCTCGTCGAGAACATCAAGCAGAGCGGCGCGGACCTGACGGCGGCCGCGGCCAAGGGCACGGCCCCCGCCGCCGGCAAGGAGGTGACCAAGGCGCTGACCACGGCGGCCAGCACCTACCAGCCGCAGCACCGCTGGACCTTCCCGTCGTCCTTCCTCTACTCGCTCACGCTCATCACCACCATCGGTGAGTTCAACCATCACAATTTTCCAATCCAACTTGATCCCGAGGGGGTATGCACTCTCAAAACCTGTGACCCGACTATTACGTCTATTACGCCTCAAAAATGTCGGGATTCAGCTAAAAATAGCCCAAAACAACCCAAAAATAGGTAAATTTCGGAGAATTTTGGCTATTACGCCACTATTACGCATACTATTACGCGTGCTATTACGGGCAGAGTGACCCGACTATTACGCGAGTGCATACCCCCTCGCTTGATCCCCACTGTGAAAAATAGTCGTATAGGTTAACGGGAAAATTTTCTACGAAATGCAGTTGTAAGATTACAATCGCAAATCGTAAAAAATTACATGCACCACACATCAGCTCAAAATTTATTCACGAGCAAGAAAAAGGTCCGTCGCAAATTTACAACTCATTCCATAAATCGTTATTTACGAAATTTATCGTAATTCTACGAAGATATTTTTCACAGTGGTCGGTTCACGCCAATCCTTCGCATCAACCCAAATAACGAACCTGCATAATGGTTTCCAAAGACGAAAACTTGACAAGATGCGCGCTCCGTTTATGTTCAATATCTTTTAAACGAGAGCTTAAATATTTGAAGGCTAACGGCTGGGACTAAGGGCTGCGTGACGTATAGGGGCCCGCCGCGCCAGCCGGCTGCAGCAGGGCCCCGGGGGAGGAATACACAGACTCAGATACGACGGGCATCGTGAATCCGGAACGCGTGCTTAGTCAACGCGAGGTGAGGTGGCTGTTCGACAGCGAACGATGCGATGGGGCCCCTCGCTGCTGACATCTTACAACATGCATGGGTCCGAAAGGTTAGGCTTCGCACAGAGCGGGCCGGGCCTGGCAGGGCGGGGCGGGGCGGGGCGGGGCGGGGCGGGGCGGGGCGGGGCAGGGCGGGGCGGCACCAAGTCAAGAGCGATCCATTTTGTATTATTCGCTGCTACCGGCCCAGCCCCGCCGCACCCGTCCGCGCCCCGCCCTGGCCACGCCCCGCCGCACCCCAGCCACACCCCGGCCCCGCCCCGCACCACCCTGGCCCCGCCACTGCACCCGCCTCGGCCTCGGTCCTGCTCGCGCCCCGGCCCTGCTCGCTCGCGCACTCGCTGGGGTAGCAGGGTACTACAATGTATCTAAGGGAGAGAGAGAGAGAGAGAGAGAGAGAGAAGAGAGAGAGTGAGTTTGGGGGATGAGGGAGCAAGAGAACAGAGAGACCGGCGCGGCGGCGGCAGCGGGGGCGCGTTAGACCTCCCGGGAGTCGCATTAACTTTGCAATAGCCCTCGGTACTACAAGCCCGGTGCGCCCCCCGCCCCGCCCCCCGCCCGCCGCCACCTCGCCACGCACAACCTCCTGCAGCGCTTCCAGGTCGTGACGGCGGCGGAGGCGGAAGCGTCGAAACGCGCCGCAATGCCGCCACCGCACGCAACAGTTTGCACGGGCGCACCGCAACGCCTTTCAGCAAAGGCCGCCCCGCTCCGGCCCGCCCCGCCCCGCCCCGCCCCGCCTCGCCCCGCCCCGCCCCGCCCCGCCCCGCCCCGCCCCGCCCCGCCCCGTCTCGGTCTGTTGTTACGCTCCGAAGTCGTCCCGCCGCCGCTGATTTCATGGCTCTCTCTCTCTCTCTCTCTCTCTCTCTCTCTCTCTCTCTCTCTCTCTCTCCCTCTCTCTCTCTCTCTCTCTCTCTCTCTCTCTCTCTCTCTCTCTCTCTCTCTCTCTCTCTCTCTCTGTCCTACCCTTGTCCGCACTCCCATGCCTCGGGTCGACAGGGACGCTGCACGGCGCACGGACCCGTCCCGCGTGCTAAGGGCCTAACCGATAAAGGCGCAGGGGAGGGACTGGTTGTGGGCGCCAGGGGGCTGAAGGGGCGCGGGGGAGGGAAGGGGCGGCCGGCGGCGCGGCCGCGCGGGCCATCACGAGTGCAGCTCAGGAGGGGCGGGGTCGGGCTGCTGGTGGTCGTGGTGGTGGTCGTGGCGATAGAGTAGTGCGTCGTTTGTGAGGACGTCGTCAGCCGGGCGCTGCAACTCGCAGAGGCGTCGCGCCGCGGTGTAAAGCGCCGCTCTACGCCTCGCCCTGGCGAGGGGGGCGGGGGTGGGGTGGGGGCGGGGAACGGCTGGGGGCGGGGGTGGGGTGGGGGCGGGGGTGGGGCGGGGGCTGCGGCAGATGTGAGGTCTCGCGAGTAGCGTCCGCTCCATGGTCCGGCACGTCCACGAGCGCCATCGACTCACTCAGAAAACTGGCTTTGTTAATATTTTTTACATGAACTACCTTTTTTAAAATGCAAATCCGTTAAGCTAGCTTATGTGTTTTCCATTTTTTTTTTCGAAACATACGACTAGTCCCCTAATTTACTTTATGACGACGCTGACCGACTGACATGATATTTTTGATGTTATGGCTAAAATTCCAGAATTATTATTTTCGGCGAAGAACTTGAAGTCGTGCAGTCGCCCCTTTGCGTCGTGGCGAATTTCTATGCTGGAGGGTGGTGGCATGGAGGGCAGCAGCGGCTGCGCTGGCTGGGCCGGTTTGGTCGGGTCGGCCTGACTGGACTCCAGCTGGAGGCCGGACTGGAGAGCAAAGGCGGCTGGCTGGACGGGGCTGGACTGGGTGGAGGCGGGGGTGGGCGAGGGCGGGGCTCTGAACTGGACTCTCTCTCTCCCTCTCTCCCTCTCTCCCTCTCCCTCCCTCTCGGACTCGGTCGCGCGCGGGGGAAACCGAAACAGGGAGGAATGAAAGGACAAAATTGGATTGCTAAGGATTCCGAAAAAGGAGGAGGGGGTGGCGGGTCGGCGGGTCGGTAAGAGAAAGGATGGGGAGGAGGGGCGGGGAGGGGGGGAGAAGGGCCTCTGCTGCCTCGCTGCCGCCACCACCGCGCGCCGAGGCACGGCCGAAAAAAGGAGGCAAGAAGAAGAAGAAGGAGATTGCGAATCTGGACGGGACGCCCCTGATGTGCTGATGCTCGGCCTAGAAGTCCAGGTCGGTCTGGGTGCTGGCTCCGAGGCCCCTCGGGCTAGGGTCCTGTCGCCCCGCGCCCCGCGCCCCGCGCCCCGCGCCCCGCGCCCCGCGCCTCGTGCCCCGCGCCCGCGGCAGGTCCGGTAGGCCCCACCACTCCACCGCGACCAAACCCAAAATTTATTGTGTTTTATTTCCTCGGTATCCACGCCCAGAGGCGTGATGTAGGGTCGTGTTGTGGGCGTGATGCGAATGAAGTTGTGAGAAAAAACTGACAGCGCCAAAGTCCTTTAGCGTTTTTATAGAAAAGGTGCTTCTTTCCTTTACCGTTTTATATCAGTTTTGCGCGTGTTGTGTAGTTTCGATTTTACAAAAGCGCCGTGTGAAATTCCAAACACGCGTGAATTTAACGACCTTGCTTTTTTGAGATTGAGCGGTATTTCCATTTTGTCAGGAATAGTAGTATGAACTGCTAAAAGACATTACGTCCTCTATTTTTTTCTGGCACGGCTACTGATGTTGCGAACAGGCCATTTCCATCACAGCAGTATATTCCGACGGAGGTTATCTGTAACAATAGATCTTTTAACTGCACTTTACCGCAGTGCTGCACGCTCCCTCCCCCGCGTGCGTCTGTGTGTGGAAGAGGGGGACGGGGTCTGTATGGGGCCGGCCGGGCCGGGCCGGGCCGGGCCCCCTATATGTGCTGGCAACCATGACGTGTTGCTTGGGCTGCTTCCAGAAGCCATCAACGACCGCTGCAGCCCAGCCCAGCGCGCTGTGTGCGCCCGTTCCGGGTGACCAATGCTGTCTGCGAAGGCGCGTGCATGCGATCACTGTTAAAAAAAATCTGAAAATTCAGACTGATTTTTTCAGACTTGCCACTCTTAATTGACTTTTCAGACATGAGACTGAATTTTCAGACCTCTTATCAATATATTGGAACGCCTGGTGTAAAAATTTGGTCTTAGCTGTCTGAAAATCAATCTTCAGACTTTCCGTCTGAATAATCAGACTCGTCGTTCCGCAATTGTCATCTTTGAAGTCTTTTTCATAGATCCAGACTAGGCAGTCTGAATTTTTGAAGGCAGAGTCTGAAGTTTCAGACTGCCCTGACGACTGGGAACAGACGAGGGCGATGAGGCTCATCGCAGCAGGGCAACCAGTCTCAGAGGCGGGCAGCGTAGCTCAGTGGTAACGCGGCTGCTTCGTAACCCTGAGGAACGGGGTTCAAATCACCCCGACGGTAAAAGACTTTCATCGAACCTAGGAAGTTCTCCTACAATTGCTATGACGATGGTGTGAAGTAAAATGATCGCGTTCAATAATTTTAACGGTTAACTGTTATGTCTGAATTTTCAGACCTAGCACTTACTCATAATTTTCAGAATTTCAACAACCGAAAATTTAGTTTTTTAAAGGAAAATTTTTCGGAGCGAACTTTACTCTGAATATTCAGACAACAAAGCTGAAAAAAAACTTTGGACTTTTTAGTCTGAATTGTCAGACATTTTTTTTAACAGTGATGTGCAGGTTTATGAGCAGGGCCCCGCTGGCAGGGGTGGGGGTGGGCGGGCCGGAATGGTCTGTGGGATGGTGCGGGGGAGGGGGTAATTGGGCAGGTAGCGCCTGGCGGGACTGCCAAGGTGTGCGGAGCGCTGGGCGGGGCGGAGCAAGCCAGACCGGTAGCCGCCGCGAGCTGCTGGGGCGACATAAAACTAGCCGAGAGGGGGTTGGGGGGGGGGCGGTGCGGGGGGAATTTGCTTGCTTTGCATTAGTAGCTTCTCCCCGCCACAGAGGTATGACAGAGAGCGAGATGGTGAGAGGAAAATGTGTGGTTTGTGGAGCCCCCCTCCCCACCCCTCTCTCTCTCTCCCCCCTCCCCCCTCGCTCATTCCCTCCCCCTCCCCTCTCCCCCTCCATCCCTCTCCCCCTCCCTCCCTCTCCCCCTCCCTCTCCCCCTCCCCTCTCCCCTCGCTCTCTCCCGCTTTCTTTTCTGACTGCGTTTTCACCCGACAAAAATGACTGACGCTGATTCTTATCTTCGTCATGAGCCACGCCGCCCTCTCTATACCAGCCTTCAATCCGGCCCCGTTCAACATAATTCTGAGGGACCAGCCCCCCCCCCCCCCGCAACCCCCTCCTCCCCCATCTGAGTGCTGCTGCTGTGCGCGGCCTGCGAAATATTCGCAGCAGCAATGATTATTATAATCAGAGAGAAACGTCTTACTCAGACAGATTTCAGGCCTGCCGAGGACATCCGCTCTGTAGCCAGCGGCCCCGCCTATCTCGTTCTCTCTAATTTTTTTTTTTCAAAGCGTGCAGAGACCCCCAACGTCCTCTCAGCTCGACCCACAGCCCCCCCCCCCCACGCCAAGAAAAAGGGGGAGGAGGAGGGAGGGAGGGGGTGGCGAGGACGGCAGACTCTCTCGTAGCGCTAATTCGTAATGAGTGCTTGTCTGTCTATAACCCCACACCTCCAGCCCCACTATCAGCTCGTAATACACCCCCCTTCACCTGAAACCCTCTCCATCCCCGCACCCTTCACTGTAAAAACCTTGCGAAGAAATTGTGTTCGTAAGCGTTCGTAAGCGTTCGTAAGCTGCGAAGCATTCGGCTGCTTCGTATTACGAAGCATTTTCTTCGTAGTGTACAAACAAATTTCTTCGTAAGGCTGGGCTTGCGAAGAAAATGCTTCGTATTACGAAGCATTGCGAAGCAGCCAAATGCTTCGCAACGTTACGAAGAATTTTCTTCGTAAGGATTTTACAGTGTTGTGTACCGAGCAGGAACCGACGATACCACGATTTCGCATAATCATTTTACCTCATCGAGTCGAGATAAACGTTTTTCGCTATCGTTAACAACCCTCCTGGTACTGACTGATTCAAGCATTTCTTTGCGCCCAATGAAAGAAAAGAAAAGAAACGAAACAAAGCCAGCCGCAGAGAATGCAGCGCAATGGCGTTTCTTTCCTCTTTGGTCTGGCCCCGTGTTCGTGTGTGTGCGCCGGGCAAATTAACGAGCGCGCGCTAACTAACTCACGTACACACATACCGGAGCTCGTGATGGCAGGTGCAAAAGTACTCGAGCTGGGCGGGGCGGGCCTCCCCGCAGCGCCAACGCCATCAAGAGAATAAATTTGTTTTGAGCCGTGGAGCGCCCGCTGCTCAAAGTTTACAGTAAGACGCTGCTAGAGACATGCGGCAGCGGCAGCCGCCTCTCCAACAATCTTTTCTGTCAACATTTCCATCCATTCTCGCTTGCTCGTCCCGCACGTTCTAACGAGAGTGGTGTTGTCCTGGATGGGAGAGAAGCGCGAGGTCAGCCGGGCCGGGCGCACTGTAAAAAGCTTACGGTGATTTTCACTGTAAGCTACGGCGAACCCTGCAGCACTGTAGCTTACGGTGAATTTTCACCGTAAGCTACGGGCAATGTCACTGTAAGCTACGGTAATTCGCCCGGATTCACCGTAGCTTACAGTGACATTGACCGTGGCTTACGGTGAAAATTCACCGTAAGCTACAGTGCTGCAGGGTTCACCGTAGCTTACAGTGAAAATCACCGTAAGCTTTTAATAGTGCGGCTCCTCCGCTGGCAGGCAGGCCTACGGCGGTAGGGAGCCGGCAGGCTGGCCCGGGCAGATATACGGGGATTAACATGGGCCCAAGTCAAAATGGCGCCGGCCAATCAGGTGCGGCGACACGGTTCGCGCCTCTCTCCCATCCACGACTTTAGTGTTGCCTTGAAGTGAAACCTCCCCTATAGTATTAGTGTTTCGTCTTCGGTTAACTGATTTCTCCTGTGTTTATCGCATTTCATTTTGCGTGCCATCAGGGTACCCCAATATCGGACCGTTACTGACAACTGTCAATTTTGATGTGTACAAAATTTCAGATCAAACAATACAATATTTTCCTTATGCTGACATGCAAACTCTCAGTAACGGCCTGGTAGAGTGCTCACTTTTTCGCGAACGTTTCCTACACACAACAACAAGGCCGCCGGCCGGGACAAATGTGGCCATGCTCGCGGGACCGGAATGTTTTCTGTGAGTGCCGCTACGCCCTTACACGACAGGCTCCACCTCGCTGCGCCCCACCGCACCCCGCCACTCCACGCCCCACCCCGCCCCGCCCCACCCCGCATAACGCCCCGCCCCGCCCCGCCCCGCCCCGCCCCGCCGAGCAGCGCCACGTTGCGTTATGGCCCACCCCGCTGCCGGGGGAAACGAACCGCTCCGACCGGCCGGCCCCAATATGCAGTGCGGGTGGACGGGCCGGGCGAACGATTCAAGCCATTGAAACCTCGCGCATACGCTACGCCCCGCCACTCCCGCCAGGGCCGGCCACAGGGCGGGGCAGCCCTTTATTCTCTCACGTAGGAAGGACTTTTTCCTTGTTTCTCTCTCTTTCGTCAACGCGCTCAACGGGGTTATATTTATAGCCGTAAAACGTGGTCTTTCATCTCTGGGTGCAGCACCGGCCAGCGCCGGGTATTCACCGCTTGGGAACGTATTAAAAGAAGTATTCCATATTTCGCGGATGGCCGCGGTACGCTACGCGTAGAGACGTACGGATCAAAATTTCCTGCTTGCCCAGTCAACATTGACTTTCAAAGTACTTGACTGAATTACTTAATTGCTGTGAGTGGAGTTAAAGCTTCCGAATGACCGACTTTTTTCGACCGGTTTGCAGCTCTTCGCCCGTGTCTAACCAGCTTTCACGAGTGTCCCGCCTCTCAGAGCTGCTGCTCCCCTGGTTTCCGCTGTGCCAATTCCGCCTTGTGTCTGCGTGCGCGCAGACACAGAGCAACCTTATTAGCGCGGAAGGAAAAGTGCTCGGGACTGATCCGTAAGCCGTTTAATCGCGCTCGCGTCACAAAGGCGAAGGCCGGCCCGGCCCGGCCCGGCACGCCGCGTCCACCACGTGCCTTCTTCTTTTTATTTATCATCGCAAAACGGATTTGGAACTGGTTCTGCGCAATGCGGCGGGGCGGGGCGGGGCGGGGCGGGGCGGGGCGGGGCGGGGCGGGGCCGTCCAGCGCCCTGGCTCCTTCATGCCTGGCTGCCGGCCCGTCGGCCTGCCTTTTGATTATACGCGTGGCGACGACTCTAAGCTGACTGGAAAAATGGCAGCGGAGGGGCTCTGCGGGGGGACGTTGGGGGGTAGGAGGAGGAGTAGAGGAGGGAGGATGGGGGCTGAAGCAGCGAGGGGCTTGGGGAAATCCTCTTGCCTCCGCCCTTGCGATCCATTGTATAGGCCCGTCGCCACCTGTTGCCTGCACGTCAGGATTTGTGATTGCGAGAGAGAAGAGAGGGAGAGAGGGAGAGGGGAGAGAGAGAGAGAGAGAGGGAGAGCGAGAGAGAGAGAGAGAGAGAGAGAGAGAGAAAGAGAGAGGGAGGTATGAGAGGGGGTGAAGAACAAGCCTGGGTAAAGTAGAGTGCGACCCCCTCTCTCCCTCCCTCTATTCTCTGATTGCGGGGGCCACCTCGCCGCTCAGCCTCCGCCGCTGTGCTGTGCTGTGCGCCCCGCCGGTGGCGGCGCGGCGTCCCCCGCGCCTCGCCTCGCCTCGCCTCGCGAGCGGCGACGCTTGCGTTGCGACCCGCCGCCTTTTGCGCGGAGCCAGCGAAAACTAAATTGCACCCGTGCAGCCGTGCGATCGGTACCCAGGTACCTGGGCTGGGGTGTGCGGTCGGTACCTGCTGGTCTGACTTCCCGCTGAGGCAGACGTGCAGGGCGTTGCCCCGGAGTATACCCCGCCGCCGCCGCCGCTGTCTGTCTGTCTGTCTGTCTGTCTGTCTGTCTGTCTGTCTGTCTGTGAGGCGGACGGGCGGGCAGGAAACCGTCTGGACGGGCGGACCAGGGAGGATGGTGTGGGAAAGTGGCCCGGCAGATAGACGGACTGACTGGTGTGGGGGGATAATGCGGTGGCAGGCTGGCTTTAGGCCGACCTGCCCGTCGGTACTGCCCCCGCCGGCCCCGCCGCCCCCGCCGCCCCCGCCGCCCCGCTGCCCCCGCCCCACCCCCGCCCCCGCCCCCGCCCCCGCCCCCACCCCCGCCCCCGCCGCCTCCTCCGCCCCATGCCCTCACCACGTGTGGAGGGAGAGATGTTCAAGGCGTTAAGGACGGACTCGCACACCAACAGCGCGATTGTCTTGAGCGCGCGCGCGGCGGGGGATTCCAAGTTGCCAACTTGCCGATCCGACGTGGAGCTTCCCCCTCATGGCGCCCCTCTGCCTGAAACCCTCCCCCCCCTCCTCTCTTCCCGCTCGAACTGCCTGTCTGTCAATAGGTTAGCCTGCTCTTGGTTTGGAAAAAAAATAAACGGAGGAAGGGGAAAATGCGAGTCTTCACCCAGAAAATTAGCAAATAAATTCACTCACTTGTAGGTGAGCAAATGACTATTTGCTCACTTGTAAGTGACTGAATTTTTTCGCTCATCTAAAAGTGAACGACATTCGTACACTTGGATTTCCAGTGTAACCACTGTATGCTACGAGGTATGAGGCTCGGGCCCGTGGAAACACCTCACGGTATAAATCTGTTTCCTGAGGATCCAAGGAAGGAAGTTTTGCGCATTTCCAGGAAAGTTCCTCGGAATTTTCATAGGAGAAGTCCTGGAAAATTACCTGCTTTCCCTGGAAATCCCAGCTGGAAACAGATTTGCTTACACTGCGTGTTCCGGCGGGGATCATAAGAGCAGGAGCGCGGATGGAGGGAGGAGGGAGGAGGGAGGGCGGCAGTGAGAGTGGAGGCAGTGCCACTACTATTTCTGCATTTACCCTTGCTCCTACCTTTGCCGGCGCCGCCGCACCGCGCCTCGCACTGTACACATACATACATACACACGCAGGACCACTATTTGTGAGCACCATAAATCGACTGGGACGCAGCGGGGGGAGCGTGGGGGGGGGGGGGGGGGAGGAATGTTGTGGAAGCAGCACGTCCCGGCACCCCCTCCCCCGCCCCTCCAGCTAACACACATTGCGTGTTCTCACGATACAGACTCCCCTCCTCCTGCCGCCGCGCGGTGCTACTCCTGGCTGCTGCTGCTCCGGCCCCTGTCCGTCACAGTCTGTATTTTGTTGCAACTCCCTCCCCCCCCCCGCCTACCCCCCCTACCCCCCTGCACCCCTACGCCCCTGGACCCCCTTACCTACCCCCCTACTCCCTTACCCCTCTACCCCCTACCCCCTACCCCTCCCCTACCCCCTACCCCCTACCCCCACCCCACCCCCTACACCCCCAACCCCTACCCTCCTTCCCCCTACCCCTCCCTTTCCCCCACTACCCCCCTTTCCCCCCCTACTCCCCCCTGCTGCCACCTGTGCCGCTACAGCCCGCAGCACCCACCCACGACCCCTCCCACCTCCCACACCAGTACATACCAGCGGGGTACGTTTATGAAAATTTATGGCATTCCCGGCAAGGATTTGTTGCGAGTGACATGTGTGAGCGCGGCGCGTGCGGGCGTGCGTGCGTGCGTGGGGCAGCGCGTGCGGCCGGCGCTTAGAATAGTGAAACGATTGCTTATTCACAGAGCGATGTGAGTACACGACGCGTGGCAATACAGAGGATGGAGAAGGCAATACCCCCAACACTCGCGGGGAAGAAAATGAAGAAAGCTATAACAACTATCACGTGGAACTATCGAATACTCTACAAATCGGTACAAATGTGAGTGTGCGATAATACATCAGTCCTCATGGCTGTTCGATGCAAATTTTTAAGCAACGGCATCAACAATATTTAGTAAGTAATATTACAGCAATAATAAAACAAGTTTCCTCAATATTCTTTGCACTGATCGTTTTCGTTTAAACTCTTTTAACTTGGAGGTTTTAGTGGGGGAAGGAGGATTGTGTTCAAGGTTATGGTGGCTTCCATCCAGCCCCCGTAGGCTTGATGGTGTGATTACCACTCCATCTCCGCCGCAGATAATCACCAATTATTGCATGGACCGGTTTTAGGGAAGCTCCAAGTGATTACTATGCTCACCGATGATGATGATGGGGGCGACGAGCGGAGCGCTGTGTCTAGTTGGACTGTGAAAGCTGCAAATCCAAGTGTGTACTTAGTACACACATATTAGCGTGTACACTGTAATTTAAGGGTGTACTCTGAGAGTACGCCATACACTGTCAAAAATATCTCTGTAAGTTTACGACTTTTTTCGTAATTTGTGATTTACAAATGGTGTTGTAAATTTACAATCGAAATCGTATATTTACGAACGCTTATTTGTGCTCGTTTAAGAATTAAAATTCGATACCAAGTGTCCTTAAAATTTTGTAATTTTACAATTTGATATCGTAACTTTACAACATTTCTCATAGAAAATTTTCCCGTAACTCTTACGAATATTTCTCACAGTGATAGGCGTATGCTACAGAAAACAGAGCGCCTTAAGGCATACTGTCAGAGTACGCCTAGGCGTACTCTGGGAGTACGCCAAGGCCTATTGATCTGACACACCTTTATATCAAAGTCGACAGAGATGCCACACAAGGCGCATTCCATGCAGACACCTCTGGGCTGCGCCGCAGCCAAACCCACAGGGTGCTCTGGCCAAATGTGTTTACATGTACATGGCAGGCACCTTTACATGCACATATCAAGTAAGGTGAAGTGAAGGGTGCCTACAATGCACGCACCCTGACCAGGGCCTGTGCTGTGCTGTAGGGATTGTGTGCTACGCATGCCATGATAAAGGTGTGTCAGATCAACACGCCTAGGCGTACTCTCAGAGTACTCTGACAGTATGCCTTAAGGCGCTCTATTTTCTGTAGCAAACGCCTATGGCGTACTCTCAGAGTACACCCCTAAATTACAGTGTACTTGCAACCACACACATATAAGTGTACTATGACAAGTACACACACTAAACCCTTATGCATTTTGCTGTGCATAAGCATGCAGAATTTTAAGCAGCCATAACAATTCACAATTTTTGTGCATAATTATGTACAAATTGTGCATAACTATGCACAAATTGTACATAATTATGCATGAAATTGTGCATACTCTTATGGTTGCTTAAAATCCTGCATATTTATGCACAATAAAATGCATAAGGATTTAGTGTGCACACGAGTATGTGTGTAAGTACACGCTATTAAGTACACACTTTGGGTTGGCAGTGTAAGCGCGCGGCGTTATCACCGGCGCTCACCAGCGCTCACCCGCGCTCACCATCGGTTACAAGTCAAGGTGTGAACTTTTAGTTGAAATGTTTCCGATTTTCCGCACTTAAAGGCGTTGTGTGAGTGTAAGGTGACAGAAGTGTTGGGTGGTGACGGGACGGACGGGCCCTGCGGGGGCCTGGGCCCCGCCCTGCCGTGCCGCGCCCTGCCTGCTGTTCATAACGTTTATCTCTGCGCTCATTGTACGCGTTTAACCTCTGCCCCCTCCATTCTGTCTGTCTCGTTTCTCACTATGGCGCGCGCGTGCGATTATCCGCAACCTTTGTTCTTGAACGTATTTCTGCCCGTAAACAGTAACTGTAAAGGTTTATTGTGGAAAACTTTTGCTTACGGGCGCGCGCTGAGATGGCGTCGGGGGACCGCCGCCCCGGCCCGCCTGCCTCGTACGTTAGCAGCAGAGGCTAGAGAGGACGCGGAGTGGGGAAAAGAGGGAGGAGGGGGGAGAAGAAAAGGCGTTACCGTAATCCTTGAACTTTTCCAGACATTTTTACACCTCGGGATAGGAGGAGATCGTGGGTTTAAGATTAATCGGTTCAGCCGGGCTGAAGCGTCTTCTGCCGACGGGAGCGATGGGATGGGGAGGGGGGGGGGGGGGGTGCAGCGTATCAGACGCGCCCCGCCCCGCCCCGCCCCGCCCCGCCCCGCCCCGCCCCGCCCCGCCACGCCCCGCCACGCCGTTCTGCGCGTCCAGCAGTTAGTTGAGGAATGCGACTAGTTTTGGAGAGGGGCTGGGTGGGATGCTTCCCTTAAGGCAGAGGGAGCCAACAGAGACGCCGGCTCGGCTCGGCCAGCCCGATGTGGCTGATGGACAGAGCGGAGCAATGCCAAACGTCCACACTGTAAGAAAACGTTTGCTGCTTGGAAACCAAAACTGAGCAATGATTCGTCGCGTTGGACACAAACATGATGATTTGTAAAGATGGATTCACGGACACTGCAAATCCTCGAATCCAGATTCTCGCCCGAAAAGGGAAAGGACACTTTTCCTTTGCTTATTTAGGGTGAGAATTTTAAACCTCACTCTATTTGAGCGAGATATTTTCTAGTCTCGCTCGATATGAGTAAGGATTTCTTAGCCTCACTTTATTTAAGCAAGAATTTTTACTTTATTCGGGCGAGATCACAAAATTCTCTCTTAAATAGAGCGAGGAAAAAAAATTCTTACTCTCCAGGGAGTAATAATATTAACCTCAAATTCTCGTCCGTATAGGAGCGAGAATCAGGATTCGTTCATTTTCAGTGGATCGACCCGCTCCGAGCGGGTATTATTGCGATTGAAAATAAATCTAACGCGAGTAACGTGTTCATCGTGTCGAAAATGCCGAGAGCGGGTCCGACCCGATCGGTGTCCCAGAGTGCACGCGCGAGCGGGCCGGACCCGCTATCCGAGCGTTTTCGACACGATGATCACGCTACTCTACTCGCGTTCGATTTAATTTTCAATCGCAATAATGTGTCCGATTGAACTTGCTTCCTCTTCCTCGGGCCGGCGCTGCAAATGGCTGTCTGGCATGATGAATTTTTAAATCACCGTATTGAAAATTACCTTTGTTTTGCTCAAACCTGCGATTAGCGTGTCCATCGTGATTCCTTAATCTTAATCGTGAATAACAAAACAAACAAGCAAATGTTTAGGGACCGGTGCACGTGGCGCGCAGAACAACAGAGAGCGGTGTGTCACAGAGTGAGTTTATCGCGAATGAGCGTAGCTGCGGCGGGGCGGGGCGGGGCGGGGCGGGGTGGGGTGAGCCAGGCCAGTACTGCGGGCGGGGCGGGGGGGGGGGGGGGGGGCGGGGCGGGGGCCGCAGGTCGCAGGCCGAGCAGCGGCGCGGGTGGCGCTGATGTAATCTCGTCAAACATACATTATACGGCGGCACACGAAAACCTTTTGCGGGCCATCCCAGTGATAATCACTGCCCCTCTATCCGTTTAGAGAGAGAGAGAGAGAGAGAGAGAGAGAGAGAGAGAGAGAGAGAGAGAGAGAGAGAGAGAGCGAGAGAGAGCGAGAGAGAGAGAGCGAGAGAGAGCGAGAGAGAGCGAGAGAGAGCGAGAGAGCGAGAGAGAGCGAGAGAGCGAGAGAGCGAGAGAGCGAGAGAGAGAGAGAGAGAGAGAGAGAGAGCGAGAGAGAGAGAGAGAGAGAGAGAGAGCGAGAGAGAGAGAGGCTCTGTCAACGTAAATCTCCCTGTTTTGGAGAGCGGCTGCCGGCACCATGGCCGCTACTGCTGGTCTCTTTTTCAAAAGAAAGTCCTATGGCAATTTTTTTTTCAAGCATAAAACGGAGCCGGTAATCCTGAAGATTATGACGTATCGGTGGGAAGCAAATTATTTCTTTCTGCTCCCTTCTTTTTTAACCCGCACGCCCGGGCTTAGTGGCATGTGTGCTCGTGTGTTAGTATGAGGAAGAGGATCTGTGTCGTGTGTGTGTGTGTGTGTGTGTGTGTGTGTGTGTGTGTGTGTGTGTGTGTGTGTGTGTGTGTGTGTCCATTACTCTGCTCCCCGCAGCGTGTGGAGTGCGGAGGGACTCCCTCTGGCGGCAAAAGACTCGCGAAAAGGCAATAACAGGGAACAAGTCTAATGCGTATTCTTTCTGTCTCTTGCGAGAATTTCCTTCTCAAGCCCAAGCGCGGATCCAGGGAAAGAGGAGGGGGGGAGGGTCAGATCCCCCCCGGCACCTAGATAGCCGCCTGAAAGGTGGGCAAAAGACCATACTTTGCCCCTGTAAGCAGACAAAAGGTGCTACTTTGCCCCTCCTAAAGACAGCCTCTGGATCCTCCACTGCTCAAGCAAGCCCCTCGCACCTCCCGACCCGATCCGTTTTATTTTAATAAAAATCACTTCTGTCGTACTGCAGTCAGTGGTAATTCTCGCTGCCCCTACGTTGGATAGGACTCAATTAGTTTTCTGCTCCTCCTCTTGTGGAAAGAGAACAGCAAAGAAGACGCCGCTGAAAATAAAATAAAAGAATAAAAAATAAAGAAAAAAGAAACTTTACTCTACGACTCGACCTTCGATTGCTACGGTTCGTGGCCCGCATACTCAAGCGGCCGCGAGACTCACGGAGCCCCCTCCCCCGCCCTTCCCGCACCCTTGTCTTGTAGCCAGCCGAGCCTCCCCCTCCCCCGCCCCCTGCCCCGCCCTGCGCCCGTGCTGGCCGCCGCCGCCACCGGCGAGTTCCAACGGAGACAAATTCCTAGCAGTTGACCCAACGTCCACTACGCCACTAGGCGGATTGATTCCGTAAGTAGGGCATCCGAGCCGAGCGGCCGCGCCCTCACTCCGCCCCGCCCCGCCCCGCCCCGCCCCGCCCGGCCCCGCCCCGCCCCGCCCCGCCCCGCCCCGCCCCGCCCCCGGTCACTCCGGGCCATAGCGCGCGCTTTAGGGATGCCAACACATTTTTCGTGCATCGTCCAACCCCCCCGCAGCTCTCACACTGCACACTGATTTTTTTGAAATATAATATTTGATACATAGCTGCGCGCACTGCGAATCCTGGAATCTGGAGTCTCACCCAAAAAAGGGAGAGGACACTTTTCCTCATTGCTTATTTAGAATGAAAATTTTAAACCTCACTTTCTTTGGGCGAGATATATTTTAGCCTCGTTCTATTTGAGTAAGGATTTACTAAGGCCTACTAAGGGCTTTACTAAGGGAGTAAGGCCTTACTTTATTTAAGCAAGATTCCTGACTTTATTCGGATGAGATCACAAAATTCTTTCTCAAATAGATCGAGGAAAAAGTTCTTAGTCTCCAGAGAGTAATAATAGTACCCTCAAATTCTCGCCCGTATAGTAGCGAGAATCAGGATTCCTACATTTTCAATGCATGCATAACTTACATATACAATTCTTATGTGCATAAGTATACTTATATGCACAATTTTTGTAGTTACGTAAGAATGTGCATACCTTTACGAGTAAATAATTATTACTTTAACTCATAATAATCTATTTCTTGCCAGGCAATGACAATAATATTGTTTGTTGTGTGTTTATTATTATCTTTAGATGTGTGCCAACCGGGAGCGTGGCATCCAATTAGCGGGAGGCAGGGCAGGCGCAGGCTCATGTTATTGCCGTGGCTAGTCGCACAACCAGGTGTTGGCGGGGTGCGGTGGGGTGGGGTGGGGCGGGGCGGGGCGGGGCGGGGCGGGGTGGGGTGGGGCGGGAGAGGGGCCTCTCTGCTGCTTCCGTCCGCTCGGCTATTCTTTCAGGGCCATTCCTTTTCTTCTCGTAAGGTCCTAATTAGTTGGGGACAGGCCCTCCTTTGTCCGCGACGCCTTCCAAATACTCCCTCAGCGAGAGAGAGAGAGAGAGAGAGAGAGAGAGAGAGAGAGAGCGCTAGAGCGCGTGACCAAGAGAGAGAGCGTGAGAGAGAGCGTGAGAGAGAGAGAGAGAGAGAGAGAGAGAGAGAGAGAGAGAGAGAGAAAACTGGGAGGAAGGAGACTAGAGGCGACGAGAGAGCTTCAAGAGCAGCAGACTCGTTGTTCGCGTGACGATTCCCCCGTTGACCACACAAAACTTAATGTCGCGTGCGTCGACGAGGCGGACGAGAACCTCGAGCAGAAACTGTACGGGGAAGTACCACCGCGCCGAAAGTGACTCTCTTCTAGCGTTGCGTGGGTTCTCGCTGTTCTCTTCTCTCGCCGTCTCTCTTTCTCTCTCTCTCTCTCTCTCTCTCGCTCTCTCTCTCTCTCTCTCTTCCTCTCCCTCTCCCTCTTCCTCTCTCTCTCTCTCTCTCTCTCCCTCTCCCCCTCTCATTTCGCTCGCTCCCTCTTACTTACCTCTCTCTTTCCTCTTGCCATGCGCAATGCAGTCGCTGTCGCGGCGTCCTGTGCCGCTCTCCCGGCCCAAGTCTTGCACGACCGAAAGCGGTGGATATGCCGCGCTGTGGTCGGAACCAGCCCTCTGCACCTCGGTACCGAGGCCGTGTGAACTCCGGAAAGTCCAAAGTGTTTCAGGGGATAACTACTTCGGCGTATGCTACAAAAGACATAACGCCTTGGGGCGTTCTGGATACACCTTTTCATAAGAAATTTGCACAGCATCCCTGGGATTCACTTAACCCAGACCCAGACGCATCTCACCCACTGTCTCTGTCCACGGTGCTTCTGCACCACTGCACCATACACCTTCATCAAGGGGCGCGCTTCAGTGGCAGGCTTAACGCCAAAAGGTGTACCTAGACTTAACGCCCTAAGGCGTTCTGTTTTTTTGTAGCTAAACGCCTTAGTCGTTAACCCATGAAACACCTTGCACTGTAAAAATTACCGTCACTAAGAACCGTACAAACCGTTATTGTACTTGAAATTAACAGTGAAACACTGTACAGTCAGCTTGTGTTCCCTGCGGTGTACAACAAATTTTAACAGCAGTTTTCTATTGTGTTTAGAAATAATAGTCCACATTGTTGTTAAATTGTGGTATTTTTTAACAGTGTGGAATTTACAGTGTAGGATGATAGTCCTCGACGACTCCCTCCGTGTGGTTGGGCTTGACTTAAGACTTAGCTTAAAATTGAAGATTTTGTAAGTGTCGTTTTGCAGACGGTTTTGTTTTTGCGCAACCGAGGGGGCAACCACTCCCCATCCTAGTGTACACGGGATTTCTACTGATTCCACAAGATTTCTCTCAGATTTTGAGAGATTTCCCTGAGATTTTATGAGATTTCACAAGATTTCTCTGAGATTTCATGAGATTTCACAGGATTTATCTCAGATTTCATGAGATTTCACAAGATTTCAATGAGATTTCATGAGATTTCTCAGTTAGATTTTCAAGGATTTCATCGAGATTTCCGAGGATTTCATCGAGATTTCCGAGGATTTCATCGAGATTTCTGAGGATTTCATCGAGATTTCCGCAGGTTTGTACACAGGATTTCACGAGTTGTTGCCCCCTCGTGCGCAACACTCCGATACTGGCAATAAAAATGACAGTGGAATCTCATTTTGTTGTGGGGTTTATGCGGCTGGGAGCGGGGTGGAGCGGGGTGCCGTGGGCCTCATAGACTTGACAGTGCCCGGCCCGGCCCGCAAGTTTGTCGGAGTGGAGGCAGAGGCAGGCTGGTGGCTGTGGCTGGTGGTGCGCGCCGCGCCGCTCGCCGCGCTGGACGGCCGGAGCCGGAACCAGAACCGCAGCAGCTTCCTCGAAATTCACTTCTGGCACTCCGTCTACTCAGCGCTTCACCCCCCCCCCCTCCCCCCCCTTCTTCAAGCCGCACCGCGCCACCGCGCTGTACACCCCCCCCCCCTACCCCCAATCCGCCGCCTCTTCACCCCACGGCCAGTATTGTTAGAGGGGGATGATGAAACTATTCTCCACGCACCGCCCCGGGCTGCCGCCGCCCGGCGCGGGGGTGGGGAGGGAAGGGGATGAGCGAGAGGGGGGGGGGGGCGTCCATCCCCAATGCCTCCTATCATCATGCTGCACCGAGTGGACGGACTATAAGTGATCATCAGTTCCTAGAATAATTGCAGCCGCCGAGTCGCTGCAGTCACAAAAACAATGCGGGAAGCGAATATCGTCTTCTTTTTTGGGGAGAGAAAAAGTGGCGGGGGGGGGGGGGGGAGTTGTTCCACCACTTCTTTTACCCCCCTCCCCCTCCCCCAAACTGTCCCCTTATCTCGTGTTACTTCCAGGGCGTTAGGCCGTATCGTCCAGCGGGGGCGTTGGTGCAAGGAGAAGGGTTAAACGGACGGTGCGTCCTTTTCTTCGCGGGCTTGTTTATTTCTCAAATCAGAACGCAGGAATTTTTATCCCGCCGGAACGCAGTAAAATACAGATAAAAAATGTTTTACTGCCTACAGTGCCCACCCTATTTTAGCGTAACGGTCCCCAGATACAACGGCAATATAACATCAACCCGCAAATTTTAATTCTGATT
This sequence comes from Frankliniella intonsa, assembly GCA_033675135.1. NCBI lineage: Eukaryota > Metazoa > Arthropoda > Insecta > Thysanoptera > Thripidae > Frankliniella > Frankliniella intonsa. The sequence continues at coordinate 1,488,288 of CM066248.1, forward strand.
TTCTTCACTTTAAAATTCTTGAGAAGGCTTTGCTCTTTGCTCTCCCTGCTCAGTATTATGGTGTCCACGCTCTGCTCCGCGGGGGCGATAAGTGAGGAGAGGGGAAGAAGGTAGTCAGGAGGGGGGGGGAGGGGTGGTACGGGGCCGCCATGGCGACCATAAAGGAGCAGGGATTAATTTAAAAGTTGCCTGAAGCCCTGTATGCGCGGAGGGTGGAGCGCTGCTGGGGAGCAGGCGGGGAGGGGAGGGTAGTGCAGGGGGCGTCGAGTACTCCCGCGGCTAGAGTAGCGCTCATCTAGCACATGACCTCCTGTCCGTTCATGTCGGGGAGATTGTGCGGCAGGGCGGGGCCGGCGGGGCGGTGCCCAATGGAATGGAATCGCTGCGTTTAGCACGCTCCGAGCGAACTGCCGCTCGCACGCCACGCGCCCTCACACTAAAACTCTGATCCAAAGTCATATGTCACTTCTCACCAATGCTTCTCCCAAATGTTGTTCTCAACATGAACATTTCTCTGGCACAAACAGAGGTCGCAAATTAACATCAAATTCGTTGTTAATTTTTATAGCGACAAAGTGTTGTTGTACAACAACATAACTTGTAAGGCAACAACGATGTTGTCAAGTAACAACAATTGCTTTCCACCAACAACAGAAAGTGTCTAGTAACATTAAAAAAAGGTTGTTTAGTTACAACAGAAGTTGTTTCAGTTACAACAAAAGCTGTTCAGGAACAAAAAAAAAAGTTCTTCAGGAACAACTAAAGTTGTTCAGGAACAACAGAATAGTTGTCCAGGAACAAGAAATTTTTTCTGTCCAATTGACAACAAATATTGTTGTTATGCAACAACTTGTGTTGTTCTCGAACAACCTGGCTGTTCTGGAACTACATGCCTGTTGGCCAACAGCACGGTCATCACGAAAAGAGTTGTTTCTCAACATATATTTTTAACAGTGTACACGTGTCTCGTCTGTGTCTTGAGGTGCAAGTTGTTAGATACGTCACCTCCCCCATCCCTCGGCGCACACCGTCCTTTCTTCAGGTTTGCATTCCTAATCCCAGCCCCCTCCACCACCGCCTCGCCCTCGCACTCCGGCCCCCGCCCCGCCCCGCCCTGCCCCACCCCACCCCGCCCCGCCCCGTCGTCCCCTTGCGCACCTCCTTCCCACTCCCTCAAAGCTATTATTGAATCTCGCAGGGTAATTGCCCAAACTTTGCTCATAACACACGGCGCTCCGCCGACCGCCCAGCTCAGCCCCGCGCCGCCCCGACCCGCCAACGGCCCCGCCCGCGACACCACGGCCCGGGAACGCCTCGCCAGGCCCCGCCCCGCCCCGGGAACGCCCTGCTGCCGTGCCTCACAATGACTTGACCCGCCACGCCCCGAGCGATGACGCATCACCACACGGAGCATTTCGCGTTCAACTCATTGCCGAAGAGGATTGTAATCGGTGGCACATTGCACTGGAAACAATTGCAAGGAAAATTCGGACATTTTGTTAATCCATGACGGTACCTCCCTTCTTTGGTATATATTTCCTATAATCTAAATTAAACAATTCGAACATTTGTTGTAAATTCACGATACTGATCGAAAATTATTTACAACGCCCGCTTTCCTTAATAGTTTATTTATTGGTTACGGAAAACACTGTCGAGGAGCGAGGACTATTTTCACAGGGTGTGAGCAGGGTGTTGGGGTTGATGCGCGCTTAACGCCCCAGCTGCAGGTGGTGAGTGGCCACGTGCCGGCCGTGCGTCACGGTGACAGGTGGCGGCCGCAGCTGGCACAGGTGCAACAGGCTGTAACGAATCAGACGCGGCTCATCACGGCCTCGGCCATTACCCCATTACACCAGCATCACCTATCTACACTGGAAAAACAAACGTGACGGGCGTCACACTGGCTAGTGCGACCCCTGGAGAGGCCGCATCATGTGGTGTGACCGTCGTTTTGGTCACGTTTGTGATGCGACCTCCTATACCCCCGTATACTTGCGACCTCCCGAATACCCTGGAGCTGGCGTCGCATCACATGGTGTGACGTAAATTTAGGTCGCATCACGTGGTCTGACCAAAAATGGTCACACTAAATGACGTGACGAACGTCACGTTTGGGTTTCCAGTGTACTTTCTTTATATGAATGTATTTTCTTTCTTAAATCCATTAGACAGTATAGCAAGCATCGCTGGCCAAACTGTAAAATTTTAAGCTGTCACATTACGACAAAGTCAGTGGTAAATTTTACTTTTGAAAGGTTAGTCACATGACAAATGGTTCATCACAGTGTGACGAAAGATTCATTTCAAGTGACGAAAGGTTCGTCACATGACAAATGGTTCATCACAGTGTGACGAAAGATTCATAGCATGTGACGAAAGATTCATATCATGCGACGAAAGATTCATTTCAAGTGACGAAATGTATGTCATGTGACGACTGTTTCATCACAGCTCTTGTGACGAAATATTCGTAGCCATATTTATCGTCACATGACAATTTGGTTTAACAGTGCAGTAGCTTTCTCTGTTTTTAAAGTTTTTGTCCGCACGTTATTCACCCACCTGACATTGTCCGCGAGGGTCACGTGCGTGCGCGCGCGTGTACGTGCCTGGCGCGGGCGTGTGCTGGCTCACAAACCCTCCTTAGACCCTCACTTTACGACCCCTTCGTCTCCACCCCCTGCGCCTCCGGAGGTAAGGGCGCAGCGTGTCACGGCGGGGCTGGGTCACCCATAAAGACCAGTCTTTTCAGGTCCGCCCAGCCCCGCCCCGTGTGGACCCGCGCCGCCGGTCTCCATAGACGGCAGTGGACAGCGCGACCTTCTCGACCTTCCCCGCCTACGCCTGCTCCTCTCTCTCTCTCTCTCTCTCTCTCTCTCTCTCTCTCTCTCTCTCTCTCTCTCTCTCTCTCTCTCTCTCTCTCCCTCTCTCTCTCCCTCTCCCTCTCCCCCTCCTCCCCCTCTCCCTCTCCCCGTCGCCCTTCTCTCACTCGTATACTTCTCCTTCGAGGGACGACAGCCAAATCACTAGACACAATAGGCTTCGTACCGACGTTCGTTTTTGACGACCGCACCATGGCTCATGCACACGTCCAAATCAACTTACAAACGGTTTAGCACTGAAATACGATTTGAAACAAGATGAGATTGGATTATTTACGCTGTCCTCAGAGTGCACTGGAAAAACAAAGGTTGGACCTAATGCCTTTAAAAGGTGCTGCTATACTCTAGTGCCTTTAGAAAGGCGCGATTGTGTCCAAAGGCACTAAAATATAGCACCTTTCGGCCAAATTAGTGCCTCTGTAGGGGTGCTGTTTGAATAATGCCTTTGTAAAGGCACTATTACGAGTAGCACCCCTAAAAGGGTGTGTTCTTTCTTGCAGTGTGTCCAAAGCAAACATATGCCGTCGAAAGATTTCGCGGTAAACGTATTGAAAACTTGACGTTATCGGTTGCCGAAGGATTTCGCTTGTCCTGACGACGACCTACATTCGGTATATCCTACGCGCCTCCACGGCTCTGACGTGGTGTGGTCGTGGGGGGGGGGGGGGGTCGTTCTGTCGGCGGCGGCGCTGGAGGTGGTAGAAACGGCGGCAGATGTGGCGGCGGGCTGCGGCAGGCGAACACGATGGATCGTTTCCTCATATTTAAGATTTATGTCTTCATCCCTTCACCGTCAGCTCGACTAGCCGAGCCGCCCCTCCCTCCTGCCAGCCCGCCAGCCCGCCAGCCTGCCTCCCGAGCCTCTCTGAGGGGATGGGAGGTGCCGTGCTGCGGCCACAGACAAGGGCTGCCAGGAGCCTGCCGCGCCGCCGCGGGGTATATCGTGCGCACCCTAACCATCGGCTCGATGTGTAGCGGCTTTCATAAAACATGAAACAAAACAAGGATCTGTAGTCAGGACACCGAAAAACTGTAGTGAAACTGTAGTTTAATCGTAGAAAAAGTACCAGTTATTTCAGGAAACTATAATTTACTGCCAGTTTTCTTTGAGTTAAAAATGAAATTTGTGTTTGAAAGTAAGAATAAACTGAAGTTCTGCAACTGTATTTTCAACACTTCAGTGTAAACCACTGTTTCACCACAGATCCTTTCTTCAATTTTCAGCCTCGTGTAAGGATAATGTTTTAAGAAGTGTGACGTGAGGTTCATTTTCCAAGAGACTTTTTTTCTGTAGCCGCGCAAACCGCAAACCAACCTTAACTTCTTAAATAAAAGAAAGATTAAAAACGTATTTTTCTTCAAACGTTACACCTTTCCGAGTGCATAAACTGTTTGTTATAAAAATCAAGTATTGCAGCCTAAATAATCGGTGCCTTGTCTGTGTAATTTTTCACGTGTGTTCCTTGGCGCAGACCCCCTCGATCCCCATACAGAAAAGAAAATCGTTGTCCTCTGTCAGCCCGCCCCGCCCCGTCTTGTCCCTCGAGACGCTCGCTGTAAGGAATGTGGGACTTTATGGAATTTTGAAAAGTATGCTGGGCTAATCCCACTAACCCCAGTCAATTACGCTGGTGGAGCAGGGAAGAGCATGGTGGGGCGGGTGGGGAGGGGCTGCCCGGCTGTTGCCCGCGCGCGATGCGCCTCCCGGGCAGGGAATGCTTGTCAGGCGGGGCAAGGCGGAGTGGGGCGGGGTGGCGCGGGGTGGGGCGGGGCGTTCCTTGGGCAGTGGAATAGCGTGGCACGCAGCACGGGCACGGCACGTTATTGATGGCGGCAGCCGGCAGCAGCAGCCAGTGCTGGAACTGACTTGGCCCCGCCCCGCCCCGCCCCGCCCCACCCCGCCACGCCTCACCACGCCACGCCTTTACCGGCATTTGTTCTGGAGACAGTAAGGTTTCGGCGGGAGCCTCCCCCTCCCATCTCTCTCTCTCTCTCTCTCTCTCTCTCTCTCTCTCTCTCTCCCTCTCTCTCTCTCTCTCTCTCTCTCTCTCTCTCTCTGCTGCTGCTGCTGCTGCTCTTTCTGCTCGCGGACTGAACTGGCTGGCCTCTGAACACCAGAAGAAGTGAGGAATGCGTTTAACTAGACGCGCTGCGCTGGCGAGGACGATACCCTTCGGGGGAAGGGAGTGTGGGGGGGGGGAGCTTGAGGCGGAGTCTCGATTCAACAACGTTTTCAACTGTACTGTTAATTCCGTAGCATATTACGGTAAAGGCAACGGAGCGCAGGCACTTCCAAGTGCCCTAAGCAGGGAAATGCACAATACGGGATTTTTGGCTGATCCGGGCTGGTCCGTAGTTTGAAAATACGCAAAGATCCGTTTAAATCGATCGTACGGTCATCCCGTGTATTTGGAAACCGAATAAAAACATTTCCGGGCCGTACCGTCAAAATTCCCGTTGTAATTTTTAACAGTGTGGCTCGCACACAAGTTTTGAACAGAACACAGTGTTCAATCTCGTGTTCAACATACTAGTTCAATGTGTGTGCCATACTTGAACTACTCGTGTTTGAGTACAGTGTGGCAGTGCGCAGTGTTCTCTCTCGCGTCGCTGCGCCGCACCGCCGCGGCTCAAACTAATGTCGCTCGTATTTCTGTTTGACGACGGCGATACCCCCAACCCTCCCCTGTGGCGCGGCGTCCGCACGACCCCGCGGCACGTCTCTGTGGGGCTGGGCTGGCGGCGGAGTCTCGTCTCCGAGCAGAGCGAGCAGAGATAGGCGAGATGAGAGGGAATGATTCCGCGACTGTGCGGCGGGGCGGCGCAGCGTGGCGTGGCGGGGCGTGGCCTAGCGTGGCGTGTGTGTAGTGGTGGCAACTGGGGGAGGATCGTAGGTGAGCACTGGTGAGCACCCTATCACACCCGTGCTACAAACGATCAGGCACAATCATCTTCCAGCATCTCGTGCCTGCCCCCCTCCCCCCCCCCCCCCGGGAAATATACAATTTTACTTACAAAATAAGTATTGTTCGCTGCTCTGTCTTTCGGTTCATCTTTCCAATATTTATGCTCCCTCCCCCTTACTCTCGGTATCTCCTCCCCAACTAAATTCTCTCTCTCTCTCTCTCTCTCTCTCTCTCTCTCTCTCTCTCTCTCTCTCTCTCTCTCTCTCTCTCTCTCTCTCTCTCTCTCTCTCTCTCTCTCTCTCTCTCTCTCTCTCTCTCTCTCTCTCTCTCGCTTGTTCTCTCACTCTCTCCCCTCTCCTTCCTCGCCCTTCACCCCTTTTTCTCCAGAGTGAACGCCGCACGGAGGTTAGTTGGGTGAGGGCAGGTCGGGGTGGCGCCGAAAAGGGCCTCCTTTTCCTTTGATGCTTGTGCGCTGTGCCGCCCCCCTCCCCCCCTCAACCAGCCTGCGCTGGGCTGGGCCAGACCCCGGCCTCTTTTCGAGGGCCCTCAGTTATTTCCTCAGTTGTTGCTGCCACAATGCGCGCAAGGCGCTGCTGGCTGGGCTGGTCTCGGGGGGCCCCCCACCCTCCCTCACCGCTCCGTCCCTCACCGTAAAAAAAAAAAGTCATACCGTTTTAATAATAACGGCTAAAAACTGTTATTTCGAAACACGATAATTAACCGTAACAATTTACTGAAAATTTTCTAGGACCTGAGACTGCACTGTAAAAAATAGGTACGGAAAAAGTACCGCTAATAATTTTTCCGGAGACTTCCGTACTTGAGGAAAACGGAACTTCCGTTCAAATCTCCGTAGTATATGGCAGTTCCTACAGTACCGTTAGAGAAAAACTAGTTTATCGCTGGGAAGGAATCGTCCGTACCCATCATAGTACGGAACGCTTCCGTCATCGGTTCCGTACTAGGCATCTCATTTTTTACAGTGTGGGTGTACGGTTTTTTTTCGTTATATACGGTTTTGACTACCGTCGGGTTCGTTTTACAGTGCCGAGCCATGGGCTGTGCTGCTTGCTGCTGCTGCCGATTCCTAAAGCCTAAATCCGCCTTTACGGCCCTGAGCTCGCCCCGCCCCGGCCGCCAGGCTGCCGCTATGCTCTGCAACACTAACTATCCCCCCCCCCTACCCCCACCCCCCCCCCCCTCAGGGCCTTTAGCAAGCCTGCGTACTGCTGCAGCGCGATGTCGGATTACCCCCGCCGGAAGCGACGTGTATCCTCCGCTGTTCTGTCCGTCTCTGTCGCTTTGAGCTCGCCGCGGCCCGCCCCGCCCCCCCCCGCCCGGCCCCGCCCGGCCCCGCCCGGCCCCGCCCGGCCCCGCCCGGCCCCGCCCGGCCCCGCCCGGCCGCGTTGTGTATCCGGTTGTCGAGCCTCCCTCCCACCGCGGCGGCGGGCTGCGGGCGGCGGCTGTCGGTGGTGAGCGCCTTGTAGGTAGGCAACATCTCGCCGACGCGCTGTGCGGGTCGGCCTACCCACGGTTTCACAGGCGCTCCCGCTCGCGAAGTTCTGTACCATTTCTGGTGTTAATGAGGGTTGACGAAAGAACACGCGCCGGCAAATGGCAAAACTAAAAGCGTAAAGTGTGCACGGAAAAAAGTTATGAGAACGGAATGTAAGCTACATTAGCTAACGTGTCAGCTGGCAGCTTTTAAGGCTACTGCGCGTAGCTACGGTAGCTGTGGTAGTCACACATAAGCTCTGAGAGCTAATGCGTCGCTGCAGGAGATAATGTGACATAATCTCTCCCACCACCCACTTTGACAAATCCAGCGGATTACAAGCACGACGTATCGCCTTGAAATTCAATCACTAGCAAGATTGGGCTGTCGTAAGTTTTCAACATATTACGTAAATCGTAATTTACGTAATATATCGTAAATCTGCACAGCTGTTTTTCGAAGTGACCCGGTGACCCGTCATCTGCTCCGTGTCTCTTTACGCGTGTTGTATTTTTCTCTCTCCCTGCCCCCCCCCCCCCCCAGCCCCCCATTCTTTTGCTGCGGCGCGCGCGCGTCCACGGCAGTCGTCAAAAGAGTCGTGCCCGCCGGCCGACTGGGACCGGGGACCTAGCGGGGCTGCCATTAGCAGCAGGAATTAATTGAAGGAGAAAGTGCTGCTGGGGGTCTGGAGACAGGCAAAGAGGTATAGTCCTTCAGGGAAAAAAATATTCCCAGCTCCTCCTGGCCCCTCTGCAGGGCCCTGATGTAAGTGGCAGCCGGCGGACTCTTGTGCGAGAGCGCGACCTCCAGGGCCGTGGCGGGCGCACTGAATGGCGGCATCCCTTTTCGTCGGTTCTTAATAGAAACACTAAAGGTATAGCGAGTACCGTATTGTACACTGTGAAAAATATGTCTGTAAGTTTACGACTTTTTTCGTAATTTTTGATTTACAAATGGTGTTGTAAATTTACAATCGAAATCGTAAATTTACGAACGCTAATTTGTGCTCGTTTAAGAATTACAAGTCGATACCAAGTGTCCTTAAAATTTTGTAATTTCACAATTTGATATCGTAACTTTACGACATTTCTCATGGAAAATTTTCCCGTAACGAATATTTCTCACAGTGGTAAAAGCATTATTAGCGTGGGACGTGTCATATATCTATATATCAGCGAAATATTGAGAGAAAACATTCTATTTTTATACAAAATTTGAAACGCGGGTTCTGCGAGTGAAGTTAGACGTTCTCATTGGTCGTGTAGCGAGCAGGGAAACGTTCTCGCAATGCCATTTCTGGCGCTGGCCGCTGGCCGCGCCGCTCCAGTCCTGTTGGCAGCTAATTACTGACTGGCCTCCATGACGCATGACCCGGCCGGTCTGCGCATGCGCCGTGCCGGCCCGGGCCAGACGCGGAACCGGAAGTCATCCGTTTAGCGGTCCGGCGGCGGCCCGTCCTACAGCGCGGGGCGGGGCGGGGCGGGGCGGGGCCGCGGGCTCTATAGAGAAGCGAGGGCAAAAACCTCTCTATTTCACGTTATTTCTCAAAGGAAGCAAAGAAAAAGAATCCGGGAGGGGGAGGGGCGCCTCTCAATAGAGAAGACAAAAAAAAATAATACCAGAAGCAGGAGTGCCCCGTTTGGAAATTATTGTCATTCCTGATTTCATCGATGAACGCCGGGCCCAGGCCGAGAGAGAGAAGCGCCCCGGCGAAGGAAGGGGCGGGTCCGGGAGAGGAGGAGGGGGAGGGGGGGGGAGGGTCCTCTTCCTGTTTTCCACGGCCGATACAAACACGGTCCTCACTGCCGCCCCGCCCCGCCCCACCCCGAACCACCCCGCCCGCCTCATCCTGGCGCGCTCACCAAACCTTTACTTTTGCACAAAGGACGAGCGCGGGGCGGGGCGGGGCGGGGCGCTGGTGCGGCTGGTGCCACCGCGCTGGATCAAAGGCCAGTACAGAGGGCGGCTTTGGAGCCCGCCCTGCGCGTCCAGCGGCGGGGACGCCCCCTCCCCCCCCCCCCCCCCCGCCCACCGCGCACCCGAAGGTCAATTAGCAGGCCGGAACGGAACAGGCGTGCACACACGCACACACACACACACACGTTAGCACATCAGTGGACTCTCTAAATCCTACACTTGATGGCCGCATTTATTCGGGAACATTCCTTCCTGCACCCAGAAAAATGTTTTCTTGTTTCAAGTACATTTTGTACTAAAAGTGACCCAAGATTAAATTTTTCTTGACGCAAGGCGATATTACCTTTCGATTAAGGAAAATAGTTTTGGATCAGGAACAAAGTTAATCTTGGGTCACTCTCAGTACAAAATGTACTTGAAACAAGAAAACATTTTTCTGGGTGTGTCGGGATCTCTCATTGAGGTCAATCTGCAGAAGTCATGACATTTTCCTTCTGTACACTGTTAAACCAAGTGTTCAACTGCTCAACACTTGTATGAGTGCAACTTCCAGCCTAGCACGCGCAAGTGTGCAACTCGCGGCAGAACAGTTGTGCAATTGCAAGTGTCAAACTCGCTAGTTGTACTCTTGTAAGTGTTCAACTCAACAGTTGTGCACTTGCATGTGTTCAACTTTCCCGTTCAACACTATCCTTGTTGAACACTTGAAAGTGCACAACTGTCGAGCTAAACACTTAGATGTGTACAACGGGCGAGTTAAACACGTGTGAAATTGCACAATTGCCGATTGCGCACTTGCACACGAGCTAGGCTGGAAGTTGCACACATACAGGTGTTGAGCAGTTGAACAATTGGTTTAACAATGTACTTCTAGGAGGTACTGTCGTGGCTGGCACGTTTGTGTGTGTCGCGGGCGGGACGCCGGGTAGCACGCGTTTGTTCTGGGGCATATTAGCCCCGACAGCCGTTATATGCGCTGCATCGTTAAAAGCTCGTTTGTTGTTTTTGGCCTGTGCTGCCCGTATGAGGGATGGCCGACACGTCTGGGGCGGACGTTTGCTAAGTGGGGCAGGGCAGGGAAAGGCTGGGAGGAGGAGGAGGAGGAGGAGGAGGAGGAGGAGGAGGAGGAGGAGGAGGAGGAGGAGGAGGAGGAGGAGGAGGAGGTGAAGGGGGTGAAGGGAGGAGGTAGAAAGGGGTATCGGAAGTCAAGAAACGTGAGCGAGACGGCGGCGGATGGGATGCGGGGCAGTGAAAGGGAAAGAGGAAGGGGGAGGAGGGGGTTGTTGGGCAAGCAAGTGGCGTGGAGGCGGGGCGGGCCCGGGCCGTGGCAGGGGGTGACGTCCAAGGTGCGAGGGGTGGGGGGTGGAGAGGGTGGAGGGTTGTCAACCCGCTGAGCCCCCCTCCCCTCCCCCTCCCCTCCCCTGCCGGTGCGACTTCCAGGAAGGCACGCGGCGATTGACTTGGGTACGACACGTCTCTTTGGCCAAGAGCAAACCCCTTCCTAGCCCTCCGTGTGGCTTTGCCTTTCGTCTACTCTCTCTCTCTCTCTCTCTCTCTCCCTCTCTCTCTCTCTCCCTCTCTCTCTCTCTCTCTCTCTCTCTCTCTCTCTCTCTCTCTCTCTCTCCCTCTCTCTCTCTCTCTCTCTCTCTCTCTCTCTCTCTCTCTCTCTCCAAAAACCTCTCCCCTTCACTGTTATTCAATTCATGTGGTGTCACATTCTTTTAAATGTAAAAGCTGTCACATTCGTTAGAATATGATGTCACATTTGTTGTAGTGTGAATATGTCACATTTGTTGTAATGTGAATCGACAAGGCAAAGCACCGTAAATTCTGCAGTCACATTGAAAAGAATGTGACAATTACGTCTAAACGAATGTGACAGTTTTTACAGTGAAAATAATGTGACGTTACATGAATCGAATAACAGTGTTCTGGGTTTGCAGTGTTATCCTGCTTTGCTTCCGTAGTTTTTACTTTATTTTTTCCTCGGTCCGGGCCGGGGAGGTGGATGCCGCCATAGGCGGTACAATAAGGCCCCAGGAAGTGTAACGCAAACCTTGCCCTGGTCTCCCCTTCCTGCCCTGCCTTGCCCCGTCGGTCCTTAGTGGAGTCGGGAGTCAGTTTTCTCATTTTTAGCTCGGAGCGGTAGCGATGCTTAGCCGGAGCTCTTCTGAAAGGGACCGGACACACCCAGGAAACAAAATCTTATTTCTAGTATTAACCCAACCCAAAGACGAATATCCCTTCTCCATAGACAAGCAGCTAAGTAAATGCAACAATTGACAGAGTTAATTATAAGATCTCAATCTTGGATTCGGAACAAAACATTTTTTTCTGGATGCACAGAGTTCTAGGGTTGAAAGCCTACTCACCCTACCCTCTTCCTCTTCCCAGCCCAAAAAGAACGCCACTCTTCCCCTGAAACTCTTCAGGGGTGAAGGAAGTCAGGTGAAGAGGAAAGGAGTACGATGGGAAGACAAGGGGAGGAATGGCAAAGCGCGCGGTGCGGTGACAGCGGGAGATAGCGGGAGAAAAGATTTCGCCCTCTCACCCCGACTCCCCCCCCTTACCCTTCCCCCCCCCCCCCCCACCTCTGCCGTGCCTGCATCTCTGCGGCTTCTCGCTTTTTCCCCCGAACACACAGAAAAAAAAACTTAGGGTGCTACCGACAGAGAGCGCCGCGACCGACCGCTGGCGCTGCTGGGATGCGTCCAGATAAGGTAAAACAATGAAACGTTTCGGAGAGTGAGAGAGGAATAATGGGAGAAGCGAGAGAGAAAGAGAGAGAGAGAGGAGGAGGAAGGGGCATGCGGTCGTATCTGGTGCGGCGTGGACAAGGGGGAGGGAGGGGGGGGGGGGAGCGCGCGCAGAGCTCGAATTCTGATTCAGAGGCGACCCAGGAAGAGCGCGGGGCCAGGGGGAGGGGGGGGGGAGCATCTCTCCGTGCGCCAAAGCAGAGAGAGGGGGGTAAGGGGGTCCATAATCATGAAAGCCGACCTAACCTCCCCGGCCCGGCCCGGCCCGGCCAGTGGAGAGCGTAGGAGGGCGTGCCGTGCACCGTCAAGTTTACGTCACGGTAAAAATTTGTGCTTTTCATTTCGAGGGAGGGGGTATTCACTTCAGTGTTACTACCGTAGAAATTTGTTTGTTCTGGAACAACAGTTATTATTGCTATTGAAGTTAACAACACAGGAGTCGTAATGTAACAAACTAAATTTTACATTATTTCTTCTGTTCATCGAGATAATTGTTTAAAGTGACACGGTTTCACTGATGTTGAGATTATGTACGACTACCCTGTTTGAAAGCAAGAAAAGTCATTGAGACGAGTAGCATCACCTGACAATAACTATACTCTTTCCAGCAGTGTACCTTTTGTACCGAGGACGCGGCGCTTCGCCCGCCCGCCCGCTGGCCGACGCGCCGCGCTGCTCAGGCGACGCCACGGACTTTATTTCATATTTTCGTAATTCGCAATGATGGTGACTCCGCGGCACAAGAGGCGAAACTTTGACTGCCCCGCCCCCTCCCCCTCTCCTTGGCCGGGCCATTTCTGCCGGGTAGGGGCACATTGCTACTCTCGCAGAGGCGGCTCCAATTACCCTGTCGGGAAGAGGAAGGGAAGATGGAAGGCAGAAGAGGGCGGCGGGCGGCGGCATTGCTTCAGTTTTCGATCAAAGTAACTTCCTCTCCCCCATTAACTGAATACACCGGGGGTTGTGGAGGAGCGGGGTGGGGGGGGGGGGGGAGGTTGAAGGGCGGGGCTGGAATAAGAGAGACGGCGCAAGTCTTCTCGGTATCGGCGCGGGGGGACCACTGTTAGAGTCCATCAGGGTCTGCAATAAGTCGTGTGTATTGGCAGAGAGGAGGCGGGAGCTGCGCCGCGTCGCGTCGCGTCGCACGACGCTTTCTCCACCACAAAAACACTTTCTTATTCGTTCTGGTCCCAAATCCCACACACTCACTGTAAAAAAATTGTTGTAAAATAACAGGAAAAAATTAGAAGATTGTCTCTGTTAAATCGATAAACAGATTTTTTCTGAAGATTGATGGACAAATTAGTAGAATAACAAGAAAAGTCGCAAAACAAACGATAAAGTTTGTTAAGTTACAGGTTTCTTTTGTAAAGTCACAGAATTCTTTTGTAAATGTACAGGAATAAAAAGTAAATTCACAAATAAACTCTGTAAAAGAACAAATATTTAACAGGCAGTTCGTTTAACAAAATTCACAGATATTACTTGTTAATTTACAAAAGAAATTTTTCACAGTGCTGCTCGCTCACCTCCCTTTCTCTTCCTCTCTGTCCTATTGATTATTATTCTATGCTGGCCCTCTCTCGCCCTTTCCCTGTTTGCATTCGCTGCGTCTTCAACCAGAACACTGTACAAAAAATATCTTTGTAGATTTACGATAAATTTTGTAAATTACGATTTATGAAATATGCTGTAAATTTAAGACGGACCTCTTTTGCTCGTGAATGAATTTCAAGCCGACATGTAGTGCTTGTAATTTTATGATTTGCGATTTTAATTTTACAAATGCATTTTGCGGGAAATTTCCCATAAACCTACGACTTTTTGTTTTTTACAATGAATAGCGCGTCAATATGTTTTTATTTTTACAAATTTAACTTTGTGCGTGTTAAAAGTAAAATAATGAGCTTCCCTTTCGAGTCGTGCCACTCCCTCTTAGTCTTTCCCAACCCTCCCCTCCCTCCTCTCCTCCACCCCCACCCGCCCCCTCGCTGGTATTCCTCCTGTTTCTTCGTGCATTTTTTCCACCCCCTTTTTTTACTCTCCTTGTAAAAAACTTAATTAATTTTTATCCTGTGAGCTTTAATAAGATTATAATTCTCCTCGGCGTCGGATTTAAAACGACGCTCGCGTTGTGGTGAGGGCGGTGGTGGTGGTGGGGAGGGAAAGGGGTGCCGCCCCCCCCCCCCCCCCATACCACCGCCTTCCCCTTTTCTAACCCCAAACCACACTCACCTCCTCCCCCCCCCCCCTACTCCCTCCACGCTGCTGCGCCATGTATCATGTGTAGGTCTCCACAGAGTCGTACGTCGCACCACGGTCGCACCCCCTCCCCCACCCACACCCGCCCCCCAAATGGCTTTTCTACCGTGGCTGCCGCTTTGCCGCGCGCTATCTTTCACGACTCTAGTTCTTATTCCGTCTTATCGGCGTTCACGTGGTCGCTAAGTAGCGCTCCGTCCGTATAGCGTGTCCACCTCTCCCGGCGCCCCGCACTGGAAACACAAGTGTATAAAGGTCGCTCTCTTGTGGGTGTGCTAATCGTCCCTCCGAGAAGTGTGCGAAAATTCCTGCACCCAGAAAAGTGAAAAGCCGCAACAACCAATCGTATGGTAATGGTATGGTTAGCTCAGGCACATCAGTATTATGGTCGTATTGACCAGAATTTCGGCGAACTCAACAGTAACGTCGTTACCTCAACCATACGATAGTTGCTACAACTTTTCATGTTTCAAGGTGTGGGAAAATATTTACCCGTTTACTTTGTGCAAGTAGTGTGCGGTATTTCGCACCATGTTGTTGCTCGCCCATCTCCCCAGCAGGCGCGAGGTTCCACCCGTATCGAGCCGGTTTTGTACCCGGGTTACCCGCCGCGCGGTCCTGCCAGAGCCCTGCTGCCCTGCGAGAGCCCTGAGCCCTGCCCTGCCCTATTCAGTGGGCTCTTTGTCATTTCTGTCTGTCATTCGCACGGCACGCCGCTGACGGGTCTGTTCGCCCTTCTCGGCCCGCCCCGCCCCGCCCCGCCCCGCCTGCACGAGCATGCTTGTTCTTCTTCCTCATCCCCATCCACTCCATCCACCCCGTCCTTCTCTCATGGTCCGTCGCCCCTCCTCCGCCGCGCCAGCAGGCCTCCAACGCCTCGTGGAAAATTAATAAAAAGTTGCTCGTTATTTTGAGGAAATTATGGCAGCGTACGCGTTGGGTCGTCTCTAGGGAAATCACACACGTCGTGTCGGAACATGTGAGGGGGTGGGGTGGGGGGAGGGGGGGGGGGTCGTGTGGTGAGAAAAGGGTGATACCCCCCCCGAGCTTCTTCGCAAGGCCCTTCCTCTCAGAAAATGACCCTTCTCTCTCTCTCTCTTTCTCTCTCTCTCTCTCTCTCTCTCTCTCTTTCTCTCTCTCTCTCTCTCTCTCTCTCTCTCTCTCTCTCTCTCTCTCTCTCTCTCTCTCTCTCTCTCTCTCTCTCCCTCCCTCTCTCCCTCTCTCTCGGCCTTGCCCACTGTGTGCCCAAAGGAAATGAAGCACGTCTTCGTGTTGTTTTGAGGCAGGCGTTGTAACAACTTCCCCTGCGCTGCTCGGGAGCGTGCTGTCTGGATTGCGTAACTCCTAACTTACAGAAACGGACCAGGCTTGCGGAAAATACTTTCGCGGTGTTGTCTTTTTTATTTTCCCTGGTTTCCGTCCCTAATGGAACTGCTCCACAGACAAATGTGCACCGTTTTCCATCCGTCGCTAACGCTTACAATAGCGTGTCCTCATAAAAGCTTACGGTGAATTTTCACCGTAAGCTACGGTCAATGCCACCGTAGACTACCGTGCTGCACCCTGGATTCACCCACAACAGTAACATTTATCGTACCTAACGATGAAAATTCACCGTAAGCTGCAGTACTGCAGCGTTCACCGAAGCTTACAGTGAAATTCACACTAAGCTTTTTAGAGTGTATGCGCTCTGGTCAGCCACCATCCTCTACGTTCTCTACCACCACCCCCTCTCCCCCTTCCCTCTCCCCCCCCCCTCCACACACACAACAGTGTGGACAGTGTGGATATCGGCACCATCAGGGTAACGGTGGTCCGACATAACATCGGATGACGCTATTCAAATGGAACACCGCTTCCCGTTCTCCTTCCCCTTCCCCCAGCGTACCATTCACGCACTGCTCGTACTCCCCCGCTCCCCCAAGTACCCCGCCGGCGCCTCCCCCAGGACGCTTTTACCCCATCCCGGAGGACGGCCCCCCCGTCGCTGCGAACGTGCGAGTCCTTGGGATGCGTGCCCTGCCCACTGCGAGGAGAGGCTGCCCCTGATCCTTCGTCAAATCGACTCCGAGTTTTCGATAGGACCGCCGCGATCAGCTGCACTGCGAGAAAAAAACTAGAGTTAATCCGGTTAATTTTCATACAGTCTGTTTCTGTAGTTTCAGGTAAAGGATTCTCCGTACTTTTTGACATGTGGATTATGCGAAACTGCCGTCAATCTGATGACTTTTCCCCGTCGATTTTTCTTTCCTATTTTTTTTTTCTTGTGGAACGCGACGCCGATGTCACTCCGTGCGCTACGCGGCGCTCTCTGAAGGGGAGGGGCGGCCGGCACCTTCCTGGGGCGGGGCATGGCGGCCGCTAATGCACGGCACCCCTGGCCGTCGTCAACAAGAAGTTGCCCTGCTCAGAGGAGACAGCGCGGGGCGGGGTGTTGCGGGGCGGGCCGGGGCGCCGAGGGACCTGATGCCCGTGCACCTCCCGGAAGGGGAAGGCCCCCGCTCAGCGGCGGGCTGCTATGCGTTACATGGGTCCTCCGACCCGCCTCACCCCGCCCCGCCCCGCCCCGCCCCAACCCACCCCACCCAACCCCACCCCAGCCCGCCCCGCCCCAAGCCGTTGAGGCTCGCAAGGAAGGGCCGCCGCTCCCGTGGTTGGCACCTTATATTCCCCGGGAGGGTCCGCCGCCCGCCGCGCGCGTCGGCCGTCGAACTGACCGTGATGTGATTGGTCCCTCCAGTTGGCTGCACACGAAAGGAGCAGCAGCGTGGGAGGGGAGAGGAGGGGAGGGGCGGGGAGAGGGGGAGGGAGGGGGAGGGGAGGGGAGGGGCTGTGCCCTGATGAGATGATGTGGGTCGGGGCCGTGCTGGCTCCTCGTGCTCGTCATGTTCCTACCGCTACCCGAGGAGGCCTCCTCTGTGGACCACCGTCGCACCCGCCACGCCCCGCCACACCCCGCCACACCCCGCCACACCACACTACGCCCCACCACACCCTGCCAAACCACACCCCGCCACGCCCTGCCACACCCCGCCACACCTCGCCACACCCCACACCACACCCCGCCACACCTCGCCACACCCCGCCACACCACACTCCGCCACACCACGCCCCACCCCGCCCCGCAGAGGACGGAGCAGGAGCAGGCCTCGCTATAGCGACCAGGCGAACTGGTTGGCGCGGCAGAAATTCCTCGCGCGCCGGTTTCTTGAGATGGAGTGGAAGGAGACTGGGCGTGACGTCGCGCCGACGTGATGGCCGAGTTAATTCCTTCCGGCCGCGAAGGGCGGGGCGGGGCGGGGCGGGGCGGGGCGGGACTCGTTCCGCTCGCTTGGGGGGTGGGCGCGGAACGACTCAGGCGAGCGCAGTGCGTCAAGGTGGGGCGTCGTGGCGTGGCGCGCGGTAAAAATTGTCCCAGCGGGGTCTGTTTGCAGTTTTACCGCCTATAAATTACCGGGAAAATTAAGGGGAACATTATTTCGCGAACTTAAGCCTGAGGACACTTCTATGCAGACTATTATATCGTAATGTAACAAGAGAATCACTTGAGTTGACGCATTTCTGTCCTTCTCAGGTGTTCTGATTTTTAAGTTTTGGTTGTGTGGTCAATACTGTTTCCAGTTTTGTGGGTGATATGACGACACCGTGGACCATTGACCTGTAAACCAACCGTGCCCCACTTCCTTATTCACTTCCGGCACTCTCCTCCTCCTCCTCCTCCTCCTCCTCCTCCTCCTCCTCCTCCTCCTCCTCCTCCTCCTCCTCCTCAAAGTTCTGCGCATCCGGTCGGCGCGCGCGCCTAGCTGGGGCCGGAAGTGCAGCGGCGGTTGTGCCGGAAGCAGCGCGGAGGGCTAGTTGATGGCGGCGGGGCGGGGCGGGGCGGGGCGGGGCGGGGCGGGGCGCCCGAGGTGGAGATGGAGGTTAATGAAAGTGGAGGTGGAGTTAAATGAGCGGGGTCGCCCGTGTCGTCAGGCAGAATAGGCGCTAATTAACCACTTCTGGTGAGGTGTGGTGGGGCCGGGTGGTGCGGGGCGGGGCAGGGTGGTGCGGGGCGGGGCGGGAAGCTGCGGTGGGATAGACTTTAGTAACACTGATGGCAAACGGGTCGGGTACCTTCCCGCCGACCGGCGGGGCGGGGCGGGTTGGAGTGGGGTGGGGTGCGGTGGTCGGAAGGGAGGGAGGGAGGGGTCTACCCACTTTCGGCAATGCATGAGATGGGTTGCCGTTAAAACAGATGGCCTCTGCCTTGTCTCGCCCCGCACCTACCCCACCCTGCCCCATCCTGCCCCACCCTGCCCCACCCTGCCCCACCCTGCCCCACCCTCCCTCACCCCGCCCAGCTGTGCGCTCTCAGCGACGCGGTGGATGGCGGGCGGTGGCCTCGCGGGTAGCCCCTGGGGCGCGGTGCGGTGCCCGGCTGCGCGCTGCACAGTCTGAGATTTTTGAGGTCCCCACCGTAAAAATATCTCTGTATATTTACGACTTTGTTTTCGTAATTTGTTGTTTACAAAAACGGTATTGTAACTTTACGATCGAAATCGTAAATTTACGAAAGCATATTTGTGCTCGCTTAAGTGTCACAAAAGTGTCCTTACAATTTTGTGATTTTTCCAATTATCGTAACTTGACGACATTTCCCATGGAAAATTTTCCCGTAACAAACATTTCTCACAGTGCCATACTGCTGTGGCCGGTGCTCAGGGCGCGGCGTGGCGTTAGGTGGCAGTGTCCTATAGGTAAACTGCAGTAGATCGGACGCCAGCTCTGCACAGAGTATTATGTCTACGCGACGCGGAGAAGAGCAGCAAGACAGTCGTGCGGCGGGGAAAGTCACATATACGGGGGAGGAGACATTCGTTTTCCTATATCCTCTTCCGGGCCGGGCCGGGCCGCGTGGTGAGCGGAGCGCTTGTGCTCTGGCGGGTAGCTGAGTGCTCAGCCCCGGCCCGTGCGCCGCGCCCCGCCCCGCCTCGGCTGCTCTTCTCCTGGCGGGGAAGAACAACTCTATGTCTGACTCTACACAGGAAATCCAAGTGTACGAATTTCGCTCACTTGTAGATGAGCGAATAAATTCACTCACTTGTAGGTGAGCGAATAAATTCACTCACTTGTAGGTGTGCAAATGACTATTCACCAAATGGTCATTCGCTCACCTACAAGTGAGCGAATAGTCATTTGCTCACCTACAAGTGAGCAAATAGTCATTTGCTCACCTACAAGTGAGTGAATTTATTCGCTCATCTACAAGTGAGCGACATTCGTACACTTGGATTTCCAGTGTAACCTTTGCATTGTATGTTTTTATAAATTATACTTCTTTTAGGGGGGGGGGGAGGTTATGAATCGCAGTTTGCCATGCTCCTTCACGGTTGTTACTGTTCAAACAGGGTGGCCACAAGTCAGGGAAGTCAGGGAAATGTCAGGGGAAAAAAGTTGTCAGGGAAGTCAGGGAAACGTCAGGGAAAATGGCTCAATGTCAGGGAAAATTTTTCAATCGGCTGCTTTTGCCGATTTTATCCGCGCGACGCGGTGCGCCAGCTTGTCTCAACGTGTCGTCTACTAGCCATTTTATGTTTGAACTTGAACTTTGTAAACACAGCAAGCATTTTACCGTGAAGTTCCCGGTTGTTTTCGGAAATATTCCCGGTTTTGTGTGACGCATGCGCAGAACGCAAGTCGACAGATTTCCACATTTTAGAAATTATTTATTTTACATGTTCTGCGTGCCCGGCAGATAAAAATAGAGCTGGCACCTATTCGGCTTTGATTTTTTATCAGTTTTCCGTCATTTTATCATCGAACATCGAGTTTAATCTTAAAATGCGACACATAACCTAAAAAGTCGTGGCGGGAAACAGCTACCGGGAAGTGCTCTCCGGAATCAACCGGGAACTCCACGAAAAAATATTTGCTGTGAAGTGAAAGTTTTCGTTTCGTCTTTTATTTAAAAAAAAAAAAAATATTTTTCCTTTTAATTTGCGCTTTTTTTACAGTTTTATATCCCCTATATTCTTGCATTCATGTCAGGGAAAAACACAATTTTGTCAGGGTAAAGTCAGGGAAATGTCAGGGAATTTGACTTACCAGATTGTGTGGCGCCACCCTGAATGTTTTAACTTATGTTAACACCAGTAACGCGAGATTTTGAGAGTAAGCGGATTATGAGGGAGCTACCAGCTTCTCGAGATGCGGGTCGAGTACCCCGTCCCTGCGTTGGGTGTGTTCGTGTTGGTGTACGGCGGCTGCTATGCAGACACGCGCGCAGAGTTTTCTTCTCCCTTCTCTAATTTAGCCTGGAATGCATGGAGTAACATTTTTCCCCGCGGAGCACCCCCTTCCCGCCGCACGACCCGTGGCACGCACCGCACAGCCTGCCAAGGCTACACGCTCAGATCTGTAACGGACTTTTTTCACTGTAATGTGTAAGGACAATGAAATTTGTCCACAGATCATACATTTTTGTTTACAGACTAATTGGCTAGAGACTAAAACGTCAAGATCTAGAAATTTTAATGACTAAATGTATGGACAAAAATGTTTATTTTTGGGTAGTACAGTTTTCTTTATTAAATATATAGAAGACTGTACTACCATAGAATAAACATTTCTGTCCATTCAAACGACATTTTCCTATATAGCTCTGACTTTTTTCTCACTAGCTAATTAGCCCTATCAACAAAAAAGTACACTTTGCATACGAATTTCATTATACACGTATGGATATTCCATTTTATAGTGAAAAAAATCCGTTACAAGTCTGAGAGTGTATAGCGGGGCGTGGCGGCACTGGAAAAACTAAGGTGCTAAGTCCTACCTTTCCAGGGGTGCTAAACCCGTTTTAGGGGTGCTAAAGGTTAAATTTTCAGTTTTTTCTGTGTGGGCAAACCAATCACATTTTAGGCTACATTATCGCATTCCTCGCAAAATTCCGCGTCAAACGAGCCTACATGTGATGGGGTTCTGATAAGCGGTCAGCAAAAGAAAAGCAAGTAAAAAAGTACAAAAATTGCATTCAATTTATGCCATTTTTGAACAGAACCCCATCACATGTAGGCTCGTTTGACGCGGAATTTTGCGAAGAGTACGAATATAGGTCTTCGAATGTAATTGTATGCCATAGTAAGGAAATATTTCGAAAAAACATAAACTGTAGTGCCTTTGGAACTTTAGTGCCTTTTAAAGGTAGGACTTAGCACCTTTGTTTTTCCAGTGGGGGCGTGGCGGGGCGTAGCGGGCGGGACGTAGTACACGGTAAAAAAAAGTGTCTTGTATTTCAAGACCCGGTCTTGGATCTTATGGAGAACGCCAATGGTATCCAAGACCGGGTCTGTTGAAATAAAAGAAACTTTTTTTTTTTCACCGTGTAGTAGCAGGGGTTTGTGGGAAAGGAGAGACAAGGCACGCGGGCATAGGTGGCGACGGCCCGTGCGGGGCGGGGTGGGGCGGGGCGTGGCGGGCGCAGGCAGGCGGGCCAGGCACCTCCTCTCCCGTGTGCATAAAAGGGTGAAATAGGGTGGAAAATAAGGGAGGAAATAGTGCGCGCGCACGCGCAGCTAGCGAGCAGCCAGCGTCCGGAAGGTATGGCCGGGCCGGGCCGGGCCGGGCCTGGCCGGCGCCAGCGAGCGCCAGTTTAACTCTTTACGCGCGAGAAAGTCTCGTCGAAAATAAAATTTATCTGCTAACTGGCTGGGCGCCCGGGCCGGGCGGGGGCCGGCTGCTGCCATCACCCCCTCCCCAACCCCAACCTCCGCCCCTCCTCCCCCTCCTCACTGACCCACGCGGTCCGTCCGGCGCGGGCGGCCCGGGCCCGGACCGGACCGGAGAAAGAGGAGGTAGTAGGAGTTTGCCGGGCCGGTGGGCAGGATCTCTTGTAATCGCGCGCAGATCGCTGCCCCGCCCCGCTGCCAGGCGGGCTGGTCGCCCCCCCCCCCCCCCCTCCATCCCCACGCCCATCCTGCCCGCAGCACACGGCCTCGGCCGCAGGGCGTCGGGAGTGCCTTTTGTCCTGAACGCCCGCCCGCCCGCCCGCGCCTCGAGCCCCCCCCCCCTTACCCCCCACCCCCTCCTAACGCCCTGCACGCGCGGCATTGTGGTATCTGTGCTGCATCTGCTGCGTCCCCTGCTGCACGCTACCCCACCCTGACCCCAGCCTACCCCATCCTAATCTACCCCACACTCTCATTTGCTTACGGATGTGCTAACCGTAAGTTACAGTGAACCTTGTGCAGGCGTCCGGCGTAAGGTAGGGACAACTCCACAGTAATACGGATAAAAACTGTGTACTCATAACCTGAAATATGTTTGTATTACGGACAAAATTCCCTGTAATACGGACAGTGCTCGTCCGAATTCCGGGGGATTTGTCCACACCTTACGCTTTCACAACATTCACTGTTACTTACGGTTAGCATATCCGTAAGCAAATGAGAGTGCACACTTACCATAACTTACCTCGCGCTACTCCGCCCAACCCCGTCCTACCCCAGACTACGCCATCCTAAGCTACTCCTCACTACTTCATCACACCAGACTACCCCATTCTCCATCCTTATATCTACCCTACGCTACTCAAACCCTATGCACATCTCTATACACCTCACTCCTCCATCCATACCTCACCCTTCCCCATCTTAATCAACCCCACCACAAGCTACCCCTCGCTACCCAATACCCCACCCTACCCTACCCCAGCGCGAGCGCTTACACTTTACACTTCTACGCCGATAGCGTTACCCGCGCCATTGGGGGCAGCTGGATGGGACGCGAACAGACGGGGTCAAGTGGTACTCGTCTGATCGTTTGGAAGGCGCGGCCAAGCGGCGTGGTGGGGTGGGGTGGGGCGGGGCGGGGCGGGGGGGGGGGGGGGCGGGGCGGGGCGGGGCGGGGCGAGGCGCGGCTGTCTGCCGCTTGCTATGTCACGCCACCACGGCGTCTTGATGCATGGGAATGCCTGGCGGATGAGCCCATGCTCGCCTCGACACAACCCCGCCGACCCCCTTTTACCCGCGCTCTTCCCCCCTCCCCTCTCCCCCTCCCCTCTCCCCTCCGCACTCAATTGTTTTGCAAACGAATCTTTTTTGCATGAGAAAACACGCGCAGCGGCCCGTCTGACGGCGCGCCGTTTTTAAAACGCTATTTTACCGAGCGCATTCACATTTGCGGCGCTCGCTGCTGCCAGGCGCATCGCAAAGTGCGGCGCACAAGAGGCCGCGCCCCGCCGCGCCCCGCCGCGCCCCACCACGCCCCGCCGCCCCGCCGCGCCTCACGCTGCGCTGGTATGCGGAAGCGGGGCGGGCTCGGATGAGCTGGGCGGGGCGGGGCGACTGTGTGGATGGGAAGGTAGAATGAAAGGCGCCGCTGGTCTTCTATTTCCCAGTAAAAGGAAAAGAAAACAACATAAAAAGGCTTTTCTTTCTCACTAACATGCAATGTGTGTGTGTGTGTTCTCTCCCGCATGAACCAGAGCTGCATCCCGCTGGGTGCAGCCGGATCATGACGTCTGCTGACAGTGTTGTTGAGTATTTTCGGTGGAGGAAATAGATTGGTACCCGCAAACTTATACGGCATGAGTTCCATCTTCACCCTGTGAACCCGTACGTATGTGTGAATAATATAGCACACTTAATCTAGTAAGTTTCTACTCGTACCTATGTGGGACAATAAGTGTGCGGAAGTTGCGAGGAAAATCATGAACGTGTTCAAGTTAAGGTCAAGATTTATTGAAAGGCCATACTTTCCGAAAGTAAACATCAACATTGTGTGGGTGTAAAAAAGGACTGGATGGTAAGGAAACCATCCAAGTGGTCAGAAAAATAAAACGGTGAAAAAATAACCCACAGCGTTAACGTGTGTGAGGCAGAGCAGGGCTCTGTGGGCTTCACGGTAGGGAGAGAATTGGTTTCGGCGGTGGCTCTCTTTCTGCGGGGGTGGAGAGCTCAAGGACGGCGCGGGGCGGGGCGGGGCGGGGCGGGGTGGGGCGGGGTGGGGTGGGGTGGGGCAGGGTGGGGTGGGGCGCAGGTGTGCCCCCCGCACCTCCGCTCCGCTCCTCCCCGAAGCCGGGAGCGGGTTCCCAATTCCTACGTGGTCTGTGGGGTGGTGGCGGGGCGGGGCGGGGCGGGGCGCAGTTCAGTCGCCCGATAAGCACTACTTATACGTTTTCGAGTAGATCCAAAGTACAAAGTAGGGAGTAGGTGAAGGGGAGATGGGGAGAGGGGGAGAGTTACCCCAAGGTGTGCGCGCCACCGGGGAGCTCTGCTGGCTGCTGGGAGATCGAAACGGAGGGGCGAAAATAAAAAGAGAGAGAGAGAGAGAGAGAGAGAGAGAGAGAGAGAGAGAGAGAGAGAGAGAGAGAGAGAGAGAAATGGAGAGAATTCCACCACTGTCAGACCAGTATTTACGACCGTAACGATATACTCGGATCCGCAGCTCGAGCGGCGCAGAACTCTCCCTTTAAAAAGTAAATTCGGAAATTGGATTTGACCTCTTTCTCTTTTTCCTCTTAGTAACTCGGTGATCCCTACTTCTCCTTCCCATCACCCCCACCCCATTCTACTCTTCTCCACGCTCTCGCTTTCCCATCGTCGTGACCCTTTCTAAGTGTCGCTAGCTCCTTCCCGTCTGCAATTTCTCGCTGCTGCTGTACCCGCTGCTTGGACCAGAGAGAGCGGAGAGAGACTCTCTGCCCTCCGCTGCCGGGCCAGATCCTAACCCCCCCCCCCCCTCTCTCTCTCTCCCTCCGCCTTGCAAACAAATCGTTAGTGCCCGAGCTTAAGAGTGCAGCAGCCCCTGTGCAACAATGGGGTGTAGTACCGCCTTTCGCTCCGTCGGGTTGGCATTCGGTGCCTCGCTCCGGCCCGGTGGTGGCCGTGGTGCCGTGGCAGGGTGCGGCGCGGCGCGGCGCGGCGTGGGTGGCGCGGTGGTGAAGCTGAGCTGCTCTGACGTGTCCCTGAGGACTGCGGGCGGGGCGGGGGTCCTCCGCCAAGCCCCCAACCCGGCGGTCCCACCCGGCCCACCCCGCCACGCCACTGCTTCGCGCAAGACGAACGTCTAATGAGAAGCTCGCTGCCGTTCCATCTTCCTCTTTCTCCTCCTCCTCCCCCTCCTCCTCCTCCTCCTCCTCCTCCTCCTCCTCCTCCTCCTCCTCCTCCTCCTCCTCCTCCTCCCCTCCTCCTCCTCCTCCTCCTCCTCCTCCTCCTCCTCCTCCCCTCCTCCTCCTCCTCCCCTCCTCCTCCTCCTCCTCCTCCTCCTCCTCCTCCTCCTCCTCCTCCCGTACATACACACCCTGCTCTGCTCCTCCTCTCCCATTCTCCGCGGCGCCCCTCTTATGTCCCCCTGTTGAACCGTCGTCTGGAACGTACAGAGTAAAATTTCAAGTCGTCACTTTACGACAAAGTCAGGGCTAAATTTTACTTTTGAAAGGTTCGTCACCATGACAAATGGTTCATGATGACAGTGTGACGAAAGATTCATGTCATGTGACGAAAGATTCGAGTCAAGCGACGAAATGTACGTCATGTGATGACTGATTCATCACAGCTCTTGACAAAATGTTCGTTATATTTATCGTCACACGACAATTTTGTTTAACAGTGTAGTGAAGGTGGAGGGAAGGGGAGGGAAGGGGTGTCCGAAAAAGGGTTCTCATGGCGTTCAGCCTCAAAGAGTGGACGAAGCTGTGCATTTAAATGTCACCAAGCGCCGATAAAGAGATGGCATTATTTATTTTTTACTATTTTCAAAGATAGGGTGGCTTTGTTTCCCACGACTCCCACCGGCGATGACCTTTGGCCTAGTCCCGCGCCTGGCCCGTGCTCGTGAACCCCGCGGACTGCGTCTCCCTCCACCGCGCCGGCCCGGCCTACTCGAAAACACGTTACGGGGGAAATGTGTATACGCCCCTTGCACGACGAGCTCGCTCAGTCGCGAGCGGAGGGGGGGGGGGGCTGTCGTGCGTGGAGCGGTGCTGCGGCGTGTTTGTGGAGGATTTGCGTGAGGAGAGGGAGAGAGAGAGAGAGGGAGAGGGAGAGGGAGAGGGAGAGAAGAGGAGAGAGAGAGAAAGAGAGGCTGGGGGAGGTCCTGCTGCGGCTGTCTGATGCGCTGGCGGTGTGCGGCGGCCCGAGGGCGACGCCCGCCCAGCCCAGCCCGGCCCCAGGCCCAGCGCCGGTGGCGCGGGGCGAGGCTTGCTGCGCCGTGCGGTGGGAAGGGACGACGACATGTGTCGCAAATGGTGGAAAAAGGGAAGAAAAAGAAAAGTCAAGACGGAGGGCGTGGAGAGCGGTAGGAGCGGCGGCGGGCTGCGCGACAAGCAGATTACCGCTCCGCGCCGTCAGGACGTGGCGGGGTGTGGCGCACGGGGGAGTCACGGTGGGGTGGGATGGGGCGGGGCGGGGCGGGGCGGGGCGGGGTGGGGTGGGGCGGGGTGGGGTGGGGTGTTTGTCACACACAGCGGCAGCGGCCTGTACACAGCCCGAGCGCCAGCGCATCGTCCACACCGTCACATTATTGTAGTTGGCCCGGCACCCGGCACGTCCTCTCTCCCCGACATGTCCGATTTGTCTGAATTAACGCCTTTCTCTCGCCTCCGCCAGCTCCTTGCTCTACCTTTCTCTCTCTCTTCACTCTCTCTCCCTCTCACTCTTGCTCTCTCTCTCTTGCTCACTCTCTCTCTCTCTCTCTCTCTCTCTCGCGCGCGCGCTTTCTCTCTCTCTCCCTTTCTCTTGCTTGCTCTCTTTCTCGCTCTCTTTCTCGCTCTCTCTCGCTCGCTCTCTCGTATTCCCTTGTCCTTACATCTCCAGCAGCAAACCGCAAACAAGCGCTCCAGCCGCCGTCTCTGCCGTGTCCGGGCAGCGGAGAACAGGGCGCCTGTGCGATAGGCAACCCATCGTGCTTGTCGGTGCAGCTGCTTGCCTTGGCCCCTCCCAGCCTGGCCCCCCGGCGCGCTCTGTCTGTCTGTCTGTCTGTCTGTCTGTCTGTCTGTCTGTCTGTCTGTCTGTCTGTCTGTCTGTCTGTCTGTCCGTCTGTCTGTCTGTCTGTCTAACCCTTGCTCTGCTCTTGTCGTGTTCCAGGCTACGGGTCCGTGTCGCCGCGCACCACCTGGGGCCGCCTCGTGTCCATCTCCTACGCCATCATCGGCATCCCGCTGATGCTGCTGTACCTGTCCACCACGGGCGAGTCGCTGGCGCGGAGCTTCCGGCGCGCCTACGGCCGCATGTGCGTCAGGTACGCGTACCGCATACATGGGGTGAACAATTGTTTGGTTCTGCACATCAATTGGTGTTTAATGTGCTAAAACTAAAGACTTCACTGAAAATGAACGAATCCTGATTCTCGCACCTATACGGATTCGAAGATTTGCAGTTTGTGTGCACGTTACCAAACGTTTAGTAACTAGACATTACGTAATGTTTAGTTAGGCTTGACACCATGTAATAAGCAAAGTCATCAATTCGACACGTAAGTGTGCAAAAATTGCACATTTGTTTCACCAGTGTGGCTGGATAAAGTAAAGTAGGAAGAAAAGTCGCAAAAACGTAAACGATGTAGCTGGCTAAAGTAAAGGAAACAAAAGAAAAGTCCCTAAAACGTAAACGATTTAGCTGGATTAAGTACAGAAAACGAAAGAAATGTCGCTAAAACGTAAACGATGTAGCTGGATTAAGTACAGAAAACGAAAGAAAAGTCGCCAAAACGTCAATGATAAAACGATTTGTTGAAAAAAATTACCATAACAGAGTGTCCTGTTATCCCTGTGGCTCACCCTTTGTGCGGCTGTTCCGCAGGCGCGACCCTGGCGGCAAGGCGTCCAAGGGCGGCGGC
This sequence comes from Frankliniella intonsa, assembly GCA_033675135.1. Lineage (NCBI taxonomy): Eukaryota > Metazoa > Arthropoda > Insecta > Thysanoptera > Thripidae > Frankliniella > Frankliniella intonsa. The sequence continues at coordinate 1,516,324 of CM066248.1, forward strand.
GGCAAGGCGGGCAAGCAGGGGGCCAAGTCTGCGGGCAAAGCGTCGGGCGGCAAGCTGGGCAAGGCGGGCGGCAAGGGCAAGGCCAAGGACACGGCCGTCATCACCAGCTCGAGCGGCAAGCCGCCCGCCGCCACCAGCTCCATGAAGGCGCACCAGGCCGCCGCGGCCGCGCAGCACAACCACCTGGGCATGTCGCTGGGCGCCAAGCTGGGCGCCACGGACGAGCTCACGCTCAAGGTGGACCGCGCCCTCGCCGTGGTGGACTGCGGCAGCGGCGACGGCGTCGGCCTGGCGGGCGCCGCGGCGTCCAGCTCGGAGCCGGGGCCCGCGCCGCCGCCGCTGGGCTCCGTCCGGGTGCCCGTGCTGCTGTGTCTGCTCGTGCTGCTGGCGTACGTCGCGGCCGGCGCGTTCCTGTTCCACTACCTGGAGGGCTGGAGCCTGGTGGAGGGCTCGTACTTCTGCTTCACGACGCTCGGCACCATCGGCTTCGGCGACCTGATCCCCGGGCGCGCGTCGGGCCGGGTGCGCGGGCCGCGCGCCGAGGTGGTGTCGGTGCTGTCCGCCTCGGTGTACATCCTGGTGGGCATGGCGCTGGTGGCGATGACGTTCGCCCTGGTGCAGGACGAGTTCGTGGCCGTGCTGCGCCGGCTCAGCCGGCAGTGCGCGGGCGCGTCGGCGACGGCCGCCGCGGGGCCCGCGGGGCCCGGGGGCGGCGGGCGCGCCTGCCAGCCGAGGCCGCCCAGGCCGCGGCCGAGCTGCAGCGACTCGGAGTCCAACACGGACCCCCCGGGGGCCTCGCTGCCCGTGTGCGGCGGCGAGGCTCTGGCCATGACGGTGGCCTCCTGACATCAGCTCCCGGAGGGCGGTGGCGGTGGCGGCGAGTGGCGGCCGTCGCCTCCGGGGCCGCCGCCTCCGGCGCCGCTCATCCCCATCCCCGTGCACGTCAAGCCGGGCGCCCCCTGCGCCGCTAAGCCGCCCCTGGGCCCCCCGGGGGGTGGGTCCTGCGGGCCGCTGCCGCCGCGCATGGCGCACAGCTTACCCCGCCGCAAGGCCAGCGTGCCCCTGGCGGACGAGTTCGGCCGCAACGGCCCGGGCCGGCGCTCGGCGGGCCCCGGGGGCGCGGGGGCCTGCGGCCGCCTGTCGCCCGAGCCCCTCATGGAGTACTTTGTGCCCCGGAGCGTGAGCGAGTTCAACCTGGCCGGCGTGGTGGCCGAGGAGGACGACGTGCCGGAGCCTCCGGGCCCGCCCAGGATCCCGATGCCTCCGGGGCCGCCGGGGCTCCACCCGCCGCACCAGCTCACCGCCATCCTGCGCCCGCCCAGCGGCCCGTCGCGCAAGCTGGGCATGGCGTCCTCCCGGTCCAGGGAGAAGATGGTCACCTTCGAGGACGACGCACCAGGGCTGCCGGTGCCCGGGCCTGGGCCGGGGCCCTGCTCCGGCCCGTGTCAGGGGGACGTGTTCATGTAATGCCCAGGACAGCCCAGAGCAATGTATGGCGGCTCGAGTTCCGCACAAATTGTTTGCGTTGCAAAAATAAATGACAAACTTCTCTCGCGACCTGCTTTTGCGGAATGTGATATCTTGAGAGTTAATAACTATTTCCCAGCTGCAGGTGATGAAGTGGATTGTCTCGGCCGCCCCGCCGGCGGGGTGGGCTGCATTCAGCTGCATGCATTTCCGCACCTGAGTGAGTGAGCGAGTGAGCCTGCGTTGCGTGGATGCGCGACGCCTACTTGACATGACTGTGATGTGATTTAAAATAAAGTCAGTTTATTGCGAATAGTTTTAATGCACCCATAAAAGCCTATGGTGAATTTCATTATTAATTCCAAAGAGTGCATCCATTACTTGCAGTAAAACCTGCAGTACCTAAAATTATACTAAAATCTGGTGTCATGACAATGGTAATAGAACATATATAAAGCACTATAACTTCTTACACCTAAATGTTTTTTTTTTTTTGTTTTTTTTTTTTTGTCAAAATTCACCATGAGCTTTTACCAGTGTTCTTTTGTTTGCCTTCTACATGTCAATGATATGCTTGTGGATTACAATATATTTTTGTGATTTAAAATTTCAAAGAAAAGAAAGAAAACTTTAAAAAGGTGTAAATTATATTGTTTTATGAATTAGGTGCTGTTTGCTCACAGATAAATGAATCATGATATAGTGGTCACAATAGACAGAAATAGAGCGCCTAAATTCTACATTGTGTCGTCAACTTTGCTCAAAAGAAATCCATTTTGTGTCTGCTACTTATTTTAAAAAGAGAAAACAGTATGGAAAACAAGCATGTGTATAGTCACTGCCATAATCATGTCAACTTGTTTTTAATGGTGTTTGGTAATTTTAAAGAAAAGAATTAAACAATCTATTTTGTAGATTATGCAAGGAGATCATGTCAAGTAAATGGTTGTCTCCCTTCTGACTGAGTGATGTTACACAGTGCTGTAGCAGGATGCAATGAGTGCATTGTGTCACATTCTTTATGATGATATTCTAAATGTACAGAGTAGAATGTTGTAAATCTAAAAGTATGCAAAAATTTTAAAATCTTTCTATTGTAAATTGTTTTGAAAAATGTGTGCCAGACAATAGAGGCCCAGATGTTTTGCAGCATACATGAAAAGATTAAAACCTATCACTACTGAGCTGTAAGGCTGAGCCTTCTTTATGTGAAACCATGAAACTAAGTGTTGATTGCAATGTGGCAAAGAAATTATTACCCCTAAAACAAACGTGTAAAGCAAAAGAAGTAATTATTTTCCCAACAAGTTAACACCCAAAACAAATACTTCACAGCAGCAAAATTTTATTTGAAGAAACCAAAATTTTGTGCCAAACGCCACGATCATATTATTTTTACTACAGACAACAGAACAAAAAAAAAAAAATTAAAGGCAAAAAAAATCTGTTTCTAGCTGAGAACATTCAACATTCTACTTAAGGATACCTTAAATTCTACAAGATTCAGCAAGCACTTATTTAGTCCAAAGAACAGGTTTTCGAAATGCACAGACTCCAAGAGCACTCAAGATTTACGGGCCCAGAAAAAGGTAACGTTATAAGTTTAGTCCAAAAGGTGCGATAACCTTCGCTGGGCGACCGTTGGCGATTGCCCAGTCTAAAGAACTCGGTCACCATCTCTCGATCGGGGCCCGGCAGAGCTCTTTCATTAAATGCGTAATAATTTTTCTCGCTCCCCCCCCCCCCCTTTTCTCTCCCCTGGTCCGCTTACGCAGGCGCAACCCTCTCTCTTCACTCTCCAAGAGCTGAGGGAGGAGGGCCTTCTGCAACATCAATATTGAAATAGGACGGGCCGGCATTAGTCATGAGGACGCGACGAGGTGTTGTTGTCGATCCAAATTTGAGGCTGTCCGGCTCCTGGGCAAACGGGCGTTTGTACGGTGACTACACTGGAAAAACAAAGGTGCTAAGTCCTGCCTTTAAAAGGCACTAACAAAATTTTAGTGCCTTTTGAAAGGCACTAAACATAGCACTTGATTTTAGAGCCCCAGGAAAGGCGTTGCTCAGCACCTTTGTTTTTCCCTTGGATTTTCCGGTGTGCAAACTTAGCAAAAGTATGGGGAAAGAGTATAGGGAGGGCTGGCACACCTATGCCTTTGGGTCCTGTGAATTCCTCACACTGCATGGTGATAAGTATGATTGATGGGATAAGTAATCCCCACAGCTCTTTACATATGCAAGGTCCAGGGTGTGCTGTAACAGGCGAGCGGCTAAGTCGTGCTCTCAGGGAACACCCAGGTTCGACAGTGTACGGCTAATCCAGGGACCCGCCGCTCAGTCCGAGACCTCTTCTGCGTGAATAGGGCGTAGCGCGGGCGGAGTGGGCGTGTCGGCGAGGGAGGGAGACAGAGAGAGAGAGGTGGGAGAGAGAAAGAGGTGGGAGGGAGACGGAGAGAGAGAGAGAGGTGGGAGGGAGAGAGATGGTGCGAGGGAGAAGAGAAGTGGGAGGGAGAGAGAGATTTGGACCAAATTCACATTAATGGAGCGTACGGTGCCGCCCTCTTGCGTTTTATCTCGCGATTTCGGAAGAAAATTAAATGGCGGAGAGACCGGGAGGGCAGCCTTTTATTGTTTCTGAGACTGGGAGTTGGGGGGGGGGGGGCAGTGGCAAAGGGGAAGGGTACGGCTGGCTCTCCTCATCCCCCCCCCCCCCCTTCAACCTCTTGCTTAACTTCCCTCTAGACTCCTTACACTCCTGCCCCTCGTCCCTCCAGCAAGGAGGAGCAGGAAGAATGGAGGGGGAGGGGGGCGTTCAAACCCGGCCGCCACGTAACAGCAGAAAAGGATAAGATAAGGAATGTAAATGTGAATCCGGCGAAGGGTTAAGGCCAAGGACTGGGACTGGGGTGGGGGTGGAGGGCCGGTGGGCTCGGAGCCGGGAAGGTCCTGGGCGAGGGGTTGAGAAGGGTCGGCTGCAAGTCCGCCCTGTAGCAGGACAACACTGGAAATCCAAGTGTGCGAATAATATCACTCACTTGTAGATGAGCGAAAAAATTCACTCACTTGTAGGTGAGCAAATGACCATTTATTTAAAGTTAACTTCACTCCGTAGCCCTTGGCAACTAAAGGAGTTCACCGGTAGCGCCACCGAGCGGCAGCGCGTGATCTACGTCACGTCACGACGGCCCAGCCAATGGGTGTCCCCGGTGTGCACCTCGACTGTTTACAAAATCAAAATCAGAAATTTAATTGTCAGTTCGACGAAATATGCGGTCTGAAATCGTGTTGAGAGTGGTGGTAGTCTCCACACGAAGTTTCAAGTGTCGTCATTTTGTAGAAGTGTGTGTACGAGTGATTTGTCGAGTGACGTCTGTGGGGTGTGTTGGGGAGGGTTAAGTGCCTCAAGATTCTCTGAAAATACCTTTGATTGTGTTGGATTTGTGGAATGAACGTCACGGATTACTGGAATGACAGCCACGATCGCTTCAACTTACTTCTCAACTTATTATTTGGGTGAGTGACATAACCTAACCTAATAACATAAACAATGCTGTTTACGACTGAGTATCATACAGTTCTGTCTGAGAGGAAGCAGAGTTTGGTCTGAGTATTAAAATCACATAACATCTTGATCTGACAAGTGAGAGTTACTAACTGTGAAATTATTTCCTTATATTTGGTTAAATTTTGTTTTCAACCTTTGCTCGTTACCCAAGTGTTTTGATTTCGTATTGAGTCGTCACAAATTACCAGGCAAACGCTTTCCCCAATACGGTATTGATGCTGTAGTAGAAGTGTGCTCCTTTTAGACTTGAGATAAGAGGCATTTGTTATAAAGAAAAGGTTATTAATTTTTAAATATTGAATAGAAACATTTGGACTCTCATTCTACTAAAGAAGACACATCAAAGTGTGGTGGAAGCATTAAAATCTTATAACCTTTAAACCCAACAAGAAAAAGAAAATAGTATGGGTACTATTCAGATAAATTTGGTAGGATTTTGTTCCGAACCTTTGCTGTTCTTTCCAGTGATACGATTTCTGATTAAGCTATCTCATGTATTAAACCCAACATACGGCTTGATCCATTTTGGTTATGAATTTGAATGAGAGAAAAGCTGCTCTATAATAGTAATGATACGGAGTAACTTCCTTTCTAAAAAATGATAAGTTTAAAGAGATTTGACTCCGACAAACTAAAAAGGCGATACCATAGAATGGATTTAGGTGGGAAACGGTACTTGTAGTATAACAATTATGCTGAGAGTGCTTGCTCTAAATCAGTCTTTCTAAAACATTAAAATATTATCAGAACAAAGTCATATAATCATTAAAATGCTACAGAGGTTTTGGAGTGTTTCAAAACTATTTCAAATGGCTATAAATCATTTCAAAATAGATTCGCCTCATCATTTAAAGGTTGTGAGTCATTGTGAATGTCTTAATTGCAGTGGCCTCTGTAACAACATTCATTACTATGTCATTTTAAAACAAGTTTTAGTGACCCAATGCTTGGCTTACCAGTGTTACTAGTGAGTTGGTGTGAAGACAAACTTGTTTCAGAAGGATAGGGAGGGGGAGGGGAGGCAGACAGCATACTGTATCATGCAGTAGCATTCTTATACTCATCATGTGAATGATACTTATTGGCACTTATCTTACCTCCAGGTGGGGAGGGGAAAAGTGGAGGGGAGGTGGGGGAAAAGTGGAGAAGAGGTTGGGGGGGGGGGGGGGGAGGTTCTGGAAGTGTGCTCTAGGTCCCCGCGCAGGATAACCACATTTCGGAGACCACTGCGCCTCTGGCGTCGATTCCATAGGGTGTCCGAGACTTTCGACCTGGGGACCGCTCAGAGGGGATGCTCAGCATGCCCCTGCCGCAACGGCGTCACACTCATAATGTCGTCCTGGGTTCGAGAAGGGTGTCACCGTCCCGCGTCTATGGCGCCCTCCCCCCGTCGGGCACAGGGGGCGCACGAGATCACCGCACAGGACAACCGCACTTTGGAGGCCACGGCGCCCTGCGCCTCTGGTGTGAATCACATTGGGTGTCCGGGACTTTCTACTTCAGGATATCTGATATGGGATGCTCTCTTCTCTCGGTTGAGAACGAACGGTGATTGTTGGCCCGTTTTGCCCCCCCCCCCCCCCCCCGAATCCTACATTACTTCATGCTGCGGGCATCATGTAGTTTGCCTATCTACACACGGCGAAAGGGCTGAAACCGTCCTTTTGTTTTAACACTCGCTCCGCTCAGCAACTACGTGCCTGCCGCACGTACCCCTAGTCTCTATAACGAAGTCACGTAGTGGGGTTCTTGGACTTGCCACACGTTCTTGAGTCCCAGAAGAGGGTAACCTGTGAGATTAGTCAAAATCAAAGACAGTTTCTTTCGGCCGAAAATCGCAAAAACGCCTTGCCATTTAAACGATTTTTGGTCGATGAATGATTTGCTCCAAAATGACGAGGTTTGAGAAGGTGGACTCTAATGTACCCCTAGACCGACCCCCGAGGGTAGTTTCGCACGGAAACCGGGGTTTTCAGCGAAAAATTCTCTATTCCCTATAGCGCGCAACGAGTTCGCGCGAGGCGGCTTAGGGGCCCATTTCGGCACAAATAAGGCCCGGTATCGGACTCCTTGGACTCACTTAGTGTTTTTTAGACCCAGGAGAAGGTAAGCTGTGAGTTTGGTCGAAATCGGAGACATTTTTTTTTTCAGCCAGCATTTTGGCCTAAAATCGTAAAAATGCAAAGGCTATAGCCTTTGCAATTTTTCGATTTCCGGTTGAAAATAAATTTTGCTCCAAAGTAAGGGGGGTTGTGCAGGGGCACTCTTTACTTCCCTTAGACCAGCCCCCGAGGGTGTTCTGTGAGTTTGGTCGAATTTGGAGACAATTTATTTTCGGCCGAAAATCATAAGAATGCAAAGGCTATCCCTTTGCATTTTTACGATTTTCGGCCGAAAATAAATTTTGCTGCAAAGTGACTGCGGTTGTGCAGGGGCACTCTTAACGTCCCTTTGACCAACCCCCGAGGGTGTCCCGTGAGTTTGGTCGAATTCAGAGACAATTTATTTTCGGCCAAAAATCATAAAAACGCAAAGGCTATAGCCTGTGAATTTTTAAGATTTAAGGCCGAAAGAAAAATTTGCTCCAAAGTGACGGGGGATGTGCAGGGGCACTCTTTACTTCCCTTAGACCAACCCCCGAGGGTGTCCTGTGAGTTTGGTCGAAATCAGAGACAATTTATTTTTGACCGAAAATCGCAAGAACGCAAAGGCTACAGCCTTTGCAAATTTTTGATTTCCGGTTGAAGATAAAATTTACTCCAAAATGACGGGGGATGTGTTGGGGGAATTGAAATCCTTGCGCTCCCCTATTTTTAAAATTTAATGGGTATGTTTATTTTTGGGAGGTTGGGTGCGACGGCGCCTTGCGCTCACTCTCACTTCACGTGGCTTAACTTTACTTGCCTCTTGCTTAACTTTACACGCCCGAGAGGCTGGCGACGATCAGGGAGCGGCTAGGGGAAGCGAAGCCGCCGTGGTTGAACGTGGCGCGCCGCTGTCCAGCCCGCAGATCGATCCTCGCTACACAAGCGCCCTCTGCTGGGTGTATCGAGGCTGATCGAGGAAACAAACCAAACAAGCCAGGCAGGTACGATTTTAGGCCAAAAAAAAATTTTGCTCCAAAGTGACGGGGGATGTGCAGAGGCACTGTTACATTCCCTTAGACCAACCCCCGGGGGTGTCCTGTGAGTTTGGTCGAATTCGCAGACAATTTCTTTTCGGCCGAAAATCATAAAAACGCAAAGGCTATAGCCTGTGAATTTTTACGATTTAAGGCCGAAAGAAAAATTTGCTCCAAAGTGACGGGGGATGTGCAGGGGCACTCTTTACTTCCCTTAGACCAACCCCGAGGGTGTCCTGTGAGTTTGGTCGAATTCGGAGACAATTTATTTTCGGCCGAAAATCATAAAAACGCAAAGGCCATAGCCTTAGCATTTTTACGATTTTTGGTCGAAAATGAATTTTGCTTCAAAGTGACGGGGGTTGTGCAGGGGCACTCTTAACTTCCCTTAGACCAACCCCCGAGGGTGTCCTGTGAGTTTGGTCGAATTCGGAGACAATTTCATTTCGGCCGAAAATCATAAAAACGCAAAGGCTATAGCCTTTGCATTTTTACGATTTTAGGCCGAAAAAAAATTTTGCTCCAAAGTGACGGGGGATGTGCAGGGGCACTGTTAACTTCCCTTAGACCAACCCCCGAGGGTGTCCTGTGAGTTTGGTCGAAATCAGAGACAATTTATTTTCGACCGAAAATCGCAAGAACGCAAAGGCTACAGCCTTTGCATTTTTACGATTTAAGGCCGAAAACATTTTGCTCCAAAGTGACGGGGGATGTGCAGGGGCACTCTTTACTTCCCCAACACTAACCCCCGAGGGTGTCCTGTGAGTTTGGTCGAATTCGGAGTCAATTTATTTTCGGCCAAAAATCATAAAACCGCAAAGGCTACAGCCTTTGCATTTTTACGATTTTAGGCCGAAAAAAATTTTGCTCCAAAGTGACGGGGAATGTGCAGGGGCACTCTTAACTTCCCTTAGACCAACCCCCGAGGGTGTCCTGTGAGTTTAGTCGAATTCGGAGTCAATTTATTTTCGGATGAAAATCGCAAAAACGCAAAGGCTATAGCCTTTGCATTTTTACGATTTTGGGCCGGAAATAAACTACGCTCCAAAGTGACGGGGGTTGTGCAGGGGCACTCTTAACTTCCTTTAGACCAGCCCCCGAGGGTGTCCTGTGAGTTTGGTCGAATTTGGAGACAATTTATTTTCGGCCGAAAATCATAAAAACGCAAAGGCTATAGCCTTTGCATTTTTACGATTTTGTGCCGAAAGTAAATTTTGCTCCAAAGAGACGGGGGTTGTGCAGGGGCACTCTTTACTTCCCTTAGACCAACCCCCGAGGGTGTCCTGTGAGATTGGTCGATTTCGGAGACAATTTATTTTCGGCCGAAAATCATAAAAACGCAAAGGCTATAGCCTTTGCATTTTTACGATTTTAGGCCGAAAATTAGTATTCTCCGGAATGACGGGGGTTGTGCTGGGGGACTCTAACGTACCCCTAGACCAACCCGCCAGGGTCAGTTCGTCCTAAAACCCGGTTTGTCTGCAAGGCAATGCAGTTTTCCTGATAGCGCGCAATGTGTTCGGGCGAGGTGGCTTAGGGGCCTATTTTCTCACTAACGAAGTCCGGTTTACGACTCCTAGGACTTGCTTTGTTTTTTTTGGTCCCAGAAGAAGGTCCCCTGTGAGTTTGGTCGAAATCGGAGACAATTTATTTTCGGCCGAAAATCACAAAAACGCAAAGGCTATAGCCTTTGCATTTTTACGATTTTTTGGCCAAAGCGATTTTCTACCAAACGAGGTCCGGTACCGGGCTCCTTGGACTCGCAACGTGTCTTTTAGTCCCAGAAGAGTGTCCCCTGAGAGTTTGGTCGAAATCGGAGACAATTTATCTTCGGCCGAAAATCACAAAAACGCCAAGGCTATAGCCTTTGCATTTTTACGATTTTCGGCCGAATATTAATATTCTCCGAAATGACGGGGGTTGTGCTGGGGGACTCTAACGTACCCCTAGACCAACCCGCAAGGGTCAGTTCGTCCTAAAACCCGGTTTGTCGGCAAGGAAATGCAGTTTTCCTGGTAGCGCGCAATGTGTTCGGGCGAGGTGGCGAAGGGTCCTATTTCCTTATTAACGTAGTCTGGTTTAGGACTCCTAGGACTTGCTTTGTTTTTTTTGGTCCCAGAAGAAGGTCCCCTGTGAGTTTGGTCGAAATCGGAGACAATTTATTTTCGGCCGAAAATCACAAAAACGCAAAGGCTATAGCCTTTGCATTTTTACGATTTTTTGGCCAAAGCGATTTTCTACCAAACGAGGTCCGGTACCGGGCTCCTTGGATTCGCAACGTGTCTTTTAGTCCCAGAAGAGTGTCCCCTGAGAGTTTGTTCGAAATCGGAGACAATTTATCTTCGGCCGAAAATCACAAAAACTCCAAGGCTATAGCCTTTGCATTTTTACGATTTTCGGCCGAATATTAATATTCTCCGAAATGACGGGGGTTGTGCTGGGTGACTCTAACCTACCCCTAGACCAACCCGCAAGGGTCAGTTCGTCCTTAAACCCGGTTTGTCTGCAAGGAAATGCAGTTTTCCTGATAGCGCGCAATTCATTCGGGCGAGGTGGCTTAGGGGCCTATTTACTCACTAACGAAGTCCGGTTTAGGACTCCTAGGACGTGCTTTGTTTTTTTTTTTGGTCCCAGAAGAAGGTCCCCTGTGAGTTTGGTCGAAATCGGAGACAATTTATTTTCGGCCGAAAATCACAAAAACGCAAAGGCTATAGCCTTTGCATTTTTACGATTTTTTGGCCAAAGCGATTTTCTACCAAACGAGGTCTGGCACCGGGCTCCTTGGACTCGCAACGTGTCTTTTAGTCCCAGAAGAGTGTCCCCTGAGAGTTTGGTCGAAATCGGAGACAATTTATCTTCGGCCGAAAATCACAAAAACGCCAAGGCTATAGCCTTTGCATTTTTACGATTTTCGGCCGAAAATTTATATTCTCCGAAATGACGGGGGTTGTGCTGGGGGACTCTAACGTACCCCTAGACCAACCCGCAAGGGTCAGTTCGTCCTAAAACCCGGTTTGTCTGCAAGGAAATGCAGTTTTCCTGATAGCGCGCAATGTGTTCGGGCGAGGTGGCTAAGGGGCCTATTTCCTTATTAACGAAGTCTGGTATAGGACTCCTAGGACTTGCTTTGTTTTTTTTGGTCCCAGAAAAAAGGTCCCCTGTGAGTTTGGTCGAAATCGGAGACAATTTATTTTCGGCCGAAAATCACAAAAACGCAAAGGCTATAGCCTTTGCATTTTTAAGATTTATGGCCAAAGCGATTTTCTACCAAACGAGGTCCGGTACCGGGCTCCTTGGACTCGCAACGTGTCTTTTAGTCCCAGAAGAGTGTCCCCTGAGAGTTTGGTCGAAATCGGAGACAATTTATCTTCGGCCAGCCTTTGCATTTTTACGATTTTCGGCCGAAAATTTATATTCTCCGAAATGACGGGGGTTGTGCTGGGGGACTCTAACGTACCCCTAGACCAACCCGCAAGGGTCAGTTCGTCCTAAAACCCGGTTTGTCTGCAAGGAAATGCAGTTTTCCTGATAGCGCGCAATGTGTTCGGGCGAGGTGGCTAAGGGGCCTATTTCCTTATTAACGAAGTCTGGTATAGGACTCCTAGGACTTGCTTTGTTTTTTTTGGTCCCAGAAAAAAGGTCCCCTGTGAGTTTGGTCGAAATCGGAGACAATTTATTTTCGGCCGAAAATCACAAAAACGCAAAGGCTATAGCCTTTGCATTTTTACGATTTTTTGTCCAAAGCGATTTTCTACCAAACGAGGTCCGGTACCGGGCCCTTGGACTCGCAACGTGTCTTTTAGTCCCAGAAGAGTGTCCCCTGAGAGTTTGGTCGAAATCGGAGACAATTTATCTTCGGCCGAAAATCACAAAAACGCCAAGGCTATAGCCTTTGCATTTTTACGATTTTCGGCCGAAAATTTATATTCTCCGAAATGACGGGGGTTGTGCTGGGTGACTCTAACGTACCCTAGCCCAAGCCGCAAGGGTCAGTTCGTCCTAAACCTCGGTTTGTCTGCATGGAAATGCAGTTTTCCTGATAGCGCGCAATGTGTTCGGGCGAGGTGGCTTAGGGGCCTATTTCCTTATTAACGAAGTCCGGTTTAGGACTCCTAGGACTTGCTTTGTATTTTTTGGTCCCAGAAAAAGGTCCCCTGTGAGTTTGGTCGAAATCGGAGACAATTTATTTTCGGCCGAAAATCACAAAACGCAAAGGCTATAGCCTTTGCATTTTTACGATTTTTGGCCAAAGCGATTTTCTACCAAACGAGGTCCGGTACCGGGCTCCTTGGACTCGCAACGTGTCTTTTAGTCCCAGAAGAGTGTCCCCTGAGAGTTTGGTCGAAATCGGAGACAATTTATCTTCGGCCGAAAATCACAAAACGCCAAGGCTATAGCCTTTGCATTTTTACGATTTTCGGCCGAAAATTTATATTCTCCGAAATGACGGGGTTGTGCTGGGGGACTCTAACGTACCCCTAGACCAACCCGCAAGGGTCAGTTCGTCCTAAAACCCGGTTTGTCTGCAAGGAAATGCAGTTTTCCTGATAGCGCGCAATGTGTTCGGGCGAGGTGGCTAAGGGGCCTATTTCCTTATTAACGAAGTCTGGTATAGGACTCCTAGGACTTGCTTTGTTTTTTTGGTCCCAGAAAAAGGTCCCCTGTGAGTTTGGTCGAAATCGGAGACAATTTATTTTCGGCCGAAAATCACAAAAACGCAAAGGCTATAGCCTTTGCATTTTTACGATTTTTGGCCAAAGCGATTTTCTACCAAACGAGGTCCGGTACCGGGCTCCTTGGACTCGCAACGTGTCTTTTAGTCCCAGAAGAGTGTCCCCTGAGAGTTTGGTCGAAATCGGAGACAATTTATCTTCGGCCGAAAATCACAAAAACGCCAAGGCTATAGCCTTTGCATTTTTACGATTTTCGGCCGAAAATTTATATTCTCCGAAATGACGGGGTTGTGCTGGGGACTCTAACGTACCCCTAGACCAACCCGCAAGGGTCAGTTCGTCCTAAAACCCGGTTTGTCTGCAAGGAAATGCAGTTTTCCTGATAGCGCGCAATGTGTTCGGGCGAGGTGGCTAAGGGGCCTATTTCCTTATTAACGAAGTCTGGTATAGGACTCCTAGGACTTGCTTTGTTTTTTTTGGTCCCAGAAAAAAGGTCCCCTGTGAGTTTGGTCGAAATCGGAGACAATTTATTTTCGGCCGAAAATCACAAAAACGCAAAGGCTATAGCCTTTGCATTTTTACGAGTTTTTGGCCAAAGCGATTTTCTCCAAAACGGGGTCCGGTACCGGGCTCCTTGGACTCGCAACGTGTCTTTTAGTCCCAGAAGAGTGTCCCCTGTGAGTTTGGTCGAAATCGGAGACAATTTATCTTCGGCCGAAAATCACAAAAACGCCAAGGCTATAGCCTTTGCATTTTTACGATTTTCGGCCGAAAATTTATATTCTCCGAAATGACGGGGGTTGTGCTGGGGGACTCTAACGTACCCCTAGACCAACCCGCAAGGGTCAGTTCGTCCTAAAACCCGGTTTGTCTGCAAGGAAATGCAGTTTTCCTGATAGCGCGCAATGTGTTCGGGCGAGGTGGCTAAGGGGCCTATTTCCTTATTAACGAAGTCTGGTATAGGACTCCTAGGACTTGCTTTTTTTTTTTGGTCCCAGAAGAAGGTCCCCTGTGAGTTTGGTCGAAATCGGAGACAATTTATTTTCGGCCGAAAATCACAAAACGCAAAGGCTATAGCCTTTGCATTTTTACGATTTTTGGCCAAAGCGATTTTCTACCAAACGAGGTCCGGTACCGGGCCCTTGGACTCGCAACGTGTCTTTTAGTCCCAGAAGAGTGTCCCCTGAGAGTTTGGTCGAAATCGGAGACAATTTATCTTCGGCCGAAAATCACAAAACGCCAAGGCTATAGCCTTTGCATTTTTACGATTTTCGGCCGAAAATTTATATTCTCCGAAATGACGGGGTTGTGCTGGGGACTCTAACGTACCCCTAGACCAACCCGCAAGGGTCAGTTCGTCCTAAAACCCGGTTTGTCTGCAAGGAAATGCAGTTTTCCTGATAGCGCGCAATGTGTTCGGGCGAGGTGGCTAAGGGGCCTATTTCCTATTAACGAAGTCTGGTATAGGACTCCTAGGATTTGCTTTGTTTTTTGGTCCCAGAAGAAGGTCCCCTGTGAGTTTGGTCGAAATCGGAGACAATTTATTTTCGGCCGAAAATCACAAAAACGCAAAGGCTATAGCCTTTGCATTTTTACGATTTTTTGGCCAAAGCGATTTTCTACCAAACGAGGTCCGGTACCGGGCTCCTTGGACTCGCAACGTGTCTTTTAGTCCCAGAAGAGTGTCCCCTGAGAGTTTGGTCGAAATCGGAGACAATTTATCTTCGGCCGAAAATCGGCTATAGCCTTTGCATTTTTACGATTTTCGGCCGAAAATTAATATTCTCCGAAATGACGGGGGTTGTGCTGGGGGACTCTAACGTACCCCTAGACCAACCCGCAAGGGTCAGTTCGTCCTAAAACCCGGTTTGTCTGCAAGGAAATGCAGTTTTCCTGATAGCGCGCAATGTGTTCGGGCGAGGTGGCTAAGGGGCCTATTTCCTTATTAACGAAGTCTGGTATAGGACTCCTAGGACTTGCTTTGTTTTTTTTTGGTCCCAGAAGAAGGTCCCCTGTGAGTTTGGTCGAAATCGGAGACAATTTATTTTCGGCCGAAAATCACAAAAACGCAAAGGCTATAGCCTTTGCATTTTTACGATTTTTTGGCCAAAGCGATTTTCTACCAAACGAGGTCCGGTACCGGGCTCCTTGGACTCGCAACGTGTCTTTTAGTCCCAGAAGAGTGTCCCCTGAGAGTTTGGTCGAAATCGGAGACAATTTATCTTCGGCCGAAAATCACAAAAACGCCAAGGCTATAGCCTTTGCATTTTTACGATTTTCGGCCGAAAATTTATATTCTCCGAAATGACGGGGGTTGTGCTGGGGGACTCTAACGTACCCCTAGACCAACCCGCAAGGGTCGGTTCGTCCTAAAACCCGGTTTGTCTGCAAGGAAATGCAGTTTTCCTGATAGCGCGCAATGTGTTCGGGCGAGGTGGCTAAGGGGCCTATTTCCTTATTAACGAAGTCTGGTATAGGGCTCCTAGGACTTGCTTTGTTTTTTTGGTCCCAGAAGAAGGTCCCCTGTGAGTTTGGTCGAAATCGGAGACAATTTATTTTCGGCCGAAAATCACAAAAACGCAAAGGCTATAGCCTTTGCATTTTTACGATTTTTGGCCAAAGCGATTTTCTACCAAACGAGGTCCGGTACCGGGCTCCTTGGACTCGCAACGTGTCTTTTAGTCCCAGAAGAGTGTCCCTTGAGAGTTTGGTCGAAATCGGAGACAATTTATCTTCGGCCGAAAATCACAAAAACGCCAAGGCTATAGCCTTTGCATTTTTACGATTTTCGGCCGAAAATTAATATTCTCCGAAATGACGGGGGTTGTGCTGGGGGACTCTAACGTACCCCTAGACCAACCCGCAAGGGTCGGTTCGTCCTAAAACCCGGTTTGTCTGCAAGGAAATGCAGTTTTCCTGATAGCGCGCAATGTGTTCGGGCGAGGTGGCTAAGGGGCCTATTTCCTTATTAACGAAGTCTGGTATAGGGCTCCTAGGACTTGCTTTGTTTTTTTGGTCCCAGAAGAAGGTCCCCTGTGAGTTTGGTCGAAATCGGAGACAATTTATTTTCGGCCGAAAATCACAAAAACGCAAAGGCTATAGCCTTTGCATTTTTACGATTTTTTGGCCAAAGCGATTTTCTACCAAACGAGGTCCGGTACCGGGCTCCTTGGACTCGCAACGTGTCTTTTAGTCCCAGAAGAGTGTCCCCTGAGAGTTTGGTCGAAATCGGAGACAATTTATCTTCGGCCGAAAATCACAAAAACGCCAAGGCTATAGCCTTTGCATTTTTACGATTTTCGGCCGAAAATTAATATTCTCCGAAATGACGGGGGTTGTGCTGGGGGACTCTAACGTACCCCTAGACCAACCCGCAAGGGTCAGTTCGTCCTAAAACCCGGTTTGTCTGCAAGGAAATGCAGTTTTCCTGATAGCGCGCAATGTGTTCGGGCGAGGTGGCTTAGGGGCCTATTTCCTCATTAACGAAGTCCGGTATAGGACTCCTAGGACTTGCTTTGTGTTTTTTGGTCCCAGAAGAAGGTCCCCTGTGAGTTTGGTCGAAATCGGAGACAATTTATTTTCGGCCGAAAATCACAAAAACGCAAAGGCTATAGCCTTTGCATTTTTACGATTTTTTGGCCAAAGCGATTTTCTACCAAACGAGGTCCGGTACCGGGCTCCTTGGACTCGCAACGTGTCTTTTAGTCCCAGAAGAGTGTCCCCTGAGAGTTTGGTCGAAATCGGAGACAATTTATCTTCGGCCGAAAATCACAAAAACGCCAAGGCTATAGCCTTTGCATTTTTACGATTTTCGGCCGAAAATTTATATTCTCCGAAATGACGGGGGTTGTGCTGGGGGACTCTAACGTACCCCTAGACCAACCCGCAAGGGTCAGTTCGTCCTAAAACCCGGTTTGTCTGCAAGGAAATGCAGTTTTCCTGATAGCGCGCAATGTGTTCGGGCGAGGTGGCTAAGGGGCCTATTTCCTTATTAACGAAGTCTGGTATAGGACTCCTAGGACTTGCTTTGTTTGTTTTTTTTGGTCCCAGAAAAAGGTCCCCTGTGAGTTTGGTCGAAATCGGAGACAATTTATTTTCGGCCGAAAATCACAAAAACGCAAAGGCTATAGCCTTTGCATTTTTACGATTTTTTGGCCAAAGCGATTTTCTACCAAACGAGGTCCGGTACCGGGCTCCTTGGACTCGCAACGTGTCTTTTAGTCCCAGAAGAGTGTCCCCTGAGAGTTTGGTCGAAATCGGAGACAATTTATCTTCGGCCAGCCTTTGCATTTTTACGATTTTCGGCCGAAAATTTATATTCTCCGAAATGACGGGGGTTGTGCTGGGGACTCTAACGTACCCCTAGACCAACCCGCAAGGGTCAGTTCGTCCTAAAACCCGGTTTGTCTGCAAGGAAATGCAGTTTTCCTGATAGCGCGCAATGTGTTCGGGCGAGGTGGCTAAGGGGCCTATTTCCTTATTAACGAAGTCTGGTATAGGACTCCTAGGACTTGCTTTGTTTTTTTTGGTCCCAGAAAAAAGGTCCCCTGTGAGTTTGGTCGAAATCGGAGACAATTTATTTTCGGCCGAAAATCACAAAAACGCAAAGGCTATAGCCTTTGCATTTTTACGAGTTTTGGCCAAAGCGATTTTCTACCAAACGAGGTCCGGTACCGGGCTCCTTGGACTCGCAACGTGTCTTTTAGTCCCAGAAGAGTGTCCCTGAGAGTTTGGTCGAAATCGGAGACAATTTATCTTCGGCCGAAAATCACAAGACGCCAAGGCTATAGCCTTTGCATTTTTACGATTTTCGGCCGAAAATTAATATTCTCCGAAATGACGGGGGTTGTGCTGGGGGACTCTAACGTACCCCTAGACCAACCCGCAAGGGTCAGTTCGTCCTAAAACCCGGTTTGTCTGCAAGGAAATGCAGTTTTCCTGATAGCGCGCAATGTGTTCGGGCGAGGTGGCTAAGGGGCCTATTTCCTTATTAACGAAGTCTGGTATAGGACTCCTAGGACTTGCTTTGTTTTTTTTGGTCCCAGAAAAAGGTCCCCTGTGAGTTTGGTCGAAATCGGAGACAATTTATTTTCGGCCGAAAATCACAAAAACGCAAAGGCTTTAGTCTTTGCATTTTACGATGTTTTGGCCAAAGCGATTTTCTACCAAACGAGGTCCGGTACCGGGCTCCTTGGACTCGCAACGTGTCTTTTAGTCCCAGAAGAGTGTCCCCTGAGAGTTTGGTCGAAATCGGAGACAATTTATCTTCGGCCGAAAATCACAAAAACGCCAAGGCTATAGCCTTTGCATTTTTACGATTTTCGGCCGAAAATTTATATTCTCCGAAATGACGGGGGTTGTGCTGGGGGACTCTAACGTACCCCTAGACCAACCCGCAAGGGTCAGTTCGTCCTAAAACCCGGTTTGTCTGCAAGGAAATGCAGTTTTCCTGATAGCGCGCAATGTGTTCGGGCGAGGTGGCTAAGGGGCCTATTTCCTTATTAACGAAGTCTGGTATAGGACTCCTAGGACTTGCTTTGTTTTTTTTGGTCCCAGAAGAAGGTCCCCTGTGAGTTTGGTCGAAATCGGAGACAATTTATTTTCGGCCGAAAATCACAAAAACGCAAAGGCTATAGCCTTTGCATTTTTACGATTTTTGGCCAAAGCGATTTTCTACCAAACGAGGTCCGGTACCGGGCTCCTTGGACTCGCAACGTGTCTTTTAGTCCCAGAAGAGTGTCCCTGAGAGTTTGGTCGAAATCGGAGACAATTTATCTTCGGCCGAAAATCACAAAAACGCCAAGGCTTTAGCCTTTGCATTTTTACGATTTTCGGCCGAAAATTTATATTCTCCGAAATGACGGGGGTTGTGCTGGGGGACTCTAACGTACCCCTAGACCAACCCGCAAGGGTCAGTTCGTCCTAAAACCCGGTTTGTCTGCAAGGAAATGCAGTTTTCCTGATAGCGCGCAATGTGTTCGGGCGAGGTGGCTAAGGGGCCTATTTCCTTATTAACGAAGTCTGGTATAGGACTCCTAGGACTTGCTTTGTTTTTTTTGGTCCCAGAAAAAAGGTCCCCTGTGAGTTTGGTCGAAATCGGAGACAATTTATTTTCGGCCGAAAATCACAAAAACGCAAAGGCTATAGCCTTTGCATTTTAACGAATTTTGGCCAAAGCGATTTTCTACCAAACGAGGTCCGGTACCGGGCTCCTTGGACTCGCAACGTGTCTTTTAGTCCCAGAAGAGTGTCCCCTGAGAGTTTGGTCGAAATCGGAGACAATTTATCTTCGGCCGAAAATCACAAAAACGCCAAGGCTATAGCCTTTGCATTTTTACGATTTTCGGCCGAAAATTAATATTCTCCGAAATGACGGGGTTGTGCTGGGGACTCTAACGTACCCCTAGACCAACCCGCAAGGGTCAGTTCGTCCTAAAACCCGGTTTGTCTGCAAGGAAATGCAGTTTTCCTGATAGCGCGCAATGTGTTCGGGCGAGGTGGCTAAGGGGCCTATTTCCTTATTAACGAAGTCTGGTATAGGACTCCTAGGACTTGCTTTGTTTTTTTTTTGGTCCCAGAAAAAGGTCCCCTGTGAGTTTGGTCGAAATCGGAGACAATTTATTTTCGGCCGAAAATCACAAAAACGCAAAGGCTATAGCCTTTGCATTTTTACGATTTTTTGGCCAAAGCGATTTTCTACCAAACGAGGTCCGGTACCGGGCTCCTTGGACTCGCAACGTGTCTTTTAGTCCCAGAAGAGTGTCCCCTGAGAGTTTGGTCGAAATCGGAGACAATTTATCTTCGGCCGAAAATCACAAAAACGCCAAGGCTATAGCCTTTGCATTTTTACGATTTTCGGCCGAAAATTTATATTCTCCGAAATGACGGGGGTTGTGCTGGGGGACTCTAACGTACCCCTAGACCAACCCGCAAGGGTCAGTTCGTCCTAAAACCCGGTTTGTCTGCAAGGAAATGCAGTTTTCCTGATAGCGCGCAATGTGTTCGGGCGAGGTGGCTAAGGGGCCTATTTCCTTATGAACGAAGTCTGGTATAGGACTCCTAGGACTTGCTTTGTTTTTTTTGGTCCCAGAAAAAAGGTCCCCTGTGAGTTTGGTCGAAATCGGAGACAATTTATTTTCGGCCGAAAATCACAAAAACGCAAAGGCTATAGCCTTTGCATTTTTACGAGTTTTTGGCCAAAGCGATTTTCTCCAAAACGGGGTCCGGTACCGGGCTCCTTGGACTCGCAACGTGTCTTTTAGTCCCAGAAGAGTGTCCCCTGAGAGTTTGGTCGAAATCGGAGACAATTTATCTTCGGCCGAAAATCACAAAAACGCCAAGGCTATAGCCTTTGCATTTTTACGATTTTCGGCCGAAAATTTATATTCTCCGAAATGACGGGGGTTGTGCTGGGGGACTCTAACGTACCCCTAGACCAACCCGCAAGGGTCAGTTCGTCCTAAAACCCGGTTTGTCTGCAAGGAAATGCAGTTTTCCTGATAGCGCGCAATGTGTTCGGGCGAGGTGGCTAAGGGGCCTATTTCCTTATTAACGAAGTCTGGTATAGGACTCCTAGGACTTGCTTTGTTTGTTTTTTTTGGTCCCAGAAAAAGGTCCCCTGTGAGTTTGGTCGAAATCGGAGACAATTTATTTTCGGCCGAAAATCACAAAAACGCAAAGGCTATAGCCTTTTGCAGTTTTACGATTTTTGGCCAAAGCGATTTTCTACCAAACGAGGTCCGGTACCGGGCTCCTTGGACTCGCAACGTGTCTTTTAGTCCCAGAAGAGTGTCCCCTGAGAGTTTGGTCGAAATCGGAGACAATTTATCTTCGGCCGAAAATCACAAAAACGCCAAGGCTATAGCCTTTGCATTTTTACGATTTTCGGCCGAAAATTAATATTCTCCGAAATGACGGGGGTTGTGCTGGGGGACTCTAACGTATCCCTAGACCAACCCGCAAGGGTCGGTTCGTCCTAAAACCCGGTTTGTCTGCGCGGAAATGCAGTTTTCCTGATAGCGCGCAATGTGTTCGGGCGAGGTGGCTAAGGGGCCTATTTCCTTATTAACGAAGTCTGGTATAGGGCTCCTAGGACTTGCTTTGTTTTTTTGGTCCCAGAAGAAGGTCCCCTGTGAGTTTGGTCGAAATCGGAGACAATTTATTTTCGGCCGAAAATCACAAAAACGCAAAGGCTATAGCCTTTGCATTTTTACGATTTTTTGGCCAAAGCGATTTGCTCCAAAACGAGGTCCGGTACCGGGCTCCTTGGACTCGCAACGTGTCTTTTAGTCCCAGAAGAGTGCCCCTGAGAGTTTGGTCGAAATCGGAGACAATTTATCTTCGTTCGAAAATCCCAAAAACGCCAAGGCTATAGCCTTTGCATTTTTACGATTTTCGGCCGAAAATTTATATTCTCCGAAATGACGGGGTTGTGCTGGGGGACTCTAACGTACCCCTAGACCAACCCGCAAGGGTCAGTTCGTCCTAAAACCCGGTTTGTCTGCAAGGAAATGCAGTTTTCCTGATAGCGCGCAATGTGTTCGGGCGAGGTGGCTAAGGGGCCTATTTCCTTATTAACGAAGTCTGGTATAGGACTCCTAGGACTTGCTTTGTTTTTTTTGGTCCCAGAAAAAAGGTCCCCTGTGAGTTTGGTCGAAATCGGAGACAATTTATTTTCGGCCGAAAATCACAAAAACGCAAAGGCTATAGCCTTTGCATTTTTACGATTTTTTGGCCAAAGCGATTTTCTACCAAACGAGGTCCGGTACCGGGCTCCTTGGACTCGCAACGTGTCTTTTAGTCCCAGAAGAGTGTCCCCTGAGAGTTTGGTCGAAATCGGAGACAATTTATCTTCGGCCGAAAATGCAAAGGCTATAGCCTTTGCATTTTTACGATTTTCGGCCGAAAATTTATATTCTCCGAAATGACGGGGGTTGTGCTGGGGGACTCTAACGTACCCCTAGACCAACCCGCAAGGGTCAGTTCGTCCTAAAACCCGGTTTGTCTGCAAGGAAATGCAGTTTTCCTGATAGCGCGCAATGTGTTCGGGCGAGGTGGCTAAGGGGCCTATTTCCTTATTAACGAAGTCTGGTATAGGACTCCTAGGACTTGCTTTGTTTGTTTTTTTTGGTCCCAGAAAAAGGTCCCCTGAGAGTTTGGTCGAAATAGGAGACAATTTATTTTTGGCCGAAAATCACAAAACGCAAAGGCTATAGCCTTTGCATTTTTACGATTTTTTGGCCAAAGCGATTTTCTACCAAACGAGGTCCGGTACCGGGCTCCTTGGACTCGCAACGTGTCTTTTAGTCCCAGAAGAGTGTCCCCTGAGAGTTTGGTCGAAATCGGAGACAATTTATCTTCGGCCGAAAATCACAAAAACGCCAAGGCTATAGCCTTTGCATTTTTACGATTTTCGGCCGAAAATTAATATTCTCCGAAATGACGGAGGTTGTGCTGGGGGACTCTAACGTACCCCTAGACCAACCCGCAAGGGTCGGTTCGTCCTAAAACCCGGTTTGTCTGCAAGGAAATGCAGTTTTCCTGATAGCGCGCAATGTGTTCGGGCGAGGTGGCTAAGGGGCCTATTTCCTTATTAACGAAGTCTGGTATAGGACTCCTAGGACTTGCTTTGTTTTTTTGGTCCCAGAAAAAGGTCCCTGTGAGTTTGGTCGAAATCGGAGACAATTTATTTTCGGCCGAAAATCACAAAACGCAAAGGCTATAGCCTTTGCATTTTTACGATTTTTGGCCAAAGCGATTTTCTACCAAACGAGGTCCGGTACCGGGCTCCTTGGACTCGCAACGTGTCTTTTAGTCCCAGAAGAGTGTCCCTGAGAGTTTGGTCGAAATCGGAGACAATTTATCTTCGGCCGAAAATCACAAAACGCCAAGGCTATAGCCTTTGCATTTTTACGATTTTCGGCCGAAAATTAATATTCTCCGAAATGACGGGGTTGTGCTGGGGACTCTAACGTACCCCTAGACCAACCCGCTAGGGTCAGTTTGTCCTAAAACCCGGTTTGTCTGCAAGGAAATGCAGTTTTCTTGATAGCGCGCAATGTGTTCGGGCGAGGTGGCTTAGGGGCCTATTTCCTTATTAACGAAGTCTGGTATAGCACTCCTAGGACTTGCTTTGTGTTTTTTGGTCCCAGAAAAAAGCTCCCCTGTGAGTTTGGTCGAAATCGGAGACAATTTATTTTCGGCCGAAAATCACAAAAACGCAAAGGCTATAGCCTTTGCATTTTTACGATTTTTTGGCCAAAGCGATTTTCTCCCAAACGAGGTCCCGTACCGGGCTCCTTGGACTTGCAACGTGTTTTTTAGTCCCAGAAGAGTGTTCCCTGAGAGTTTGGTCGAAATCGGAGAAAATTTATCTTTGGCCAAAAATCACAAAATCGCAAGGGCTATAGCCTTTGCATTTTTACGATTTTCGGCCGAAAATTAATATTCTCCGAAATGACGGGGGTTGTGCTGGGGACTCTAACGTACCCCTAGACCAACCCGCAAGGGTCAGTTCGTCCTAAAACCCGGTTTGTCTGCAAGGAAATGCAGTTTTCCTGATAGCGCGCAATGTGTTCGGGCGAGGTGGCTAAGGGGCCTATTTCCTTATTAACGAAGTCTGGTATAGGACTCCTAGGACTTGCTTTGTGTTTTTCGGTCCAGAAAAAAGGTCCCCTGTGAGTTTGGTCGAAATCGGAGACAATTTATTTTCGGCCGAAAATCACAAAAACGCAAAGGCTATAGCCTTTGCATTTTTACGATTTTTTGGCCAAAGCGATTTTCTACCAAACGAGGTCCGGTACCGGGCTCCTTGGACTCGCAACGTGTCTTTTAGTCCCAGAAGAGTGTCCCCTGAGAGTTTGGTCGAAATCGGAGACAATTTATCTTCGGCCGAAAATCACAAAATGCCAAGGCTATAGCCTTTGCATTTTTACGATTTTCGGCCGAAAATTAATATTCTCCGAAATGACGGGGGTTGTGCTGGGGGACTCTAACGTACCCCTAGACCAACCCGCAAGGGTCAGTTCGTCCTAAAACCCGGTTTGTCTGCAAGGAAATGCAGTTTTCCTGATAGCGCGCAATGTGTTCGGGCGAGGTGGCTAAGGGGCCTATTTCCTTATTAACGAAGTCTGGTATAGGACTCCTAGGACTTGCTTTGTTTTTTTTGGTCCCAGAAAAAAGGTCCCCTGTGAGTTTGGTCGAAATCGGAGACAATTTATTTTCGGCCGAAAATCACAAAAACGCAAAGGCTATAGCCTTTGCATTTTTACGATTTTTTGTCCAAAGCGATTTTCTACCAAACGAGGTCCGGTACCGGGCTCCTTGGACTTGCAACGTGTCTTTTAGTCCCAGAAGAGTGTCCCCTGAGAGTTTGGTCGAAATCGGAGACAATTTATCTTCGGCCGAAAATCACAAAAACGCCAAGGCTTTAGCCTTTGCATTTTTACGATTTTCGGCCGAAAATTTATATTCTCCGAAATGACAGGGGTTGTGCTGGGGGACTCTAACGTACCCCTAGACCAACCCGCAAGGGTCAGTTCGTCCTAAAACCCGGTTTGTCTGCAAGGAAATGCAGTTTTCCTGATAGCGCGCAATGTGTTCGGGCGAGGTGGCTAAGGGGCCTATTTCCTTATTAACGAAGTCTGGTATAGGACTCCTAGGACTTGCTTTGTGTTTTTTGGTCCCAGAAAAAGGTCCCCTGTGAGTTTGGTCGAAATCGGAGACAATTTATTTTCGGCCGAAAATCACAAAAACGCAAAGGCTATAGCCTTTGCATTTTTACGATTTTTTGGCCAAAGCGATTTTCTACCAAACGAGGTCCGGTACCGGGCTCCTTGGACTCGCAACGTGTCTTTTAGTCCCAGAAGAGTGTCCCTCAAGAGTTTGGTCGAAATCGGAGACAATTTATCTTCGGCCGAAAATCCCAAATCGCCAAGGCTATAGCCTTTGCATTTTTACGATTTTCGGCCGAAAATTTATATTCTCCGAAATGACGGGGGTTGTGCTGGGGGACTCTAACGTACCCCTAGACCAACCCGCAAGGGTCAGTTCGTCCTAAAACCCGGTTTGTCTGCAAGGAAATGCAGTTTTCCTGATAGCGCGCAATGTGTTCGGGCGAGGTGGCTAAGGGGCCTATTTCCTTATTAACGAAGTCTGGTATAGGACTCCTAGGACTTGCTTTGTGTTTTTTGGTCCCAGAAGAAGGTCCTCTGTGAGTTTGGTCGAAATCGGAGACAATTTATTTTCGGCCGAAAATCACAAAAACGCAAAGGCTATAGCCTTTGCATTTTTACGATTTTTTGGCCAAAGCGATTTTCTACCAAACGGGGTCCGGTACCGGGCTCCTTGGACTCGCAACGTGTCTTTTAGTCCCAGAAGAGTGTCCCCTGAGAGTTTGGTCGAAATCGGAGACAATTTATCTTCGGCCGAAAATCACAAAAACGCCAAGGCTATAGCCTTTGCATTTTTACGATTTTCGGCCGAAAATTTATATTCTCCGAAATGACGGGGGTTGTGCTGGGGGACTCTAACGTACCCCTAGACCAACCCGCAAGGGTCAGTTCGTTCGAAAACCGCGCCGCTGTCCAGCCCGAAGATCGATCCTCGCTACAGGAGCGCCCTCTGCTGGGTGTATCGAGGCTGATCGAGGAGACAAACCAAACACGTCAGTGTTTTGTCAGCGTGAAAGGACGGCCCCACTTGGATGTTCCTTATTTTCTTGAGACCTTAGAACTACTGGACAGTTTTGGGTGTGTTATTCTTTAATGGAATTGATATGAGCGAAATTTTGTAATCTCGGAACGGTAGATTGTGACAAACAGTGGCGTAGCCTAGTGCAAAGCTAAAACAAAGCGACATAACCTGATCGCGAAACCCTACTTTAAGTAAAAGGTTTCTGAGCTTTTATCGAATACATTTCCGTTAATTGCACGCATATTGTAAGATTAAAATTAATTTAAAATATACCTCTTCGAATGTCAACGAAATTTTTCCATGCAGCTTGCTGCTTTGTTGTGTACAATTTATGTTTGCAGCCTGATTTACTTTTCTCTTTTGGTTTCTTTGTATAAAATAACTTTCAATACTGTGTGTCGTAATTTTTGATGTAAATATTCTATGATCCACTTTGTCCTGCTTGCTAGTTTATTTGCGCACTTCTGTGAGAGATGTGGTTACGGATCCTGCAAAGTTTTCACTTTTCTTTTATTTTGTTTCTCTTTCAGATTCTACAGAAAGAGTATTTGAGGGAAAATCCACTTGCTACTCGAGCTCCCAAGTTAGTGTCTCATCTCCACCAGGATATGAATCTCGACGAATCCATACCTTCTCTGGTAAGTTTACATTAGTATAGATAGCGTAAAATAATTTCATTAGTCTACTGTGTTTTCTTCTTCTCACACATGTCTTTATATATTTGTTGCTCTTGATTTTACAGTGTGAATCCAAACGGGAAACCCAAATGCTTCTTCAATGGCCAAGTGGGGTGTTTATCTCCTCGTACCGTCGGATGGAGACCGCAGTTCAGTGGGGCTGTTTGCAGTGTCTGCTGTGATCATGCTGTTGATTTGAAGGTGAGCAATGTTCAGAGCTTACGCATTGATTTTGGAAATAAATTTGAAAAGCAAGACAAGACAAGTATTTTGATTTGCACCCACCATAAAGTAATATTTTGAGGCATCTTTGTTTGTAATTGGCTATTCCCTTAGCAAAGAGTGAAATGTCTAAGCTTGCTGCTGTTCCTCTGGTAACTGGAGCAAAGTTGTAATTGGGACAATAACTGCTTTTTTTTTTTTTCATTAAGAGTGGTGCATTTATTTTTCTGTACTTTTGCCTTTGGCTTTTGTGACAACTTCATCCTGATCTGTCTTTGACTTTGTCATGCTAATCATAACTGTTTTTTTCTTCAGGTGTTACCCTTTGCTTCAGTTGTCCAATTATGTTTATATCCAAGCATTATAAAGTTTGTTGCATTACTTTCCAAGAACCCATGAAGTTTCTTCTGATCTCTACTCCAATGTTGTGATTGCAATGATGCTGTAGTAAATAGTGAGTAACATTTTAATTTGGGATCATCTTATCTTATCTTACCTATTTTGAAACCTTCCACACACTGATTTCATGCTATCTTTGTTTGTTCTTCAGGATGCTGATTCCTTTGACGGGCCTTCACTACTGCAAGCCTTCTGATTCTTTCGGTCCTTTGGATTTTTTGAGCTGCTTGTGATCCCCACAGCACCTGGTGGGTATTTCTCATTTCACTTAACTTCATTATATATTTTGTTTGAATGCTTGTACCCCTATAAGATAAAAGTTAACTTGGATGTCAATTTGCTAATGATATGGATTACCTTCTTTTGATTGCTGAATATATTTTGATTTCAAATTGAAATGCCATAGCAAGTAGTAAAATTTTGGCACGTTATCCCTTGTACCTGCCGTACTAAATTAAAGAGGGAATAGCTGTTTTATTTTTTTCATTTTGTGTCTTTCTAAATAAATCAACCGAGTTGTGATGAAATGATACTCTTTTCTTGAGCTGCTTCTGATACATATTTGTTTTTGCAGGTGACAAGACAAAGATGCACCAAATGTGAAGGCGTTGAAGACTCTTCATATCAAGAAACCAACTCAAGACAGGATCCTCAGCATGAAAAAATGAACTTACTTTGAACGTGCTTTGTATTTGGAATTACTTGAAACCGATTTTTTGGTATGTGAGCATGAGTTATTTCATTTGAAGGAGAAAATTGTCACAGTGAAAGGCGTTTTGTTCTTCTTCCAATAAAATTTGTGTTCCTTTTTTGTTGCGCTCCCACTGCTGTAAGTCCCAAGCTCAGCTGCTGCGCACATGAAGGCACAGCAGCTGAGCTTAGGACACGAAGCATCAGAGAAGCGACAACAAAACAATGTTTTTCCTCCTTGGTTGTCGACTTTGGCCTTCCTTCATCGAGCGACTCACTAGTAGAAAACCAATGAACCACTCGACCGAGAAGACCGAAGTTGACAACCAAGAAGGGGAAAAAAACGTCTTTGTCCTTCTCCTTATACAAATACTTGTCCTAGTACAGATACTTGCCTCTCTGAGAGAGAGAGAGAGAGAGAGAGAAAGGAGGGGATGAGATAGTGAGAGAAAGTGCCAGGTGCACACTAAACCCTTCTGCATTTTGTTTTGCATAAACATGCAGAATTTTAAGCAACCATAATTATGCGCAATTTCTGTGCATAATTATGTACAAATTGTGCATAACTATGCACAAATTGTACATAGTTATGCCTGAAATTGTGCATACTCTTATGGTTGCTGAAACTCCTGCATGTTTATGCACAATAAAATGCATAAGGATTTAATGTGAGCGAGAGAGAGGAGGGGGGGAGGATAGATAGAAAAGAAACAAAGGGGAGGGGGGGGGGGGATGAAAGGAGGGGCGGGAGGTGGGGCGAAAGGGGCTGGAACTGAATTTCTGTAAACATAGCCCTTATTAAATCAATTTTCATTTTTCCCTTTGTTCTTCCTTTTCATTGAAAACTCAAATTCCTTCCTAACCTAACCTAACTTAACCTAACCTAAAGAAGAAAAGAAGAAGAAGAACAAGAAGAAGAAGAAGAAGAAGAAAAAGAAGAAGAAAAGAAGAAGAAAGAAGAAGAAAAAGAAGAAGAAAAAGAAGAAGAAAAAGAAGAAGAAGAAGAAAAAAGAAGAAGAAAAAGAAGAAGAAAAAGAAGAAGAAGAAAGAAGAAGAAAAGAAGAAGAAAGAAGAAGAAGAAAGAAGAAGAAAGAAGAAGAAGAAAGAAGAAGAAAGAAGAAGAAGAAAAGAAGAAAAAAGAAATTCTCTTTTCTTCTTCTTCTTCTTCTTCTTCTTCTTCTTCTTCTTCTTCTTCTTCTTTTCTTCTTCTTCTTTCTTCTTCTTTCTTCTTCTTCTTTTTCTTCTTCTTCTTTTTCTTCTTCTTCTTCTTTTTCTTCTTCTTTTTTGCTTCTTTTTTTCTTCTTCTTTTTTTCTTCTTTTTTTCTTCTCCTTTTTTGCTTCTTTTTTTTCTTCTCCTTTTTTGTCTTCTTCTTTTTTTCTTCTTCTTTTCTTCTTTAGGTTAGGTTAAGTTAGGTTAGGAAGGAATTTGAGTTTTCAATGAAAAGGAAGAACAAAGGGAAAAATGAAAATTGATTTATTAAGGGCTATGTTTACAGAAATTCAGTTCCAGCCCCTTTCGCCCCACCTCCCGCCCCTCCTTTCATACTCCCCCCCCCCCTCCCCTTTGTTTCTTTTCTATCTATCCACCTCCTCCTCTCTCTCGCTCACATTAAATCCTTATGCATTTTATTGTGCATAAACATGCAGGAGTTTCAGCAACCATAAGAGTATGCACAATTTCAGGCATAACTATGTACAATTTGTGCATAGTTATGCACAATTTGTACATAATTATGCACAGAAATTGCGCATAATTATGGTTGCTTAAAATTCTGCATGTTTATGCAAAACAAAATGCAGAAGGGTTTAGTGTGCACCTGGCACTTTCTCTCACTATCTCATCCCCCCCTCCTTTCTCTCTCTCTCTCTCTCAGAGAGGCAAGTATCTGTACTAGGACAAGTATTTGTATAAGGAGAAGGACAAAGACGTTTTTTTCCCCTTCTTGGTTGTCAACTTCGGTCTTCTCGGTCGAGTGGTTCATTGGTTTTCTACTAGTGAGTCGCTCGATGAAGGAAGGCCAAAGTCGACAACCAAGGAGGAAAAACATTGTTTTGTTGTCGCTTCTCTGATGCTTCGTGTCCTAAGCTCAGCTGCTGTGCCTTCACAGCGCAGCAGCTGAGCTTGGGACTTACAGCAGTGGGAGCGCAACAAAAAAGGAACACAAATTTTATTGGAAGAAGAACAAAACGCCTTTCACTGTGACAATTTTCTCCTTCAAATGAAATAACTCATGCTCACATACCAAAAAATCGGTTTCAAGTAATTCCAAATACAAAGCACGTTCAAAGTAAGTTCATTTTTTCATGCTGAGGATCCTGTCTTGAGTTGGTTTCTTGATATGAAGAGTCTTCAACGCCTTCACATTTGGTGCATCTTTGTCTTGTCACCTGCAAAAACAAATATGTATCAGAAGCAGCTCAAGAAAAGAGTATCATTTCATCACAACTCGGTTGATTTATTTAGAAAGACACAAAATGAAAAAAATAAAACAGCTATTCCCTCTTTAATTTAGTACGGCAGGTACAAGGGATAACGTGCCAAAATTTTACTACTTGCTATGGCATTTCAATTTGAAATCAAAATATATTCAGCAATCAAAAGAAGGTAATCCATATCATTAGCAAATTGACATCCAAGTTAACTTTTATCTTATAGGGGTACAAGCATTCAAACAAAATATATAATGAAGTTAAGTGAAATGAGAAATACCCACCAGGTGCTGTGGGGATCACAAGCAGCTCAAAAAATCCAAAGGACCGAAAGAATCAGAAGGCTTGCAGTAGTGAAGGCCCGTCAAAGGAATCAGCATCCTGAAGAACAAACAAAGATAGCATGAAATCAGTGTGTGGAAGGTTTCAAAATAGGTAAGATAAGATAAGATGATCCCAAATTAAAATGTTACTCACTATTTACTACAGCATCATTGCAATCACAACATTGGAGTAGAGATCAGAAGAAACTTCATGGGTTCTTGGAAAGTAATGCAACAAACTTTATAATGCTTGGATATAAACATAATTGGACAACTGAAGCAAAGGGTAACACCTGAAGAAAAAAACAGTTATGATTAGCATGACAAAGTCAAAGACAGATCAGGATGAAGTTGTCACAAAAGCCAAAGGCAAAAGTACAGAAAAATAAATGCACCACTCTTAATGAAAAAAAAAAAGCAGTTATTGTCCCAATTACAACTTTGCTCCAGTTACCAGAGGAACAGCAGCAAGCTTAGACATTTCACTCTTTGCTAAGGGAATAGCCAATTACAAACAAAGATGCCTCAAAATATTACTTTATGGTGGGTGCAAATCAAAATACTTGTCTTGTCTTGCTTTTCAAATTTATTTCCAAAATCAATGCGTAAGCTCTGAACATTGCTCACCTTCAAATCAACAGCATGATCACAGCAGACACTGCAAACAGCCCCACTGAACTGCGGTCTCCATCCGACGGTACGAGGAGATAAACACCCCACTTGGCCATTGAAGAAGCATTTGGGTTTCCTGTTTGATTCACACTGTAAAATCAAGAGCAAAAAATATATAAAGACATGTGTGAGAAGAAGAAAACACAGTAGACTAATGAAATTATTTTACGCTATCTATACTAATGTAAACTTACCAGAGAAGGTATGGATTCGTCGAGATTCATATCCTGGTGGAGATGAGACACTAACTTGGGAGCTCGAGTAGCAAGTGGATTTTCCCTCAAATACTCTTTCTGTAGAATCTGAAAGAGAAACAAAATAAAAGAAAAGTGAAAACTTTGCAGGATCCGTAACCATATTTTTCTCTCACAGAAGTGCGCAAAAAAACTAGCAAGCAGGACAAAGTGGATCATAGAATATTTACATCAAAAATTACGACACACAGTATTGAAAGTTATTTTATACAAAGAAACCAAAAGAGAAAAGTAAATCAGGCTGCAAACATAAATTGTACACAAATAAAGCAGCAAGCTGCATGGAAAATTTCGTTGACATTCGAAGAGGTATATTTTAAATTAATTTTAATCTTACAATATGCGTGCAATTAACGGAAATGTATTCGATAAAAGCTCAGAAACCTTTTACTTAAAGTAGGGTTTCGCGATCAGGTTATGTCGCTTTGTTTTAGCTTTGCACTAGGCTACGCCACTGTTTGTCACAATCTACCGTTCCGAGATTACAAAATTTCGCTCATATCAATTCCATTAAAGAATAACACACCCAAAACTGTCCAGTAGTTCTAAGGTCTCAAGAAAATAAGGAACATCCAAGTGGGGCCGTCCTTTCACGCTGACAAAACACTGACGTGTTTGGTTTGTCTCCTCGATCAGCCTCGATACACCCAGCAGAGGGCGCTCCTGTAGCGAGGATCGATCTTCGGGCTGGACAGCGGCGCGGTTTTCGAACGAACTGACCCTTGCGGGTTGGTCTAGGGGTACGTTAGAGTCCCCCAGCACAACCCCCGTCATTTCGGAGAATATAAATTTTCGGCCGAAAATCGTAAAAATGCAAAGGCTATAGCCTTGGCGTTTTTGTGATTTTCGGCCGAAGATAAATTGTCTCCGATTTCGACCAAACTCTCAGGGGACACTCTTCTGGGACTAAAAGACACGTTGCGAGTCCAAGGAGCCCGGTACCGGACCCCGTTTTAGAGAAAATCGCTTTGGCCAAAAACTCGTAAAAATGCAAAGGCTATAGCCTTTGCGTTTTTGTGATTTTCGGCCGAAAATAAATTGTCTCCGATTTCGACCAAACTCACAGGGGACCTTTTTTCTGGGACCAAAAAAAACAAAGCAAGTCCTAGGAGTCCTATACCAGACTTCGTTCATAAGGAAATAGGCCCCTTAGCCACCTCGCCCGAACACATTGCGCGCTATCAGGAAAACTGCATTTCCTTGCAGACAAACCGGGTTTGAGGACGAACTGACCCTTGCGGGTTGGTCTAGGGGTACGTTAGAGTCCCCAGCACAACCCCGTCATTTCGGAGAATATAAATTTTCGGCCGAAAATCGTAAAATGCAAAGGCTATAGCCTTGGCGTTTTTGTGATTTTCGGCCGAAGATAAATTGTCTCCGATTTCGACCAAACTCTCAGGGGACACTCTTCTGGGACTAAAAGACACGTTGCGAGTCCAAGGAGCCCGGTACCGGACCTCGTTTGGTAGAAAATCGCTTTGGCCATAAATCTTAAAAATGCAAAGGCTATAGCCTTTGCGTTTTTGTGATTTTCGGCCGAAAATAAATTGTCTCCGATTTCGACCCAACTCACAGGGGACCTTTTTCTGGGACCAATATAAACAAAGCAAGTCCTAGGAGTCCTATACCAGACTTCGTTAATAAGGAAATAGGCCCCTTAGCCACCTCGCCCGAACACATTGCGCGCTATCAGGAAAACTGCATTTCCTTGCAGACAAACCGGGTTTTAGGACGAACTGACCCTTGCGGGTTGGTCTAGGGGTACGTTAGAGTCCCCCAGCACAACCCCCGTCATTTCGGAGAATATAAATTTTCGGCCGAAAATCGTAAAAATGCAAAGGCTATAGCCTTGGCGTTTTTGTGATTTTCGGCCGAAGATAAATTGTCTCCGATTTCGACCAAACTCTCAGGGGACACTCTTCTGGGACTAAAAGACACGTTGCAAGTCCAAGGAGCCCGGTACCGGACCCCGTTTTGGAGAAAATCGCTTTGGCCAAAAACTCGTAAAAATGCAAAGACTATAGCCTTTGCGTTTTTGTGATTTTCGGCCGAAAATAAATTGTCTCCGATTTCGACCAAACTCACAGGGGACCTTTTTTCTGGGACCAAAAAAAACAAAGCAAGTCCTAGGAGTCCTATACCAGACTTCGTTCATAAGGAAATAGGCCCCTTAGCCACCTCGCCCGAACACATTGCGCGCTATCAGGAAAACTGCATTTCCTTGCAGACAAACCGGGTTTTAGGACGAACTGACCCTTGCGGGTTGGTCTAGGGGTACGTTAGAGTCCCCCAGCACAACCCCCGTCATTTCGGAGAATATAAATTTTCGGCCGAAAATCGTAAAAATGCAAAGGCTATAGCCTTGGCGTTTTTGTGATTTTCGGCCGAAGATAAATTGTCTCCGATTTCGACCAAACTCTCAGGGGACACTCTTCTGGGACTAAAAGACACGTTGCGAGTCCAAGGAGCCCGGTACCGGACCTCGTTTTGGAGAAAATCGCTTTGGCCAAAAAATCGTAAAAATGCAAAGGCTATAGCCTTTGCGTTTTTGTGATTTTCGGCCGAAAATAAATTGTCTCCGATTTCGACCAAACTCACAGGTTACCTTTTTCTGGGACCAAAAAACAAACAGCAAGTCCTAGGAGTCCTATACCAGACTTCGTTAATAAGGAAATAGGCCCCTTAGCCACCTCGCCCGAACACATTGCGCGCTATCAGGAAAACTGCATTTCCTTGCAGACAAACCGGGTTTTAGGACGAACTGACCCTTGCGGGTTGGTCTAGGGGTACGTTAGAGTCCCCCAGCACAACCCCCGTCATTTCGGAGAATATAAATTTTCGGCCGAAAATCGTAAAATGCAAAGGCTATAACCTTGGCGTGTGTGTGATTTTCGGCCGAAGATAAATTGTCTCCGATTTCGACCAAACTCTCAGGGGACACTCTTCTGGGACTAAAAGACACGTTGCGAGTCCAAGGAGCCCGGTACCGGACCTCGTTTGGTAGAAAATCGCTTTGGCCAAAAAATCGTAAAAACGCAAAGGCTATAGCCTTGGCGTTTTTGTGATTTTCGGCCGAAAATAAATTGTCTCCGATTTCGACCAAACTCACAGGGGACCTTCTTCTGGGACCAAAAAACAAAAACAAAGCAAGTCCTAGGAGTCCTAAACCGGACTTCGTTAGTGAGAAAATAGGCCCCTAAGCCACCTCGCCCGAACACATTGCGCGCTATGAGGAAAACTGCATTTCCTTGCAGAGAAACCGGGTTTAAGGACGAACTGACCAATGCGGGTTGGTCTAGGGGTACGTTAGAGTCCCCCAGCACAACCCTCGTCATTTCAGAGAATATTAATTTTCGGCCGAAAATCGTAAAAATGCAAAGGCTATAGCCTTGGCGTTTTTGTGATTTTCGGCCGAAGATAAATTGTCTCCGATTTCGACCAAACTCTCAGGGGACACTCTTCTGGGACTAAAAGACACGTTGCGAGTCCAAGGAGCCCGGTACCGGACCTCGTTTGGTAGAAAATCGCTTTGGCCAAAAAATCGTAAAAATGCAAAGGCTATAGCCTTTGCGTTTTTGTGATTTTCGGCCGAAAATAAATTGTCTCCGATTTCGACCAAACTCACAGGGGACCTTCTTCTGGGACCAAAAAAAACAAAGCAAGTCCTAGGAGTCCTAAACCACACTACGTTCATAAGGAAATAGGACCCTTCGCCACCTCGCCCGAACACATTGCGCGCTATCAGGAAAACTGCATTTCCTTGCAGACAAACCGGGTTTTAGGACGAACTGACCCTTGCGGGTTGGTCTAGGGGTACGTTAGAGTCCCCCAGCACAACCCCCGTCATTTCGGAGAATATAAATTTTCGGCCGAAAATCGTAAAAATGCAAAGGCTATAGCCTTGGCGTTTTTGTGATTTTCGGCCGAAGATAAATTGTCTCCGATTTCGACCAAACTCTCAGGGGACACTCTTCTGGGACTAAAAGACACGTTGCGAGTCCAAGGAGCCCGGTACCGGACCTCGTTTGGTAGAAAATCGCTTTGGCCAAAAAATCGTAAAAATGCAAAGGCTATAGCCTTTGCGTTTTTGTGATTTTCGGCCGAAAATAAATTGTCTCCGATTTCGACCCAACTCAGAGGGGACCTTTTTCTGGGACCAATAAAAACAAAGCAAGTCCTAGGAGTCCTATACCAGACTTCGTTCATAAGGAAATAGGCCCCTTAGCCACCTCGCCCGAACACATTGCGCGCTATCAGGAAAACTGCATTTCCTTGCAGACAAACCGGGTTTTAGGACGAACTGACCCTTGTGGGTTGGTCCAGGGGTACGTTAGAGTCCCCCAGCACAACCCCCGTCATTTCGGAGAACAAAAATTTTCGGCCGAAAATCGTAAAAATACAAAGGCTATAGCCTTGGCGTTTTTGTGATTTTCGGCCAAAGATAAATTGTCTCCGATTTCGACCAAACTCTCAGGGGACACTCTTCTAGGACTAAAAGACACGTTGCGAGTCCAAGGAGCCCGGTACCGGACCTCGTTTGGTAGAAAATCGCTTTGGCCAAAAAATCGTAAAAATGCAAAGGCTATAGCCTTTGCGTTTTTGTGATTTTCGGCCGAAAATAAATTGTCTCCGATTTCGACCCAACTCACAGGGGACCTTTTTCTGGGACCAATAAAAACAAAGCAAGTCCTAGGAGTCCTATACCAGACTTCGTTAATAAGGAAATAGGCCCCTTAGCCACCTCGCCCGTACACATTGCGCGCTATCAGGAAAACTGCATTGCTTGCAGACAAACCAGGTTTTAGGACGAACTGACCCTTGCGGGTTGGTCTAGGGGTAGGTTAGAGTCACCCAGCACAACCCCCGTCATTTCGGAGAATATAAATTTTCGGCCGAAAATCGTAAAAATGCAAAGGCTATAGCCTTGGCGTTTTTGTGATTTTCGGCCGAAAATAAATTGTCTCCGATTTCGACCAAACTTACAGGGAACCTTCTTCTGGGGCCAAAAAAAAACAAAGCAAGTCCTAGGAGTCCTATACTAGAATTCGTTAATAAGGAAATAGGACCCTTAGCCACCTCGCCCGAACACATTGCGCGCTATCAGGAAAACTGCATTTCCTTGCAGACAAACCGGGTTTTAGGACGAACTGACCCTTGCGGGTTGGTCTAGGGGCAGGTTAGAGTCACCCAGCACAACCCCTGTCATTTCGGAGATTATTAATATTCGGCCGAAAATCGTAAAAATGAAAAGGCTATAGCCTTGGCGTTTTTGTGATTTTCGGCCGAAGATAAATTGTCTCCGATTTCGACCAAACTCTCAGGGGACACTCTTCTGGGACTAAAAAACACGTTGGGAGTCCACGGAGCCCGGTACCGGACCGCGGTTGGGAGAAAATCGCTTCGGCCAAAAAATCGTAAAAATGCAAAGGCTATAGCCTTTGCGTTTTTTGTGATTTTTGGCCGAAGATAAATTGACTCCGATTTCGACCACTCTTCTGGGTCTAAAAAACATGTAGAAAGTTCAAGGAGCCCGATACCGGACTTTATTTGTGAGGAATCGGCCTCTAAGCATCCTCGCCGGACTCGTTTCGCGCTATCGGAAATACTGCACGTTCTCGCAGACTAACAGGGCTTTTGGACAAACTGACCGTCGGGGGTTGTTAAGGGGTTGCATAGGAGTCCCCCTGCACAGCCCCTGTCACTTTGAAGCAAAATTTTTTTTCGACCGAAATTCGTTGAAAATGCAAAGGCTATAGCCTTTGCGTTTTTGCGATTTTTGGCCGAAATAAGATTGTCAGAAAAGCCAAAGTAAAAAGTACAGAAAAATAAATGCACCAAACTTAATGAAAAAAAAAAAGCAGATATTGTCCCAAATACAAATTTGCTCCAGTTAGCAGAGGAACAGCAGCAAGCCTAGACATTTCACTCTTTGCTAGGGAAAAGCAAATTACAAACAAAGATGCCCCAAAATATAACTGGTGGGTGCAAATCAAAATACTTGTCGTGTCTTGCTTCTCAATTTTTTTTATAAAATCAATGCGTAAACTATGAACATTGCTTACCTTCATATGAACAGCATGATCACAGCAGACACTGCAAACAGCCCCACTGAACTGCGGTCTCGATCCGACGGACCGAGGAAATACACACCCCACTTCGCCATTGAAGAAGCAATTGGGATTCCAGTTTGGATTCACACTGTAAAATCAAGAGCAGCCAATATATAAAGACATGTGTGAGAAGAAGAAAACACAGTAGACTAATGAAGTTATTTTACGCTATCTATACTAATTTAAACTTACCAGAGAAGGTTGGGATTCATCGAGATTCATATCCTGGTGGAGGTGGGACACTAACTTAGGAGCTCGAGTAGCAAGTGGATTTTCCCTCAAATACTCTTTCTGTAGAATCTGAAAGAGAAACAAAATAAAAGAAAAGTGAAGAGTATCATTTCATCCCAGCTTGGTTAATTTATTAAGAAAGACACAAAATGAAAAAATAAAACAGCTATTCTCCAATCCCTCTTTAATTAAGTACGGCAGGTACAAGTGATGACGTGCCAAAATTTTACTACTTGCTATGGCATTTTAATTTGAAATCAAAATATGTTCAGCAATCAAAAGAAGGTAATCCATGTCATTAGCAAATTGACATTCAAGTTAACTTTTATCTTATAGGGGTACTAGCATTCAAACAAAATATATAATGAAGTTAAGTAAAATGAGAAATACACACCAGGTGCTGTGGGGATCACAAGCAGCTCAAAAAATCCGAACCCAAAGGACCGAAAGAATCAGAAGGCTTGCAGTAGTGAAGGCCCGTCCAAGTAATCAGCATCCTGAAGAACAAACAAAGATAGCTTGAAATCAGTGTAAGGAAGGTTTCAAAATAGGTAAGATAAGATAAGATGATCCCAAATGAAAATGTTACTCACCATTTACTACAGTATCATTGCAATCACAACATTGGAGTAAAGATCAAAAGAAACTTCATGGGTTCTTGGAAACTTTATAATGCTTGGACATCCACATAATTGGACGACTGAAGCAAAGGGTAACATCTGTGGAAAAAAACAGTTATGATTAGCATGACAAAGTCGAAGACAGATCAGGATGAAGTTGTCAGAAAAGCCAAAGGCAAAAGTACAGAAAAATAAATACACCACTCTTAATGAAAAAAAAGAAAAAAAAGCAGTTATTGTCCCAATTACAACTTTGCTCCAGTTAGCAGAGGAACAGCAGCAAGATTAGACATTTCACTCTTTGCTAAGGGAAAAGCCAATTACAAGCAAAGATGCCTCAAAATATTACTTTATGGTGGGTGCAAATCAAAATACTTGTCGTGTCTTGCTTCTCAAATTTATTTATAAAATCAATGCGTAAACTCTGAACATTGCTTACCTTCATACGAACAGCATGATCACAGCAGACACTGCAAACAGCCCCACTGAACTGCGGTCTCGATCCGACGGTCCGAGGAAATACACACCCCACTTCGCCATTGAAGAAGCAATTGGGATTCCAGTTTGGATTCACACTGTAAAATCAAGAGCAACTCATATATAAAGACATGTGTGAGAAGAAGAAAACACAGTAGACTAATGAAATTATTTTACGCTGTCTATACTAATTTAAACTTACCAGAGAAGGTTGGGATTCATCGAGATTCATATCCTGGTGGAGGTGGGACACTAACTTAGGAGCTCGAGTAGCAAGTGGATTTTCCCTCAAATACTCTTTCTGTAGAATCTGAAAGAGAAACAAAATAAAAGAAAAGTGGAAACTTTGCAGGATCCGTAACCATATTTTTCTCTCAGAAGTGCGCATAATACAGACAGCATTTATTTTATACAAAGAAACAGAAAGAGAAATAGTAAATCAGGCTGCAAACATTAATTGTACAAAACAAAGCAGCAAGCTGCATGGAAAAATTTCGTTTACAATCAAAGAGGCTTTTTTAAAATTAGTTTTCATCTTACAATATGCGTGCAATCAACGGAAATGTATCCGATAACAGCTCAAAAACCTTTTACATAAAAGAGGCCTTCGCGATCAGGTTATGTCGTTTTGTTTTAGCTTTGCTCTACGCTACGCCACTGTTTGTCACCATCTACCGTTCTAGAGAGATGAAAAAATTTCGCTCATATCAATTCCATTAAAGAATTACACACCAAATACTGTCGATTAATTCGGTAAGCTCTCAAGAAAATAAGGAACATCCAAGGGGGAAAGTACTTTCACGCTGACAAAACAATACAAAGTTTCTGACCTGCCTGCCTTGTTTGGTTTGTTTCCTCGACCAGCCTCGATACACCCAGCAGAGGGCGCTCCTGTAGCGAGGATCGATCTGCGGGCTGGACAGCGGCGCGCCACGTTCAACCAGGGCGGCTTCGCTTCCCCTAGCCGCTCCCTGATCGTCGCCAGCCTCTCGGGCGTGTAAAGTAAAGCCAGGGGCAAGTAAAGTTAAGCCACGTGAAGTGAGAGTGAGTGCACGGCGCCCTCGCACCCAACCTCCCGAAAATATACATACCCATTAAATTTTAAAAATAGGGAAGCGCAAGGATTTCAATTCCCCCAACACATCCCCCGTCATTTTGGAGTAAATTTTATTTTTAACCGGATATCGAAAGTTTGCAAAGGCTATAGCCTTTGCGTAGTTGCGAATTTCGGTCGAAAATAAATTGTCTCCGATTTCGACCAAACTCACAGGACACCCTCGCGGGGTTGGTCTAAGGAAAGTTAAGAGTGCCTCTGCAAATCCCCCGTCACTTTGGAGCAAAATTTATTTTCGGCCCAAAATAGTAAAAATGCAAAGGCTATAGCCTTTGCGTTTTTATGATTTTCGGCCCAAAATAAATTGTCTCCGAATTCGACTAAACTCACAGAACTTCTTTGGTGGATAGTCTAGGATAAGTTAACAGAGCCCCAGCACATCCCTCTTCACTTTGGAGCAACATTATTTTTCGTCCGAAAATCGTAAAAACGCAAAGGATATAGCCTTGCCATTTTTACGAGTTTCGACCGAAGAAATTATTTTCAAAAGTGACGGGGCTTGTTCAGGGAGACTCAGGTATACTCCTAGACCGACCGACCTCCGAGGGTTGGGTTGTCGGAAAACCCGTTTTTTCGGCGAATTCTTAAGAAATGCGACAAAACGACGCAAAGGAAAGGGCCCACGCGAGAAAGTTCAGTGTACACTCTCAGACAGTTATAGACATTTTTGTCTATAAAAAGTTTCTTTTTGACGTATATGTACTAGTTTAAGTATGGACCATTATTTTCTGCATATGTATGAAGTTTTTATTTCATAAAAAAGACCTTTTCTAAAAATGTTAATAACACTGTAAATTGAGGAGTCAGCATTCTCGCTCCCAGAAGAGCGAGTTTTTGACCCACCAAATTTTAATGCTCTCCCAGGAGCAAGATTGTTTTATCTTGCTCATTTAGAGCATGCATTCTATTCTTTTCGCAATTTTATCGCTCCATTGGAGAAAGATTACATTATATCGCTCAAACTGAGCGACTTCAGATGACTCAGATTGAGTGAGCTAAAGAAACATCGCTCTGTAGGAGCATCTCAAATCCATGTCGCCCTTTTTGAGCATTATTAAAATTTGTCGCTTGTTTTGAGTCAGAATTCATTCTCCTTAATTTACAGTGAAGGATGTGCAGAAAATTGTGTGTATGTGTTGACAAATTAGTACATATTATACTAGTACATATAAGTTAATAACACACTAACAAGTTGCCAAGAACGGTCTGAGAGTGTAAGCAACAGTGCGGCTGGGTGGACTGTTGCTCACAGTGAAATTCGCCGTAAGCTCTTATTAATGCACTAGTACAACGGTTATTACTTCGAGTTTTATGGACACACAACCTCTATTTCTTTTTAAATTAAAAAACGATCTCAGAACTGAATGAGTTTATCAACAGGCAGGGTTGGGGCGCGTGCAGGTGTAGTTAGTTGTGATGTAACGCCCTTCGCGCAGACACACGAGTCAGTGACTGGCGTTTGAAAAATCCAAATGAATTACCGAATACACCTGAAAAAGACGTTATGCCGACTAGGACGTTGATGAGCAGCGTGACGTATCGAGAGGCGTCACTAACGCAGCGACGCTACTCTGCTCAGCGTTAGCGTGACAAATGGGCGCCACGCCGCGGCCACGCCACGCCACGCCTCAGCCGACTGATTCAGAAGATCGCTCTTGCTCCTCCTTCCTTGTCGCACCTATGGCGGTGCCCTATGCTGGGCATGAGGGCGCTACATGAGTGCGACAAGGACAGAATTACGAGAGCGATCCTCGGAATCAGCCTGCAGAGCGTTTGCCGCGGGGTATCGCCGTGCCCAGCTGAGCTGGTGATAAAGGAGCGTCAGCCTGTCTGGTCCGGTACCCGGCGGCCGGCCGCGGGCCAGGCTGGGTCAAGGAAACATTAAGTGAAAACTTTGAGACCTCCGGAAATTTTAGGGAAACGTCCCTACACTGTTATTCAATTACTGTGACGTCACGTTCTATTTCGTGTGAGAACTGTCACATTCTTTTAGATATGATTGCCACATTCTTTTGAATGTGACTGTAAAAATCCAGCCCGCATAGTCCGGCCGTTTCACGTTAAAACGAATGTGACATCATATTCTGACCAATGTGACACTTTTCACATTAAAAAGAATGTGACGTCACAAGTAATTGAATAGCAGTATACTAGGCAACATACACGCACCTACCTAAAACCTGTGCTAAGGTGTTGCCTAGTGGGGAGGCGCAGATGCAGCCCACTTAACTCCCCTGTGTTTGGGCTGCATATTGCCTACTTTTCTGGCAACACCTGGTCGTATGAGCGAGAGGGTCTCTGTCGAGCGCCGGCTGCCCAAGCAGCCGCGAGGCGCGCGTCCGGCAGGGCAGGGCAGGGCGGCCGGCGGGGCCAGCCGGGGGCGGGCCGGGCGGGGCGGAGCGGGGCGGGGCGGGGCGGGGCGGGGCGGGGCGGGGCGGCGGCTTTGAGAGGTCTGGTGCACGAGTTAATTGCGCAAGTGATACCCCCTCCGCAGCCACGCAGACGCCTGTGATCCTGCCGGCACGCAAGTCTGTTAGATGATATTTAATATTA
Source organism: Frankliniella intonsa (assembly GCA_033675135.1). Lineage (NCBI taxonomy): Eukaryota > Metazoa > Arthropoda > Insecta > Thysanoptera > Thripidae > Frankliniella > Frankliniella intonsa. The sequence goes on from CM066248.1 coordinate 1,558,615, forward strand.
TTTTATTTATGAACAGCCGCGGCCACGCGAGGAGCTCGTGAAACACTCCTCCGTTCTGGAGCAGGAGCTCGGTACTGTACTTTTGAGGCGCTCTCTATCATCCCCAGGCGTGGCGGGGCGGGGCGGGGCGCGGCGGGGTGTGGCGGGGCGCGTCGGGGTGCGGCGGGGTGCGGCGGGGCGGGGCGTGGCGTGGCGCGGCGGTCGCGCGTCAATCACAGGCGCCTGACGCACGCGCTATGGAGCCATCCCCGCGAAAAACCGTTCCAATCATGCGGAGCGTTTCGCTCCGTTCGACTAAAAATGACGAATCGGAAAAAGACAGAAGCAGAGGCGGATCGGGCCGGCGCGGCGCGACGCGGCGCGCCTACCACCGTTCGCAAAACAATAAAACAAAATGGCATCCCCCGCGCTATTTTAGATAAAATAAAACAAAAATTTGTCGGGGACGCGTCGTTTTTTTTTTTTTAATGTTATTTTCTTTTTCGTGGAAAGTTACGACCAGCAGTGCGCGCATTATACGATGGGCCTGGGCACCGTGCAGGGCAGGGCAGGGCAGGGCAGGGCTGAGCTGAGCTGGGCAGGGCAGGGCAGGCCCGCGTGACGGAAGTCCACATCAGCGCGAGCCGGCCCAGCCCAGCCCAGCCGCACCGGCGGACAGATTTCAGACTCGGTTTATTCGCCAGCACAAAAATGTTATGTATGGCCTCATCGCCCTTAGGCCTGTGTGAGGTGCCCAACGCGCCTAAACGCTCTACTATAAATGTTTGCTGTCTTAATTCCTATGCACTGTGAGAAATGTTTGTAAGGGTTACGGGAAAAATTTTCCATGATAACTGTCGTAAAGTTGCGATATCACATTGTAGAATTACAAAATTATAAGGACACTGGGTATCGACTTGTGATTCTTAAGCGAGCATAAATGGGCTCTCGTAAATTTACGATTTTGATCGTCAAGTTGCAACACTCTTTGTAAATCACAATTAGTACGAGAAAAGTCGTAAATTTACAACGATATTTTTTTCAGTGATAACAAAAGCGTCATGTTAGTTATTTTCTGAACAAAGTACTGATTGATTTTGGGGTCGCATTTTGTCACGTTCTTTCCGTGGGCACAAAGGTATTCTCGCCATATTCACACTCTGGAAAACCAAGAAGTGTGTACATGTATTCTTTATTTACTGCATACTTACAGGTATTCAGTAAATAATGAATACATGACCATGTATGCAGTAAATAGTGTGTACATGGCCATGTATGCAGTATTTGCTGAATACCTTGGCATGTACACACGTAGTTTCTGTGTGATTTTTCGTGTGTACATACCAAGGTATTCAGCAAATACTGCATACATGGCCATGTATTCATTATTTACTGAATACCTGTAAGTATGCAGTAAATAATGAATACATGTACACACTTGGATTTCCAGAGCAGATAGGGCCGCAGGGGCCCGCGTATTATCGTTTGGAGGGGGGATAGTTGGGAGGGGAAAAAAAAGCACAGTTCTGAGAAGAAGAGACCATGAAGTTTGGGACGGCCAAAGCAATCTATCGGTCGGCTGCTGGCGGGGGGGTGACGTAAAGCAAGGCGAGCTGTCGCCGCGCAGGCTGGAGCGGGACGGGCGCGGGTCTTCCCGGCATCTCGGTGACGTCTCCTTACGCCGCCTAAATAATCGCAGTTTCACAGTTGGGTAACCTAAAATGCGACACTGTGGTGCTGCCGACGACGAGCAGCACACTACTTACGGTGTGCTCTTTTTAGTTGTGTTTTCGCGGGTTGGTGGGCCAACAGCAAGGTAGTACAGTAGGTAGTGTCAGTAGGGGTGCTGTGTTCCTATTGGTTGCCTCCCGATGACGTCAGTGACTGTCTTGCCGCTCGAAATTCAAAAGACGGCTAGTGTGACTGACTCTCTATTCGGTGTTTATGGGTAATTCAGACCCCAAATACACACGATACTTTATCCTTCTACCCTGCCGCATCAACCAAATGCGGTAGTTTTACTCCGACGATGCGCACGTCAAAAGAAACGAACGGATTACGAACAACCATAACCTCTCAGTAAAGATGGCCGCCTCGCTGCCTCTCAGCTGAGCGAACAGGAGAGAGGTCAGGAGAAGTTGAAATCCGTTTCCATCCGCAATCTGACATGCCATCTTCGGAACATTTCTTATGTTAAGCAATATTTAAGTGCCGTGAAATATTATTTTAGGCTTATTTTTGTTCCTTCAGTGTAAATCAAACATAACGAGTTTAAATATTGAGCGGCAAGTCAGTCGATGACGTCATCGTTTGGCAGCCAATAGGAACACAGCACCCCTACTGACACTACCTACTGTACTACCTTGGGCCAACAGGTGAGCGTTAGTATTCGAGGTATGTCACGAGGGGGTACGCACTCGCAGAATAGTCGGGCCCCTCTATCTGTAATGAAGGCGTAACAGAAGCGTAATGGCCGAAATTCTCCATTTTATACTCACTTTTGGGTTGTTTTGGGCTGTTTATGGTTGAATTTGTACAATTTTGAAGCGTAATACAGCGTAATAGACGTAATGGCTGGGTCACAGATTTTAAGAGTGAATACCCCCTCGGTATGCCACGGGTGGGTATTGCTACAAGACAGGAGGACTGATCCGTGTGGAGCAGCGCGTGTTTCAGCCCTCCAGCGTGTGTCTCAGAACAAGCTGCCGACGAGAGGGAGGTAGGCAGGTAGGGAAGGAGAGAGAGGGAGGAGGGGAGAGAGAGAGAGAGAGAGAGAGAGAGAGAGAGAGAGAGAGAGAGAGAGAGAGAGAGAGAGAGAGAGAGAGAGAGAGAGAGAGAGCGGCTGGCCTGGAGGCTCGTTACCGGCTCATGAAAACCCGCACCAGATTGGGCCATAACCTCTCGCTGACGCCTCGCGCCGATCGCAGCGCTCAATATCCAGGTTCGCGTTATGGCGAGGTTAGGGCGGCATAGTCCCCTCAGCAGCAGCGCCGCACCAATATCGCCCCCACCCCCCCTCTGCGTATTATGGCTGGAATGGCACTTTTATTTTGAGACGCTCGACTTCGGCAACAGGCAACAGGCGGTGGCCCAGCCCAGGGCTCTCAGGTAGGCAAGCCCGTCAAGCGCGCCTTCCTTCCTATCAGACCGCAGCATTGCCTACGCCCCAGGGGCCACGCGCCCGACAGGTGGGCAGGCCCGCCGTGCACGCGTGTCGCGCGGGTCATGGGGTTGCCTACCCACCGGCTGACAGGCGCCCGCTGCCGGAACTCGATCTTCGCACCTCGCACCCTCTGTCGGTCGGGGCTGGGGACCAGGCCGGCGCGAGGGAGAAACGAACTCTGAAATTTTTGAACACCTCGTAATTAAGGAAAATTATAAAATAAATCAGAAAATTTAAGAAAATTTCAGAAAAATTCAAAAAAAAATTAGAAAAATTCAGGAAAATTCCCAAAAAAAATCAGGATAAGTCACAAAAATTTAGGAAATTTCACAAATGTTTAAGACATTTGTACATAAAAATTCAGAGTTGTTTTCCCCACGTCCAGTGGGTATGGAACTGCGGGGCGTGGAGCGTGGAGGGGAAGGCGGTGCGGGGCGGGGCGGGGCGGGGCGGGGCGGGGCGGGGCAGGGGCGGGGCGGGCGGCGGGGGGCGGGGCAGGGCGGGCGGTGCGGGGCGGGGCAGGGGCGGGGCGGGCGGTGCGGGGTCGTTCGTCCCTGTGCTCATTTGGATGCCCGCGGCCAGCTGGCGCCACGCGCCGCGCCGCTCCGGGCCGGCCATAGGCCGTAGGCACGCTGCCGCTGCTGCTGCCACTGTTATGTCGCTGCACTGGCGCCTCGCGTCGGGGAAAATACAAACATCGCCATGAGAAAGTTTTGTTTTGAGAAGCAAATTGAATGGGTTTTGCATCTGCAAACAAGCAAGCGTAGCGTGAGCCCGAGGTGGACGTGCATCTCACACGCTTCGTGTGGCCCGGTGCCTCGCCCCCTCCCCGCCGCCGGGAGAAACACGCGGAGGCGTGCGCGGTAAAAGAGACGGTACGGCGTAAAGACGGTCGTTAGAATTTTGACGACGCGCGGCGTGGTGCAGCGCCGGGCCTGAGGCTCCGGGGGGAGGGGGAGGGGGGAGGGGGGTGAAGGACGGGCGGAACGCGTCCGGGAGGGGCGGGGCAGGAGGGGACGGCAGGGGGGGGCGGGGCGAGGCGGGATGGGGCGGGGCGTGGCGGGGCGGGGCGAGGCGGGATGGGGCGGGGCGGGGCGGGGCGGGGCGGGGCGGCCGACTGCGGCCCACTGTACGAACTTCAAGTTCGCATTTTAGCGCGGCCTCGCTTACCGGATCCTCCTTCTCCTGCTCCAGGCGCGATGCTCGCGCGGCGTGCGTCACCGCCAGCCGCGGGCAGCCGCAGCAGCCCCGCCACGCCACGCCACGCCCCGCCACGCCCCGCCACGCCCCGCCCCGCCCCGCCACGCCCCGCCTCGCCACGACTACCCGCGCTGGCGGCGGACACCGGCCAGTGCGGTCCGTCGCGTCGCTGAGCCTACCTCGCTCGCACAGCTGCAGCCACCACGCCGATCAGGTGGTCGTAGTGGAAGTGGCGGACGTGCCGAAGTCGTGCTGGACCCGGCACTTTGCAGCGGCCGGAGCACCGCGGGCGTAGTGGAGCACGGCGAGCAACGCTCGAGGCGCGCACGCGCGTGTGTGTGTTAGTGTGCGTTAGTGAGTGTGTAAGTGTGAGTGTGTAAGTGTGTGTGTGTAAGTGTAGTGTAAGTCCGCGTCGGCGTGCAGAACTGTGATGTGTCGACAAAGTTAGCCAGCCAGCCAGCCAGTGCGCGCTGCTGCTCGGCGTGGACGTGAGACGGGGGTGGGGTCGCCTCTCGAGCCCCCGCCGCACCCCGCCGCACCCCGCCGCACCCCGCGCCGAGGCGTTCCTCTACAGTGAGGCAGCGTGAGGCTCGGAGCGCATCGCCGCGCCGCCGGAAGACCGGACCAGGTCACTGACGAGACGGGCCACCCGCTCCAGAGCAGACTAGACCACACAGGAGCCGGGCGGACGTCTGGAGAGTGACAACTGCGGCAGGTAGGTAGGCGAAATCGTGTACTAAAATTAATTGTGTGTAGTCCTACACTGGGGAAACTAGTGCAGGGGATGTTGCCTACCTGCAGGCGCGAGAGAATATTTGCACATACCTACAAGTGTGCGTGTGCGTGTACATCGGCGTACACTGAAAACCGTACAGAAGGCATTGCACGCTTACACTGGAAATCCAAGTGGACGAATGTCGCTCTCTTGTAGATGAGCGAATAGTCATTTGCTCACTTAAAAGTGAGCGAATAGTCATTTGCCCACTTAAAAGTGAGCGAATAGTCATTTGCTCACCTACAAGTAAGTGAATTTTTTTCGCTCATCTACAAGTGAGCGACATTCGCACACTTGAATTTCCAGTGTATGGAAGAGCGAGCATCGGGATGCTCACTCTCTCTTACGCGTGCATCCCATGCTCAATGTAAATTTAATTAAATCGTGCAATGCTCAGTGCAGAGTTCTCAGTATACTTTTCAATAAAACGCGACTCGGGAGAGAGGTTCTCTGAAACTGAAACACCAACCACGACAACCATCACCGGTTCACTAGGTGAACAGCAGGGCCTGAGTCCGTCCCTTGATGCTCCATCGCCGCTTCGCCCCCGCCCCGCCCCCGCCCCGCCCCCGCCCCGCCCCCGCCATGCCCCCGCCTGCTCAGTGAGGTCGAGCTGACTGACGCTCTTACGCCCCCGCGCCGCCCCCGTGCCCGGGGCGTGTATTGTAGTATTGTAGACAGCGTTTGGGTCGGCACAGGCGCTCATTGGAGCTGGACCCACTCCCGCCCGCGGAGCCCTGGGAGGGGGCGGGGAGGGGGGAGGGGGAAGGGGGGATATTGATTTCCCTCGAGCTTCAGTCCTCGGGCTGCCACGCTACACTTCAGAGAAGAGAGAGAGGGAGAGAGAGAGAGAGGGAGGGAGGGAGAGAGAGAGAGAGAGAGAGAGAGAGAGAGAGAGAGAGAGAGAGAGAGAGAGAGAGAGAGAGAGAGAGAGAGACAGAGAGAGAGAGAGACACACAGAGAGAGACGGGAGGGCGGGTGGATGGTGGCAACAGCAGGCAGAACTGCTCCATCTGGGAGGTGGGCTCTTTATAGGACAGTCATAATGATTTCACGGGCCGTTTTGTCGAATTATTATTATTGTTACGATTGCAGATATTACTGCGAACGCTAAGAAGCAGGTCTGGGTGGGGAGCGGGACGGGGTGGGACTGACTGAGGCTGAAACAATCAGGCGTCCAGCCCGGCCCGGCCCGGCGGCCATAATGTCGTGCAGTCAGAGTGAGTCACCCCCTGGGGGCTGGACTAGAACGGGCCGGTCAGGACATACTGCTGAGATACATACACTGGCACGACGTGCTAGTTGGAGGCGTGAGGCAGCTGCGCTGAGCTGTGGTGCCTCAGGATGCGGCTGCGGCCGGGTGCGGTCAGTGCTGCCGCAGATAAGTAGGCAAAAATTTCCCACGATACACCTGTGTGAAACGGGCGGTATTTAACGCCTGCCTACCAGGCAAACTCTACCCACGGGAGAGGTTAATTTGCCTAGTAGGCATGGCAGGCGCTGATACCGCCCGCTTCACACACAAGCAAGTGTGTAAAAGTATTCATTATTTACAGCATACTTACAGGTTTTCAGTAAATATTGTGTACATGGGCATGTATGCAGTAAATGGTGTGTACATGCCAAGGTATTCAGCAAATAGTGTGTACCTTGGCATGTACACTCTATTTACTGAATACCTGTAAGTATGCAGTAAACAATGAATACATGTATATACACTTGGTTCTCCACAGCAGGTGTATCGTCGGCAATTTTTGCCTACTCATCTGCTGGCAACACTGGGTGCGGTGCCGCGCGGGGGGATCACGTATTTTGTACGACCCGCGTTTGTACGACCTGGCCTTTCTGAAGGGCATCTATACATTTTGTACGACCTACAATTTGTACGACCTGTACTACAATGAAAAGTCCTTGTAATTTGAAAAGCATAGACACTGGAAAGACGCTGTGTGAGGCTCGTGGTGCGCGAGGTCTCATAGGTGCAGGGCGACATACGTGTAACAGAGTGTCACTGTTGCTGCAGCCTTACCGTGGCGAGCAGCGTCGGGTGCTGTGTGACAGACGTGTAACAGTGTCACTGCTGCTGCAGCGTACCACTGAAATCAAGTTTGTGATAAAATATACTGCAATTATATGTTAACGAATGCTTTGCACTGTTAAAAGTTTACAAAGCATTGCTTTGTAACCTACAAAGAAAACGGGTCCACTGTAATTACGAAGCGATTGCTTTGTAATTACAAGGTCTGCTTCGTAGTTACAAAGCAGTGACTTGTAATTACGAAGCATTGTCTTGTAATTACAAAGAAATTAGCTTCGTATTACAATGAACCCGTTTTCTTCGTAATACGAAGCGATGCTTTGTAGACTTTTCCCAGTGTGGCATTCCCACAATTGACACTCTCATTTGCTAACGGATGTGCTATCCGTAAGAGAAAATGTCGTTTTTTCTCCATACCTTGCCTACCGAGAAATGTTTGTATTACGGACAAATTGTCTGCAATACTCTAGCAGACCAAGTGTGTACATGTACTCATTATTTGCTGCATACTTACAGGTATTCAGTAAATAGTGTGTACATAGCCATGTATGCAGTAAATAGTGGCCAAGGTACACACTATTTGCTGAATACCTTGGCATGTACACAAGTAGTTTCTGTGTGATTTATGTGCACTGCTAAAAGTTTACGAAGCATTGCTTTGTATTACAAAGGATTTGCTTTGTAAGTTACGGAGAAAACAAGGCCACTGTAATACGAAGAGTCAGACTTTGTAGCCTACAAAGCATTGATTTGTATTACGAAGCATAGCTTTGTAAGACAAAGGGTGATGCTTCGTAGCTTACAAAGCACATCATTTGTAGTACAAAACGGTGCTTCGTAATACAAAGGAATCGAATACTTCGTAGGCTTACAAGGGATGTGCTTTGTAAACTTTTAACAGTGTGGCAAGGCTGCAGAAACAGTGACACTCTGTTACACGTATGTCGCCCTGCACCTATGAGACCTCACGCACCACGAGCCTCACACAACGTCTTTCCAGTGTCTATGCTTTTCAAATTACAAGGACTTTTCATTGTAGTACAGGTCGTACAAAATGTAGGTCGTACAAAATGTAGGTCGTACAAAATGTAGGTCGTACAAAATGTAGGTCGAACAATAAGAGGTCGTACAAATTGTAGGTCGTACAAAATGTATAGATGCCCTTCAGAAAGGCCAGGTCGTACAAACGCGGGTCGTACAAACGGTATAGACCCCCGCGCGGGTTAGGTTAGGGTCAGGGACCTCGCTCAATTTTTTTTTTTTTTTTTCGGGACCGCGGGCCCCCGCTGGGCCCCAGAGCGTCTGCAAGGCGAGCCGAGGCAGTAACGGGCGGGGTGGGGCGGGGCGGGGCGGGGCGGGGCGGGGCGGGGCGGGGCGGGGCGGGGCGGGGCGGGGCAGGGCGGGGCGGGGCGCTTTTCGTTATACTGTACCGACAAATGGAACGCGATCCTCCCCCCATCGTGTGGCGATGTGATAGCGCAGAGCGGCGCGCTGGGATGATATATGATAGTCTTGTTTCTCTCTCGCCCTCTCTCGTTCTCTCATACTCTCTCTCTCTCTCGCTCGCACTCACCCGCAGAGCGCACACGGCAGGCACCTCCTCCGAGAGTATCGCTTCATCCCTGTCTCACCTGACTTCGCGCGCCGCCCCCGCAGCGGCACGGAGTCGTCACCCGCCCCGCCCCGCCCCGCCCCGCCCTACCCCGCCTCGCCCCACCCCACCCCGCCCGACCCCAACACCGTCAGCGCGCCTCCGCGCCTCTAACGTGCTGCTACCTCGTGCTGTACGGAAAATTTACGGTCCAGACCGTAGGCGGACCGTTAATATGTAGGGTATTGTTAACAGTGCAGCCACATCCACCTGCTGACTACAACCAATGAAGACGCTCACGCTTTCCTTGACGGAGCGCGGGAGCAGGCAGGGGCGTTATACTGTAAGCTGCTGGCGGTAGAGACGTTGCACGCGGGGTTTAGCGATGCTTTCGGTGGGACCGGAACTGTGAGGGTTGCGTGCGAACCGACGACACCCCGCCCCGTACGCCATTCTAGACCACAGCAACAACCGCAAGCAGGCGTTTCGAGTTCGAACGCGTCCCTGCGACTCGCCGTGCAGCAGCGGCGCGGGCGCGTCGGCGCGGCGCTGCTACCGCTGCTGCAGCTGGAACACAGCCCTGGACTGGCTGCCCGCCCCGCCCCGCCCCGCCCCGCCCCGCCCCGCCCCACCCCGCCCCGCCGGCTATGGTCAGGGCCAACCAGACGATTTTTCGCGCCAGGCTGCGTAAACTGCACCGCAGCCCCCCCCCCTGCAGGAGCCCCCTTTATCCCTGCAGCAGCGGGAAGCAGCAGTCTGCGATGGCACTCACCCGACCGTGATACACTGTTCAATATCGTTACCATACCACCCACTATTCCATTTAAGCAGAGTCCGCCACGGAAAAAACTGCGTCTTGGTTTTCAAGACGCCACAATTTTTCTTATGGAGAAAATGCATTGCAGCGTCTTGGTTTTTCCAAAACGTCTTGAAAACCAAGACGTGGTTTTTACCGAGGCGCGCGTGCACTCTAAACTTTTTACTAAGAGCTGTGTTTAGTAAATTACAAGGCAATTAAACTGGTGTATAGTAATACTAAACTTTTTGGTTGTATTACTAATAGATTGCATAGTCTTACTGGACTATTTCCTAGTATTACTAATTAAACACAGTCTACCAGACATAGAGTAGTAAATTACTAAAAGGCCTCTTAGTAAAACCACTTTTTCGTAAGATATTAATGTTTTGTTTAGTGGAATTCCAAAAGACTCTTGTATCATACTAGAAAAAGACAGGAACGGAACAACCGTTTCACAGTAAAAGCCCATCACAAACTGTTTAGAAATAGGGGCGTGCGGTCTTCATAAGATACTAAACAAGTGGTCTCAACGATAATGACATATTTTAGTATCTTACTAAAGTGGTAGCTTAGTACTACAACAGCACAAACTCATCGTAGACTACAAGACTATTCCAAAGTAGTACGAAGAAATTTGGTAGTAAAAAGTTAAGAGTGTGCGTCAAAAATTGCAACTTGTATTGTGGCGCGAGGGGAGGGGGGACTTAGGTAATCCGGCTGACACACTCTAACGGGCTATGTACTATTCTGTGCATTACTACGTACAACTGTGCACATACGTAACTTACGAACAAAATTCTTACATAATTACGCACGATATATCGTGATTTTGTACATAAATTACGCATAATTTCGTACGTAATTATGTACAAAATTGTGCTATGTTACGTACGTGCACAGCAGTTGTACGTAGTTATGCACAAAATACTACATAGCCCGTTAGTGTGCAGGCTTTCGGGTAATCCGGGTGGAGAAATCCAAGGAAATTTGAGGTGATCCAGGACAATTCCGGGGTAATCCGGGGTAATCCAGGGGTAATTCGAGGTAATCCTAGAGAAAAAAACAACGGAATCCGGGGGTGAATCTGGGGGTAATCCGAGTAATCAGTTATCCGGCTGACACAGAATTTGGTAGTTGTTTCCCCCTCGGTATGGCAGCACCGCCGGAAAGGTCGGCAGCCATCACGACACCCGCCTTAAGCTGAGCAAATAATGATCCTATCACTCTAGGCCTACTTGCGAGGCTCTACCGCTCCGGAGCGTTACGGGTTCGGTGGCCTGCAGGCCCAGAAGAATGGCATCAGAAACTCCAGAAACTCAGTCGCGTTATCTCAAGGACGAATATAAGGAGGTGGGGCGGAGGTGGTCGGGCAGCAAGGTGCGCTTACCGGAAGTGGCGGGAAGCACGCCAGGCAGGTCATCTGCACCTTGAGGGCACTGCACGTCGCGAAGGAGAGAGAGAGAGAGAGAGAGAGAGAGAGAGAGAGAGAGAGAGAGAGAGAGAGAGAGAGAGAGAGAGAGAGGGGGGGGGGAAGGGCAGGAGAGGGAGAGAGGGAGGGAGGGAGAGGAGGGAGAAAGAGGAGGAGAGAGGGGGATACAGGGAGGGAGCGGGTGGCACGCACCAAACGGAAAGATGTGTTCATCTAATTGCCGAAATTAAGTTTGCCAAACTTTTGCCTGATTCTTCTCCGTTCCCTGAGGATCTCCCGCCAGCCGGGCCGGAACTGATCGTCAGTAGACAGCTCAAGTGGCCGGCGGATTGGATTGAAGCGGGGCGGGGCGGGGTGGGGCGGGGTGGGGCGGGGCGGGGCGGTAGGGGTCGAGCAGGACGCCGCCGGGCCGGCGCGGCCCGGTGAGCCGCCAGACGCCCCAAAAGTTGCCGTGTCGAATAGAGTACGTCTTTATGGGCCCCTGCTTCTGCTTCTTCCTGCCCCGCCCCGCCCCAAACGCAATCTATATGGTTGTGATGGCAGGGCATGGACACGGGGTGGGGTAGGGTGGGGCGGGGCGGGGCGGGGCGGGGCGGGGGTTGAATGATCCGCAAAGTGGAGGAGGTCGAGACCAAGACAACGCGCACGGCCAAATGACAGTACCTCAGGCTGGGCGGGGCGGGGCGCGGCGGCGGTGGCGGTCTCGGTCTGGGCTTCATCAACAGCCTCGCAACGCCCCGCCCCGCCCCGCCCCGCCTCGCCCCGCCACGCCCCGCCACGCTCCGTCCCGCCACGCTCCGCCACGCAGGCAAGCTTGTCGCCGAACTTGAGTCGTCGGGAGTGCAGTACAAGACGGGGCGGGCGGAGCCGCTCCGACCAAAGACCACACTCAGCAGATTGGTCCACCCGCCCCGCCCCGCCCCGCCCCGCCCCGCCCCGCCCCACACACTGAGCCCAGCGGGGGCGGGCGAGGGGGGAGGGGAAGGCGAAGACCGCAGAGGTGTGAAACACTCTCCCCTGTACAAGCGCACGTGCACACACACACACACACATTCACACGCGCTCACACCAGCACAGGGGCGTAACTCCTGACTACCCTTAGGATTGCTAAGGGGAATCTGGCTGGCACACAACACCTCACCCCCTCTCCCGGGGAGAGGGTTAGAAGGGAGGGGGAAGGGACGAGAGAAGTGTATGGAAAGTGAAACTTATATACCTCGGCGGCTGCATGGCGTTGGTGCGGCCGAGTCGGGGCGGGGCGTATATGGAAGGCCGTGGAAGCAGGAAGCCAGGGGAGGGGAGGGGAGTGGACGGGGCGGGGTGGGGCGGGGCGGGGTGGGGCGGGGTGGGGCCTGGCGGGGCCGTGCTCTGCCCCTCGGCACGCGTGTCTCGCCCCGCCACCTGAAGTACTGCAAACTTCTCTAGACACACAGAGAGTTCTTGGGAGGGGAGCTGAGGGGATTAAAGCAAAAAGGGGGTGGAGAAGGGTGGGTGTGGGTAATGAGAGAGGATACCGGAATTAGTCAAAAGGAGAATTCTGCCTCCGGCGTACGAACGCCAACGCTCGCCGTAACACCGTGGAGCATGGCACGTAGTAGACCCGTGCCGCCCACACCAAACAAAAGCTTGATGTGAATTTCACCGCGTCAGCTACAGTGAGGCATGATGTATAGCACTGTCAGCCTAAGCGATGTGTGAAAATCTACAGGAAATATCGTGAATGTGGAATAAGTACCGTAACTTTCACTGCGACAGGGTTCACGCTAACGTACGACTCTAAAACTGTAGTGCTCCCAGTCGCGAGGTCTTTACACAGTAAGCAAAATTCCAATGACGCGTTGTCAAATGCACATTCTTTTTACTGTGTACCGCACCATAATGTGACAGCACAGCATGCCATGGTCGGCCGCTGCACGCTCTGCCCGGCGCGCGCATTGTGAAGAAGATGCGGTACGGGTGTCGAACTCTGGGGCGGCCGGGGTGGGGGTGGGGGGGGCTGGGGGGCGACGCGGTAGTCGCGTGTGGGAGCGCGGCGCGCGTGCGTTCGCGTGCGCGGGGCGCGCGGCCCGAAGTGGGACAAGGTCGTCCCGCGGCCGCGGCCGCGCCGCACCGTGCCGGGCCGGGCCGCGCCGGCGGCCGCACTGGCCTCGACTTTGGGGTAGTCCCTGTAGGAGAGCGAGCCGGCCCGGCCGCGTGCGTGCGTGCGTGCGTGCGTGCGTGCGTGCGTGCGTGCGTGCGTGCGTGCGCGCGCGCGCGCGAGGTGTTCCGCTCAGGCGAGATGCATTATGCGCTGCGCACGGTGCTGCATGCAGAGCTCTGTGAGCACCGACACGTTCAGCGTGCATCCGGCGCGGCGGGAGGAGACAGGGTAGAATGAGCAGCAAATAAGTAAGAGCCAAGGCGGTCTGAGCTGCTGAGGTCCCAGCAAAATAAAACAGCAGCCGGAGCAGCCGGCAGTGTAAACCAGGGATCCGTAACTTAGCAATAACTCTAGGAACATTTACAATAAAAGTTAAAGTTACGTAACATTTAACTTTTAACAGTCAGCCACCCATTTAAAAAGTTTGGTAACAAATATTAAATATAAACTTTTTATGTTAAATGATACAGGCCCTCAAATTTTCTGTGTGGGGTTGGCAGACTGCCGAGAGCAATTTTGTAAAATTTAACTTTTATGCCCCTTTGTTTTTGTTAAGTTAATAACAAGCATTAAATTTGTAACAACATTATTTGTTACGTACTAATATTTGTTATGTTAAAAGGTACGTTAAGTTACGGACCCCTGGTGTAAACACTCTCAGCATAATTGTTATATTACAAGTACCGTTTCTCACCTAAATCCAATCTACAGTATCGCCCCTTCTGTTTGTTTAAACTTATCATTTTTTAGAAAGGAAGTTACTCCGTATCATTACTATTATAGAGCAGCTTTTCTCTCATTCAAATTCATAACCAAAATGGATCAAGCCGTATGTTGGGTTTAATACATGAGATAGCTTGATCAGAAATCGTATCACTGGAAACAACAGCAAAGGTTCGGAACAAAACCCTACCAAATTTATCTGAATAATATCCATACTATTTTCTTTTTCTTGTTGGGTTTAAAGGTTATAGGATTTTAATGCTTCCACCACACTTTGATGTGTCTTCTTTAGTAGAATGAGAGTCCAAATGTTTCTATTCAATATTTATAAATTAATAACATTTTTTTTTTATAACAAATGCCTCTTATCTCATGTTTAAAAGGAGCACACTTTTACTACAGCATCAATACCGTATTCGGGAAACCGTTTGGCTGGTAATTGGTGGCGACTCAATACGAAATCAAAACACTTGGGTACCGAGCAAAGGTTGGAAACAAAATTTAACCAAATATAAGGAAATAATTTCACAGTTAGTAACTCTCACTTGTCAGATCAAGATGTTATGTGATTTTAATACTCAGACCAAACTCTGCTTCCTCTCAGACAGAACTGTATGATACTCAGTCGTAAACAGCATGTTTATGTTATTAGGTTAGGTTATGTCACTCACCCAAATAATAAGTTGAGAAGTAAGTTGAAGCGATCGTGGCTGTCATTCCAGTAATCCGTAACGTTCATTCCACAAATCCAACACAATCAAAGGTATTTTCAGAGAATCTTGAGGCACTTAACCCTCCCCAACACACCCCACAGACGTCACTCGACAAATCGCTCGTACACACACTTCTACAAAATGACGACACTTGAAACTTCGTGTGGAGACTACCACCACTCTCAACACGATTTCAGACCGCATATTTCGTCGAACTGACAATTAAACGAACTGACAATTAAATTTCTAATTTCGATCTTGTAATCAGTCGAGGTGGACACCGGGCTAGGCTAGGCCGTCGTGCTGCCGTCGTGACGTAGTTCACGCGCAGCCGCTAGGTGGCGCTACCGGATATTATCCGTTTCAATATTTCAAACTCCGTTTAGAGGAAAAGTCTGGACAAATATTATAGCGCTGAAATCAGGGGCGTCGATGCGTTGGGATTCCAGGGGGGGGCAAGCGGTCTTCTGCACCGCGGGTTGCCTACCTTAAGGCGTTTTTGGTGTAATTTTTGCAATGCGTACAACAAAGAATGTACAAGGGCGGACAGAAGAAAACTGCATTTTACACTCTTAAAATATTACTAACCAGCAGTGTTCATAATATGAACGCCACTCTCCATATTATGAGTCTCGTCTTCATAATCTGAAGAATACCTGTGCTGTCATAGTACGAACGACCTGTGTTCGTATTGAGAATCTATTCCTACGTAATATGAAGACTACCGTACTATGAACGATTTATGTGTCAGTATGTTATGAAGCGCTCAGCAGACTTTTCGTAAGTTACTAACTCCAAAATCGTTCCTACTATGAAAGAGAACATTCGCATTACGAAGGAAGGGTTTTATAATACGAACAAACAGTGTTTGTATTATGACAGCACAGACATTCTACATAATGCAATGAAGAGATTCATTATATGAAAGGTACCGTTCGAAAGATTTTAAGAGTGCAAATGCTTTGTATTTATAAAAGAAAATAAAAATAAGGTCGCATCCCGGCCGGCCGCCGCACGGTAGTGTAAAGCGCTCACTTAATTAAATATTTTTGTCCAGAACGTTGCCCCCCCTGCCCCCCCCTGGCCAAAACTTGGGGGGGGGCATTGCCCCGGTGCCCCCCCCCCCGGCATCGACGCCCCTGGCTGAAATTAATAGATAACGGAACACTGCCACTTTTTACGATTACTTCTGTATTTTAAGAGGAGAACCGGCTAGGACAGACGAACAGACAGACAGACTCACGACCAAGTACACTTCCGATCCCCTGCAGGAGTTAGCTTCGCTTCGCTCAGCGACAATTGCAAATCGTAAAATTAATTCACGATCAAAACAGGTCCGTCGTAAATTTACAACTTATTTCGTAAATCCTAAATTTACAAAATTGATCGTAAATCTACCAAGATGTTTTTCACAGTGAATCAGGAAAATTAGAAACTTTTCTCTACCGTCCTACCGTTCCTCGTTAGCCCGCAGGGACACACGTGCAAACACCATGCGGCGGACCCTCCTCGCCGCCCTCCTCGTGGCCGCCCTGGCGGCGGGGCGCTCGCAGCAGGCCGTGCCCTCCTGGGGCCCGCTGGCGCTGGACGACGACCTGGAGGACCTAGGACGCCTCATGCCGGCCGAGATGCTCACGGCCTCCTCGTCCTTCTCCGGGACCAGGGCCGCGGCGGCGAAGGCAATGAGGGCCTTGCCCAGCAAGGCGCCGCTCGGCTGGTCCTGGAGCGACCTGAGCACGTCGCTGCAGCGGTGCGAGGCGGCCCGCGGCACCGAGTCCGCCTTCATGCGCCTCATGGAGTCGGTGCTCAGCCAGACGGACCACCTGCAGGACCCGCTGCGCGCGCACGCCAACCGCACGGCCCACAGCCTGGTGGGTACACTGGAAAAAAAACAACATTGTCAATTTACGACATTTTTCGTAATTTGCGATGCACTCTAAAAATCTTACAAACAAATTGTGTTCGTATTACAAACGTCGACATTCAAAATATGAATCGTTTCTTTACATTACAAAGAATTGTTGTGCTGTCATAATACAAACAAAATTCGTTCGTGTTACGAATCTTTTTGTTTGTAGTACGGAGGTTTTCTTCCGTATTATAAACAACTCTTGGGATCAGTATAGTATGGTGGTAACACCAGGGCATTGGCCCCTTGGGTAGGCAGGCCCGCAGGTTGTACCGGGTGTTTCTTTGAATGCGTAACAGAGTTGCATACTCTCCAGCGCTGCAGGGGCCATGGCGCCTTACGGGCGAACGGGGTAGGCAAACCCGCAACACTGTTACGCATCCAAAAAAGGACCCGGTACTCTGGAACAACCGGTACACCCTGCTGTGCGCATGCGCGCACTCACCCGCTCACGCTGTCCCGTCGTGTCCAGGAGGAGGTGGACTTCGTGGTGGTGGGCGGCGGGTCGGCGGGCGCGGTGCTGGCCGCGCGCCTGTCGGAGCGGCCCGACTTCAACGTGGTGCTGCTGGAGGCGGGCGGCTGCGAGCCGGCCATGACGCAGGTGCCCTCCTTCTACATCTCGGACGCCGACGTGCGCCGCCAGCTGGACTGGGACTTCAAGCTGGAGCCCCAGGCCGAGGCGTGCCTCGGCCACGAGGACGGCGTCTGTCACTGGCCCCGGGGTACGTCAAGCACCAGACCGCAAGCAGAAGAGGCTAACTTAAAAAAAAAAAAAAAAAAAAAAACGGTTCAAAACGCAAGCAGTTAGTAGGAGCACACTGTTACCCGACGAAGTAATATGTTTTTTTTTTAAATTGACGACGATGTTTTTTTAACAGCAGTAATACTTTTAAAATAATTCGTGGCGAATCAGATACTATTCTCGGAGTCAACGATCTTATTAATTTCCCAAATAATTTAATTTTATTTAATCTATAGTAGGAAACGATCCGTAGTCATTATAAAATATATGAAGCATTGTTGCTTTATAAAGAAGTTACTAGCAGCTCTCGTTAGTGAGAAAACATTGCGAACGGTGTGGGAAAATAACTTCAAAATTCCACCAAAAATTGTCACCAAATATTTTGTGTGTGTGTGTGTGTGTGGCAGGCCGGGTGCTGGGAGGCACGTCCACCATCAACGGCATGATGTACATGCGCGGCAACCGCTGGGACTACGACCGGTGGGAGCGGGAGGGCCTGGCCGGCTGGGGCTGGCGGCACGTGCTGCCCTACTTCAAGAAGTCCGAGGACAACGCAGAGCTGGGCCAGGACCACGTCGACGTGAGTAGCGCGGGGCAGCGCGGCGAGGGGGTATTTCGCGCAATTCGTTGTACACCCTGGTGCGTAATATTGCGTAATAAC
Organism: Frankliniella intonsa; assembly: GCA_033675135.1. Classification (NCBI taxonomy): domain Eukaryota; kingdom Metazoa; phylum Arthropoda; class Insecta; order Thysanoptera; family Thripidae; genus Frankliniella; species Frankliniella intonsa. The sequence goes on from CM066248.1 coordinate 1,576,477, forward strand.
GCGAAATAACAGCTAAAAATACGCGTAATTGACGCGTAATTGACGCGTAATTGACGCCTAAATGACGCGTAATACGAGCGTAATAACGCGTAATGAGGTGTAATTACCCCTTAATCACATGTACTATGCGCGTATTTCGTTGTACTCGAAAATCCGGAGTAAATACCCCCCCGCAGCGCGGCTGGCCGCTGCGGGACTCAGTCCTTTAAATGCTTCCAAACATTTCCTTTCGGACTGCAAAAGGGTTAAAGGGGTGGCACAGGTGGTAGATCAGCAAGGCCCGCGTGCACCCCCGGGGCGTGTCCAGTGTCCACAAACGGGGGGGTTCAAGGTAGGGGTGGATGTGAGGGGGGGGGGGGGGGCTCTGACAAACGAAGACAAGCATGGTCCGAGCGGTGCGGAGCCGGCCAGACCCGCAGTGGCCGACCCCCGACCTTCCCTTCACTAAGTTGGGTTGCACACCGGAAATTGAACCGGAAACTCCATCCCCGCCCCGCTCCCCGCCCCGCTCCACGCCCCCGCCACGCCCACCGTACAACCCTTTGCGCCCCACCCCCACCCCCTTCCTCCTCGGACGCTGGAATGGGTGTGGAACGGATGTACTCACTTTTTAGAGACCACGCGGACACTTGTTCAAAAGCATGGTGGGGCCGGTCGGAATAGGTGCAAATTTGGTACAGAAAAGTCGCTCTCCCAAGAGCGAGAAAGATGACTCTGATGAGTGAAGTAATTAAAATAAATTAAAAGATCGACCCGTTCGGGGGAGGGAGGGGGATGGAGGGAGGGAGGGACGGAGGGACGGAGGGACGTCGGGAGGGAGGGGGTGGGAAGAAGGGAGCGATATTGGAACAACAAGCTCGTTGATAATAACCGCACCCCTGAAGGAGGAGAACTTCGATCGGACCGATTGGCTTCGGACCAAAGTAAACAGAGAGAGAGAGAGAGAGAGAGAGAGAGAGAGAGAGAGAGAGAGAGAGAGAGAGAGAGAGAGAGAGAGAGAGAGAGAGAGAGAGAGAGAGAGAGAGCGAGAGAGAGAGAGAGAGAGAGAGAGAGAGAGAGAGAGAGAGAGAGAGAGAGAGAGAGAGAGAGAGAGAGAGAGAGAGAGAGAGAGAGGGGAGCGAGAAGTCCCGTCTCGCCTAGAGGTGCACAGCGCTCGCGCGCTACCCCGTGGTGGTAAGGGCCTCCGGCCTCACCCCGCCCCTGCCCCCGCCCCCGCCCCCGCCCCCGCCCCCGCCCCCAGGCTGCCGCAGCAGTACGTGCTGTGTGCGGTGCGGCTACAGCCCCATGACCCTCCTCCCCCTGTACTGCCCGCAGGACGAGTACCACGCCCGCGGCGGCTACCTGACCGTCCAGCGCTTCCCGGACCAGCCGCCGCTCGCCTGGGACATCCTGGAGGGCGCGGCCGAGCTCGGCTACCGCGTCAACGTGGACCTCAACGGCCGGAACCAGACGGGCTTCACCGTGGCGCAGGCCAACGTGCGCAACGGGCGGAGGCTGTCCCTGTCCAGAGCCTTCCTGCACCCGGCCAAGGACAGGCCCAACCTGCGGATCATCACGAACGCCATGGTGAGTGTCCCCACACTCCGAGTACAGGCTGTATAAAAATTAATAGGATTCATTGTAGTTTTTTCCGATAGAGCGAGGCCCAGCACACCCTTTTACACTGTAACTCAAAGGGCGACAAATTAGTGTTCTTTTGTGGCGACACATTGCAAAAGGAACCTTCCCAAATTTGTGACCTCTTTTTTCGTTGACACTCTTGCGTGTGACCTTTTATCGGCAACAATTTTGTCGCCTAAAGCTCCGCGTCGCGTGTGACCGAGAAAGGTGATGCGTGTCACTGTTTTACGGTCACCCGCGGAGAGCTTTTGGTGAAAAAATTGCCGCCGACAAAAAAGGTCACACGTAAAGTGTCGCCGAGAAAAGGTCACAAATTAGGGATGTTTTCGATTTCCGGCGTGTCGCCGATTTACGGTCACATGTGTGACCTTTAAACGCTGCAAAAAATAGGTACGGAAAAAGTATCGCTAATAATTTTTCCGGAGACTCCCGTACTTGAGGAAAACGGAGTCGTCCGTTCAAATCTCCGTGCTATATGGCAATTCCTATACAGTACCGTTAGAGAAAAACTCGAGGGGGTATGCACTCTCAAAACCTGTGACACGACTATTACGTCTATTACGCTCTATTACGCCTCAAAATATCGGGATTCAGCTAAAACCAGCCCAAAACAACCCCAAAATAGGTAAATTTCGGAGAATTTTGGCTATTACGCCACTATTACGCATACTATTACGCGGGCTATTACGGACAGAGTGACCCGACTATTACGCTTCCGTCATCGGTTCCGTAGTATGCATCCCCTTTTTCACGGTGAAATAACAGTGCTATAGATCGCCAGCCTACAGACTCGCCGTACTGTGCTGGTGCAGGTGGTGCGCGTGTCCATGGACGGCGGCCGCGCCCGCGGCGTGGTGTTCCACCGCGAGGGCGCGCTGCACAAGCTGCGCGTGCGGCGCGAGGTGGTGCTGACGGCGGGCGCGGTGCAGAGCCCGCACCTGCTGCTGCTGTCGGGCGTGGGGCCGCGCCGCCACCTCGAGGAGCAGGGCGTGCGCGTGGTCGCGGACTGCCCGGGCGTGGGCGCCAACCTGCAGAACCACATCTCGTTCTCGGTCGACTTCTCCGTGGAGAGCGTGACCCCGGGCTCCAACCGCCTCGACATGCCCGCCTTCCAGCAGTTCCTCCAGAACGGCACGGGGGCCATGACCTCGACGGGGCTGTCCCAGGTGAGGGCACGCGAGCGAGCGGCGCTCCTTATGGCTGCACCACATGAGTGCGACAAGGACAGAGCGACGAAACCACTTCGAATCACCCTCCAGACTGACTGACTGACTGACTAGACTAGAGCTTATTATAGCGCGCTGCATTCCTGCCCCCAGCTCACGGGCTTCGTCCACAGCCGCTTATCGGACGGCGAGGCCGCCGGTCTCCCGGACCTCCAGATCTTCTTTGAGGGCTGCATCGCCAACTGTTCCATCACCGGGCTGCCGGGCGAGCCGAGCCACCTGGGCGGCCCGATGCCCTTCCGGTAAGCATTCGAAACTGGCTGGAGGGTCATTATAGCTACCCGATAGGTTCGATTCTCGACTATTCGAGCTCGGGATCCCGTATAGTTTTTGCGGGGTCTCGAACTCGATCCGTCGAGAATAGAATAGACCCTCTCGGGGAGCTCTCTAATGACCCTCCTCCTGTGTGTCGCTGTCGCTTCGGGCGGGGACAGGATACTCAGGGCCTTGTTGGGCACTAACGCCACATCTTCCAGGATGATCCCCGTCGTTCTGCGGCCCAAGAGCCGCGGCGAGGTGCGTCTGCGGAGCAGGGATCCCACCGCGCCCCCCAAACTCACCGCCAACTACCTACAACACCGCTACGACGTGGACCTTCTCATTGACGGAGTGCGGTACGGGCTCATCTTCAAGACCAACGGAATGGCGAAGCGGAAGAAGGGGATAATTTGACTAGGCCGTATGACTTCTTGTCGACCTGTCAGATCTGTGTTGTGCATCAAAGGTACTTGAAGTCACCTTACTAGGGTAACTCGCATCCCTCATAAACTTTCCTCGGTGACTTCCGGTACTTTCGACGCGTCAGGCGCGGCTCTCAAAGACCAAAAAAAAGACTAAAAAAGTAATTTGGCTAAGTCAGCTCAAACCCTTCTTTCGCTTCGCCATTCAACGGACGCCTACTACAGTCAAAATATAGGGCAGAGGTGGCAGTTCCAGTTGGCGCTCACTCACTCACACGCGTGTCGACAGGTTTGTCCAGCGGCTGGCCAACACCTCGGCGCTGCGAGAGCACGGCGTCACCCTGGTGCTGCCGGAGACCCCCGGCGGCTGCAGCGAGCTGGAGCCGGACTCGGACGCGTACTGGGAGTGCCTCATCCGGCACCGCACCAACCCCGAGAACCACCAGTGCGGCTCGGCGCGCATGGGACCTGACGGAGGCAAGTACCGGGCAGGAACAGAGGAGCAGGACGGAGAGCAGGCTGCAAAAGAAAAGGAGGCCCGAGGATGCCAAGCAAAACCCATTTTTAGAATATTGTACAAAATTCTTTCGAGAATCGCACACGCAGCTTGCAAAATCTTGTTTTCCATAGCTGCAAACAAAAGTAAACATTTATTCTTGGAAGTTTGCTAAATATCTGTGCAGAACAAAGCTACAGGTTAAGTTAAAAATGATGCTTGAGGCAAAAATAAAAGCCAGGTGCAGGGCAACTCTCATGGCGCCCCCACAATGGACGTTACCGAGGCGGAGCTGATGAGAGCGCCCGGGCCAGCCCGTCGAGCACTGGTGTGAAGGTGGCGGCCTACCCGGAGAGCCCAAGCGCAGGTGGGACCAGGAATTAAATTCCTGGTACCCAAATTTTCGTGCCGTCACCTCCCGAAGAGTTCATTGCGGGGGCACCTTCACAGCACACGGGCGGGGCGGGGCGGGCGGAGGTAGTTCTGGTCCTAACGCTGACCCTGTCCTGTCGTGTGTCCCGCCGCAGACCCGGGAGCAGTCCTGGACGCGCGGCTGCGGGTGCGCGGCGTGCGAGGGCTGCGCGTCGCCGACGCGGCGGCCATACCCCACGTCGTCAGCGCCAACCTCAACGCCGCCGTGGTCATGGTGGCCGAGAGGGCGGCCGACTTCATCAAGGAGGACTACCCCTCGTGGCAGGGGCGGGACCCGGCGCGGCCGCAGGCGGGTCGGAGCAGAGGGACTCTGTGGGGGAGCCTGCTGAGCCTGGTGCGGGGCAGCGACTCACGGTGAGATGAGATCCTCTCTGGAGAGGAGCAAGTCAGCAGCAACAACTTCCAAGCAGGGTGCAGTTTTCCTTGACACTTGATTTTTTTTTCCTTCTTTTTTTTTTCAATTTTCTAAAACAAAAAGAACGATTAATATCAGCTTGCATGAGATGATGTGTTAATTATGTGCCACGTGTTGCTTGATACGGTAGCAGGGTCTAGTCTTTGTACAGAGGTACAGTTTTTGTTACTGTTGTAATGTTGAAGAGTTTCTGTGAAGAGTGATAAGATAATGTACCTACACTACATAACGCCATTCACATTGAAAAGGTTGTGAAACAGAAGAGAGACAATAATTGAATGAATATGTGAAAATAATTTATTTTGACAAGCTGATGAAAATGGCAGACATCTTACCACAGCTTGTGATTGTTTGAACAGCTACTATCATTTGAAGTATTAAATGTTTCATGATATGCACGCCCATTGCAAAAAATTCATTTAAAGAACCATTATTACAAAGCTAAAAAATTGACTGATTTGCATTTTGCACTCACATTACGCATTTGTTACTCAATCATTTTGAAAACAGATAAACCAAATTGGATCAACAAAGTGTCGTCACAATTGATAGAAGTTTCCTTTTCCATAATATTTCTAAGCATTCTGTACGGTATTTTATTGTTTGAATTATGATGTGGAATTGTTCTACCATTGTGATCATTACTTATAATCAATGATGCTGACTTTGGGCTGAAATCTATACATGATTTCTTAAAAAGCCTCTTTCTCTGAAATATTGTTCAATTTCAAGGAAAATTTTGGCTTTACATGAAATACTGACTGTTAAAATACATGTATTGTATGAACAGCAATTCATGCAATTATAATTAACATTTGAGTCCTAACACAATATCCTTCCATATTCTCTTCCAAACAGAGAGAAAGGTTAGGTAATATAACTAACTAAATAAAATTGCCCTTGCACAAAGGACATTTTACAAACTCTGACAATAAAATCAACTCAATAACACAAAAGCATGTATAAATGCAACATTTCACATCCATTAAAATTGTGCTATTTATATATGAATTTGCAATACAAAACTGGACTTTGGCATTGACTAAAACATCTTATGAAACTAATTCCCATTCAAAAATGTACATTTTACAACCAATAACCATGTGAAAATTATAACAATGTACATACCCAGGAGCTGAGCGCTGCAGTTAGACAAGAAAACTGTACTAGTATACTGTGCTATGTTTTGAATTGTGGTGCACAACAATTCTGATAGTTTGGATAGATTATAATAAAGATATAATGAAAATTCTTTCTATAACTTGTTCTGTTTGGCCACAATTCGAATTGAATACAGGAAAATTGTGCTTCATTGTAAAAATTACTTGTGTCACCTTAAAGTGACTTAAAGAAGGGGAAATAAGAAAGTTGAACAATTATTTAAGCTTGGACATGATTTCAGAGAGCTACATGAAGTGTCACATCCTTGCAAGAAATTTATATCAGAAAACCATAAAGTAACCTGACCAGGTTACTTGCACACTCAGCTTGCAAAATCTTGTTCCCCATAGCTGCAAACAAAAGTAAAAATTTCTTAGGGGAAGTTTGCTAAATATCTATGCAGAACAAAGCTACAGATTAAGTTAAAAATGATGAATATGCAAAAACATAAAGAATGAGAACATACAAACATACCAAGGTACTTAAATATACATATATCATATACATAAAAGCCTTAATAATTTCACGCTCAAATAAGAATATACACTCAGCAAAAGTTTGTTCACCAAAGAAAAATGCAGACAAGCGTACATGAGCAGTCTCTGGAAGGTAAAGATCTCACCTTATAAACTAAACCATCACAATGAGCAAGTATCAGGCGTCAAAGCATCCAGGGAAACTCTATCAGCATTCTAGGAGGTAAGAAATCATCCAAAATATTATAGATAGAAATGAAGCAAGGATTGAGGCAAACACAAATGACCATCTACAAGAAGCCTGTCATTGACCATTGCATTAAATTATGGACAAGTATAAAATTGTAGCTTAGGGCATGCATGCTAATAATATTTCAGCAACAGCAGGTAATTCAGATAAGATAAATTAAAATATGAAAAAAAGAAACTAAAACTAATTCATTTAACTAAGCATACAATGAGTTATATTCACTTCCAAGTAATATATATGGGCAATATATGAAGGAAATGCACATAAAACAACTGAATAAAAGTCCAGTCTCCAGAGAGAAGTTGTGGGCATACAACTGAAAGAAATGAAAATATAGTATTTAGTACAGAATGAACATAGTTGTACTTATTGATATTAGTTCTTCCTTCATTTAATAAAATTTCTATAAAAATGGTAACTGACCTACCATGTAAACTACTATTCTTAGCTTAGTCTTTACAATAGCTTTAAATCTATTACAGACTGACTCACAATAAATGATGAAAGGAAAAACAACTAACTATAAAATAGTGTATGGTCAAAAACCTGCAATATACAAAAAATTACACACATCACAAGTACATATGATACGCACATATACAGAGGGAACATCTTGAACACACAAAATCCTCAGGTTCCTTTCACTAAACTATCACTTGGAATTGGTATGGAACACTGTGGGATGAGATAGTATATAGGTTGTACCCAGAAAGCATTACATCAAAAAGTCTCATTTCTACTTGCACAACAATAAGAAGCAGGGACAATTGAATGCAATAAGATCTAGTTTTTTAGAAGTATAAGGGCAGCATTGACACAATGGAAATACATCTTTGCCTCTTATTGTTAACAATTTGGGTCGAAAAACATTGTTTATCATAAATAACAGATGCTGGAAGATACTATCTATTCCCACAGGTCAATCTGGCAAGGCAGAGTGTAGTCTTAGCACATAAATTCCAACATATCCCTAATTTGGCTCTATGATCCTGCTCTCATTCAATCGGTAAAAAAATTTATGCAGAGCTCCAGACAGATTACAAAACATACGCATAAAATTTAGAATATGCTAAATACTGTTACTTTAAAACTTAGTCTCCATAATTCTTACAAAACATAGAGCTTTACCAATTTTTCACATTTTAGTAAGAACTAAAGACGTAATTCATTAATATTCATACTAAAAGTCAACATAAACACAGCAAAATTTGAACATTAAAAAAAAGTCTTTAATGTGCTCCTGGAAAACAGCAAAATGAAAATGGAAGATTTTGATGGTATAGGCTATAAAGCTATGCTAGAATGAACATAAGAAAAAGTTTATGCTCCTTTCACAGATAATATTTTTTCAGCTTAAACACCCAAACTCAATGTAGAGCTGAAATATGTCATCACAGATGAGTACCTCTGCTACTAAACTTAATCAATCAAGCAACATTAACACCACACTGCTCTCAGACCAACAGTATTCGGGAGGACTTGTCTAATATGGAACCAGAAATATGAAAAGACCGCTTATCATGACATGCAAGAGAAATTACATAGCCTCAATGGTAAAACCTTAAAGAAACCCAAAAGGTCCCAAGTTCCCGATTGAGATTCTGAAGGGCTTTTTGCCACTAAAACTCATGTTATGAAAGTCACAGATGATTTTTCAAGAAATGTTCCTGGACTTTAAACCTAACAGCATTTTCCCTTCTTTTTACTTCGGGTTTTACGTAGGCTTACAGTGTCTTTTGGAATAGCTTGCCTTTCCTTATGCTCTTGCTTTGTTCTCAGAACCTGTCTTGTTATTGCCATAAACATCTGCAAAGCAAAATTTCAAAGATTATTTAGAAGAAAACATGCATGGGTGGAAAAGCAGAACATCATCAGAGCACAAACCTCTTCTACATTGATATTGTCCTTGGCACTTGTTTCAAACAGTTGGATGTTCATTTGATCAGCAAATCGTTGGGCATCTTCCGTGAGAACAACTTTTCTGTCTGGGGCGTCATTTTTATTCCCAACTGAGAAACACACAATGATTAGATGCCCATCATACATAAAAAGAGTTATCAGATTGAAACTGGGTAGCAATAACACTAAATTCTTACCTAAGATTCTGTTAACGACTTCACAATTTTGTTCAATTTCATGGAGCCATCGCTTCACGTTTGCAAATGAATCACCATTTGATACATCATACACAACAATGACACCATGAGTCCCCCGATAGTATCTGGAAGGGAAAAATAAACCATAATTGCTTGTAGTTCACAAAACAAAACATAACAAAAACTAAAAATATCTTCACAAATAAACATGAATAAGACACAGAACTTACGTTGATGTGATTGTGCGAAATCTTTCCTGCCCTGCTGTATCCCATATTTGCAGTTTTACTTTTTCTCCCTCTATATTAATGGTTCTGATTTTAAAATCAACTCCAATAGTTGTAATATAACTACCAGAGAAAGTATTGTCGGCAAACCGCAACAGCAAAGAGCTTTTCCCTACACCTGGTAAATGAGAAAAACAATGGTGAGAGAAATTGACAGTTGTCCAAAAGGTTTGCTACCTGTTTGCGATTGACAGATGTCAATCACAGGGTGAGATCAAAAGCTAGTAAATTAGTTCATTGCAGAAAACCTGCTGTTCTAAGATTACAGGGAAGTGTTATCAGGCTAAGACTGAGGAGACTAAAACCAACGAGTAGGAAAAACGACAAGTAGTATTGGAGTGGCAGTTAACCTCAACAAAAGAGACATAATACTTCGCACAATAGGAGATTTCATTGGTAGTTTTAAAAATAACACAGCAAACCATTTAAAGAGAAGGTACGGAAGTGTAAAAGATATAGAGTCTTAACGAAAATGTTTATTATTATTATTATTTACCACTGTCCCCGATGATGAGGAGTTTGAAGAGGTGGTCGTACTCCTGTACCATGATTCTCACAGTAATAAATGTCTTCGCCAAAGATAATAATGACGATTAAGGATTTTGATTGAGTTCGTTTGTTAAAACACTAAAAGTTGTCTAAAAAGCACTGCATGTGAGAAAGCTACACAATTACTACACGACAAAAAATAACAAGTAAAATTTCCAGCAAAAAATGAATCACTCCGCCCAGCCACTTTCATCTGTTTTCACTGCACTCTGGTTTCTTTCATAACACCTCTCCCAACCTTACCGCTAGTATGACAAATCCTGTTTGAAACTGTCTTCTGCTATGTTTAGGTAGTCTGAGGAGGATTCCAGAATGAACCAAAGAAAGAAAATGCTGCTTTTTTCAGTTTTATCGCTCCATGTCATATGTGGAGGTATTTATAGTTTGCTTAAAAATGATAAAGTTCTGAAAGTAGACGATATTCGGAAGTAGGAATAGTAATAATATTGGCTGTGAAATAAAATGATGTAAGTGACGTAACTTCTAACCTGAAATTTACTTTACTGCTGTTAAATTTCCGTAATTAAATCTGTTTACCATCATTTCGGTTATATTACAGGTAACAAATACGGTTTTGCCCCAGCACTGACCAAATACAGGTATGTCATTCCAATGTCCTAAATGATTTTCTTCAAAACCTACAAGAAATGTGATTTGAACTTCTAACAAATTCATTTATGTTTTCTCTAAACTAAATTATATTTACTCGTTGCAAGAGATTTGTCTATACGGTGTACGAATTTCGAATCCTATCGCCCAGCCAGAAATGACTTGTGAGAACAATATTGGGTCAAAGTTCTAATTTGATAATAATTATATTCTATGCCAAAATATACTTCAACCATTCATTTTGGTGCTGTTTAGGTTTTCGAGTTGATTAGCTATGTCAAATCAACTTAAAATCTGTACACAGTGTGGTCAATACCCACTAGGGAGAATTATATTATTATGAAGGGTGTTGGGGGACTTACTTAGACCATGTAACAAGCTCCCATATTTCTTTATTTAATTTTACATACTAACACAATTTACAATTGTAATTCAAGGAAAGTTTAGAAAAAATGGAATGTAAAGAACAGTACAGCTTAATGGAAAAAAGGGCATCGAACCTAGGTCTCTGATGCTAGGAGAACCAATTGTAATTTATTTTTCTAAGAAAATCAACAACAGAAAAACATTATTTTTGAAATTGTTATAACAAATATTTTTTAACACTTGAGTAAGTTACAAGTGACAACATGTTTTAACCTTGAACTGTAACATCCATTGGTGGTCGGAAAGTAGCCCAACAACTAGGTACATATAATTCAGGTGACATTCAGAAGACTCACAAATGCTTACAATCCAGAGACAAAGCATCGACACTGATTTGAGCAGTGCACATAAAATGTGCGTCTAGTCATTACTATTGCTTCATAAATCAATATCTTACATAATTAAAGAAATAATTCAAAGGACTTACGTCTTGACATGTCAGAGAAATGTGGAATAATAAACCAATCAAGGAAAAAAGTTTACAATTCCCTTACATAATTCCTTACTTTAGTAATGATGGAATGATCTGGAGCGAGAGCAACTTTATTTTATTGCTGAAGTACACATCAGAGATGCCAGGATGATTATTAAAAAATTGTTTCATTTCAAAGCTTCACATGATGAAATATGTGGCACGAGATAAAATATATAATTTCGCATTCACAAGTCGCAGACACAAAAACACCCTACCCCAATAAAATTTTTGAAATTCAATGTAAAAGAGTAAAAGTGTGAGAGCTTTATTCCCTATTACGACAAAAGCGTGCTCCAAATGCTGTACAAAAAGATAAAGCTTCATGACAAAGTTGCTAAGTCGCGAATAAAAAGCAGATAGCTGATCCACAAAAATAAGTAAAATATCACAGCCGCTTGAAACAACAAAAGTAACATAACAAATTATTATCATAAAGATTTGGTTGATAAAATCGTGCTTATAGTTTTATCAAGCTGCAGGGTAGATTTTTGACATTTTTCCCAAATGGCGCTTAATTTGGTGTCATCTTTTGACCTTTACGGTATAGTAACAATGATAACAGTTGCGTGGCATTTCTGAAAACGGACTGGAGCCTGAAGCAAGCCAAAAGAGCAGAGCCTTTCAACGACTTCCACAATGTTCTTAGTGAAGGGACAGATAAATAGCTTTCAGAAACAAAAGGATGTGAATCGTTGCCGATTCAAGGTGCTAAATTTTAGTGCCTTCGAAAGTCCTTAAATTAGCCAAAAGCACTAAACTTTAGCACCTTAATTTAGTTAGTAAATTCACGAGTGATGAGTTTCCGGCGCGTTTCTTCGATGGTTCAGCCGCTATTTAACAAATATTAAAACAAAAATAGGGCCATTATCCTTTCCAGTAGGCCCTTCACATGCTCAACCCGGGGGAAGGTTGCCCAAAACGCAGTGACAAGCAGCAGAGAGGAACAGCAGAGTGCATAAAAGACCTCCACGGTACAGGTGCATAGATATAATAGGAAAGGACGCTTATGTTGCAGGAACTCAGACAAAAGTCAGTACAAGCTGTTTTGTGTTCACCTTGCCACAAAAACAGTTGCCCGCCTTACCGTTGGACTATTTTCGGAATTTGAGATGCGATTTTGCGAGAGGAACATAAAGCGAGGAACTTTTTTGAGCCCCAGTGTGGGACTTCCCCTTAATACAGAATTCCTCCCAGACAACACTAAATATCACGGAGAGTAGCAAAACAAAACAAAAAAAAAAAAAAAAAAAAAAAGGGCAGGATGGACGCAGAGAAAATAGTTTTTCCCGGACTCGACTTCTGGTGTCTCTATAGGCAGGTAAATGAATCTAACCACCGAGTACGAGCAATCGGGTCACTCAGGGCATGATGAACGCTCTTCTCGTCCACCCTAACGGTAAAGTGTGCGTCTAGGCGTGTCAACTGGGCGCGCTCACTGCCCGAGCCTTAGCCTTCTTCTAGCAGATCGTACGACCACAAACTGATTCTATATGAATTAATTGACGTTAATTGACTTGGGAGAGTCCAGATGGTACATTAAGTACAGCATCATTTTTTTTTTAAATGGAAGGTGGCTCAACTAAATATCAACATGTTGATACCACACTGGTACCCTACAGGAACTAAACAGAAATAAACTGAAGAAATTTCTTCTGTAAAACGGCTCCATTTTTGTTCACTATACAAAAGGCTTTCTCTTATGGGTTGAATACCTTGGAGAAATCTCATGGCATTTCTCCATACACTATACAAATTTGCGAGGTAGAAAATGAAACTCGCATCTAGCGATTCCAGAGCAATTACTAAGGCTATTGTTTACACAGCAAACACATGTAAAAACCATGCATTTCCCGGGCGCAAAGAGAATAAAAATTTGTTCAGCGCACTTCACACTTCGTGACATTGCAATATTCTAGAATTCACAGAATGCCAGTCTTAACAACGTTGACAAACTTAGAGTCAAACTTTATCAACACATAAAGAATGCCCTCTCCCCTCCCATTAACGATCCTATTCCCACGTACAAAAAGAAAATTGCTTTGGATACTTGTAAAATGCAGTAAAGTGATTAAAAATTGGCGGGTAAATTGCGCATTTAAATTGGTTTTCCGAGAAAACCGCAACCGAGCAGTGCAGAATTTAAATATGCATCCCAATGATGCTTTACGAGAGGGTAGCCCCCGCGTACAGCGCAACCGGCGCCAGCACCACGGCAGCGATGTAATGAGGGGCATGTAAAGATACCGCAGTCCGTCCTTCCGACAAGTGCGAGACTGGCGCTAGACGGCGTCAGAAGTGTTGCCAGAAAGTTAGGCAAAAGCCGCCGCCGAAACACACCCGTGTTCAACGCACGCCAAAAAAAGGGTGAGCTGGTTTAGCAAACATGTTTTTTGCGTGCGGGCGCGTATCTCCCGCTGCCTACTAGGCAATATCAGCGCCCGCGTGTAGGGGGGGCTGCCTAGTAGGCAGGCGTCGGTGGAGCCTGCTGCGCGCAAGTGTGCTTCGGCGGTTTTGCCTAACTTTTCTGGCAGCGCTGGGTGCCACAGCGTCCTCTCGTACTCGCCGACGGACGGACCGCGGTTAACTTTACAGACCAGTGGAGACAGCACCATATACGACTACGACGCACATACGGTATCTACCGCACTTCTCTTGTTTTTTTTTCTTTCGTCGCCATCTGTTTTGGGCACCTCTCAACGTTTCAAACTGCCCATCGAAGCGCTAGTAAAATCGCCATTCTTTTTATGGTTTGTGCGTTGTTCGCGTTTACAGCCCAGGGTGCTTCAAGTGCTTTCGATGCGGTCCCGAGAGGAGGGGAGCTGCTCCTTCGCCCCCCCTCGCACGAACCTCATCTAGCAAAGCAATTTCTGTACAGAATTCTTACTCTAACAGCGTCGACCAAATTAACGAACCTCTACGCCGAAGGCAGACATATGATTTGAGACATGTTTTAAAAAGCTCTTACATATAGAAACAAACTATTTTCAGTCTCAGACAAGAGTACACATGCACTAACTTTGTGTTTGTTCTAGCTAACGACAGAATAACGACAAAAAGAATAACCCTTTGAGGAAGCTACTGATAACAATTATTTACAAAGAATACAAGGTAACTTTTGATTTTTCTTAAAAATCAGTAACAGCAGTCAGCTTCGCACATTGGTGAAGACCTACCAGGAGTGATATCCTGTACCTTAATGTTAGCAATGTGGATACTACGGAATGTACAGTTGAGAACCATTCCCACTTCCAATACTGGACGTTAAAACTTATTCACTCACTTTTGACCACCTACAAGGCTTTTGTGCACGCCGACGCGACAGTTACTGCTTACCTTACGTGGTCATTATTTTAATCCAATAACATACTTTCGAAAAAAAAATAACACCTGGGAAGAAATTTCTCAAAAAGAGCGCGTCGGCATGAGACGTGAATAAATATAGTGTGCTAGTCATTCTAGACAACTGGCTTGTAGGTGTCTAAGTGGCCTACACTGTGGAAGTATTACGCGAAAGTGGGCAATTTATTGGAACGTTAGACGTTTAACAGTATTTTAGTGCAATGCTCTCTGAAATGAGAACTTGCGGCTAGCTTTCCTCTTCAACCAATCATCGTCAGGAAGGTACAATAGCATTATGTGGTCTCAAACTTCTCAGGAAAGTAAAGAAATAGACCGATTCTGTGAATCGGTTTGCAAAGAATCGTAAAGATGATACGATAGATTAAGAAAGAATAATGATTGATGTACACAAACCTAATAATGATAAAAATCTCTAAATATTTAAGTAAGTTTTTTAAGATCTAGGAATAAGGCATATCAAGGTCCTTTTGATTGTATGAAGTTGAGACAGGAAAGAACAATACAAAAATTGACTAGACGCGTACCACTCTTTACCATTTTACCGTTTGATAATTGGTCTTATACACTTACGAGCTATCGCAGCGCGCTCTACGCGGGGGTCTGCCTCACCCGTCACATCACAAAATGGGTGAGCGGCGTAAAAAAATAACGGAAACCCACTCGCTATGCTTATTTACGGAATGCGATAAAAAGTTTCACAAACTCCTTATTACGATAATTATTACTTAGATTGATAACTTTACACAAATTTTCACCCTGCCCGTCACTTTGCGTGTCAGGTCACAAACGTAACAAAATTTCCGATTCACTTGTTTTAAAACTTTATATACATTAGGCCTATTATCGTCTAGTCTTATTGCATTAAAATCCCTAAATAAACTCTCTTTGGTACTGTAACATGGTAGACACGTGGACTCGCGCGAGGCTACGCGAGGCGCGGCCGGCTCGGGCCGCACGCGCGCGCGCAGGGTGTGCAGGAGCCCAGCCCTCCGCCTGGCGGACACCGACAAAGCAACACCAGGGCTGGGTCCGATGCATCATCTGTCCTTGTCGTCGGCGGCGTACTCCTCCGACTCCCGGTGCACCAGGACGTGCACGACCGTCGACTCGCTGGCCTGCCGGTAGGGGGAGCGCCGCCGGCCCGCCGAGGTGGACGCGCTCGCCCTGGTGTTGGCCAGGGCCGAGTCGGAGGCGACGCTCGCCCGCCGGAACGCCTGGCGCCGCTGGAAGGCGGAGGACGTCGGCCCGGTGGAGGTGGGCGTCGACGCGGTGGTGTCGTCACCCGGGCCGCCGACGGGGGACGTGCTGGCGGCCGAGGACGCCGGGGAGGTGGGCGACGCCCTGGACCTGGCGGGCGGCGGCGAGGGCTCCGGCGGCGAGGACGGCTGCCCGGGCGCCGTCGCCTGGTCGGGCGACGGCTGCGTGACCATGATACTCACGGGGTCGATGCCGCACAGCGACAGCACCGTCTCCGTGAGGCTCTCGCCGCGGCTGAAGAGCGGGTCGAGCGGCGGCGAGGTGAGGCCGCGCGCCGAGTAGCTCGGGTCCGGGCTCGGCTGCGACACGGTGATGTTGACCTCCGTGGTCGTGTCCGCGTCCGGGTCGCCCTCGCCGTCGGCGTCCGGCCCCAGGCTGGGCTGCACCAGCAGCAGCGGCAGGTTGAGCCACGCGCCGCCCAGCTCCGACAGGTCGGACGCGTCCGAGGCGCGCGACGACTTCCTCGAGGAGGCGCGCGAGCCGCGGTGCACGTGCAGGAAGGCGGACAGGCGGCCCTGCCAGCCCGCGCCCGGGCTCGACGTCTGCGTCTGCTCGTCCTCCAGCTCCACCGCCTCCTGCTGGCGCTGCTCGCGCTTCCACCTGCGCAGCGCACCGCCACCACCGTCACCAACACCCCGCAATACTCACCGGGAACCCGAGAGGGAACCGGTGATACTGCGTCCTCTTCCTTACCTCTGGTAGTCGCGAAAGGTCTTCTGGATGAGCCTGGCCGCCTTGTCCTGCCGCTTCCACAGGCGCGTCGAGGACACGATCTCCAACTCCTTCCTCGTGGGGAACTGCTTCTTGAACTTGACGTCCATCTGGTCTTGTAGCTGAGGGAGGAAAGCGCGCGTCAGAGCGGGAATTCACCCAAAAAGTAAAATAAAAAAAAAAATGATGGACATAAAGTATAGGCTTTGCATACTTTGCGGAAGTCCTCCGTCTCCTCCACGTGGCCCAGCACGTGCTTGACCAGGGCGTGCAGGATGTCCAGGCAGTGGATCTTGTTGCCGCGGGCGATGGGCAGGTTGAAGGACACCAGCGCCACGATGTTGGGCTTGGGGATGCCGAGGGGCGGGTCGAGGCTCGCGATGAACTCGGACAGCTGGGAGAAGCGGATGAACTGCGTGGCGTGGGGGTCGAACCTGGGAGGCGCAAGAAAGAGGAAGGAAATTAGATTGGAACTTGAGTGAACAGGGCGAGGGGAGGCGGCATGAATTGCTCCCGTACTTGGACCAACGGATGTAAAACATCTCAAGGTCGTCCTCCACGATGCCGATCTCCTCCTCCTGGTGCGCCTGGTTGAAGTTCTCCAGGATGATGGCGATGTACATGTTGATGACGATCATGTACGAGATGATGATGAACGAGGTGAAGTAGGTGATGGCGAGGAGCGGGTAGCCGCAGTCGCCGTTCGGCTGGTGGTTGAAGTGCGGGTCGCAGTCGGGGGGCTGGATCATGAGCGACTCCAGGACGTCGTTCCAGCCGGCCGACGTCATCAGCCTGAGGGAGCACGCGGCGGTGAGAGCGGGGCGAGGGGAAAACAACTCAGAATTTTGGTGTACAAATGTCGTGAATTTTTGTGAATTTTTGTGAATTTTTATTGAACTTTTGTGAATTTTTGTGAATTTTTGCTTGAATTTGTGTGAATTTTTGCTTGAATTTTTGTGAATTCTTGTGAATCTTCGAAAATTTTCGTGAGTTTTTGTGAATTTTTAAGAATTATTGTGAAGTTTTTCTGAATTTTTTGAATTTTTCTGAATTTTTTTGAATTTCTTTGAATTTTTCTGAATTACTAGGTGTACAAAAATTTTAGAGTTGTTTCCCCCTCGGAGCGGGGCAACCGACAAGTAAAACAATGTACTTTTAACGGGACTAGCCAACGCGAGCGCCTGTGATGCTCGGGGTAGGCCACACCGCACAACAGGCGAGTGTCACGGCACTGCCTACCCGCAGGGGCCCACCCCGCCACCCGCGACCAGTGTTGTCAGAAAAGTAGACAGTAAGTCGGCGAAACACAGTGGAGTAAGGCGGGCTGCATCTGCACCTGCCTACCAGGCAACATGTACCAGTAGGCATGCGCAGATGCAGCCCGCTTTATTTGACTGTGTTTGGGCGACTTGCTGCCTACTCTTCTGGCAACACTGCCCGGCCGCGCCCGGCCGACCTGGCGTTCACCTCAAGTTACCTGAACAGCAGCTGCATGGACCGTCCGAACGTCTGGAAGTTGACCATGTCGTCCAGGGCGCGCTGCTGCTTGACGTGGCCGAACACGGACATGCCGATGATGGCGTAGATGAAGGTGATGAGCGCCAGCAGCGCGCCGATGTTGAAGAGCGCGGGCAGCGACACCACCAGCGCGAACAGCAGCTTGCGGATTCCCTTGGCGGCCTGCGAACGCGAACAGCGAGCGGGAAATTTGAAATAACGCTGGGAACCTTGTACAGGAAGAGTGTTGACACCCGTCGTACAATTTTTCGCACCGTTTCGCACACACACTCCCGGGTTATGTACTTTTTACTACATTGTTGCGTACGTCTATATGCTTGAGTACAAGGAAGTAACACTGTTACG
Organism: Frankliniella intonsa; assembly: GCA_033675135.1. Classification (NCBI taxonomy): domain Eukaryota; kingdom Metazoa; phylum Arthropoda; class Insecta; order Thysanoptera; family Thripidae; genus Frankliniella; species Frankliniella intonsa. The sequence goes on from CM066248.1 coordinate 1,594,866, forward strand.
CATAATATTGTAAGTACAAATTTTACGTAATGACGCACAATATTATGCTTTACAATGTACTTATTTGTGCATAAGCATCGTAAGCTATAGACGTACACAACTATGTACTAAAAAGTACATAGCCCAGGAGTGCGCACTTTTAGGAGTACACGGTAAAAACGGTTCCTTAGTGTCCGGGGGCGGGAAAAAGCATCAGGCCGTCCTTGAATCGTTCCGATGGTGCTTGGACATCAAGGAGCCGGTTTTACCGTGTAGGAATTCCTAATCACACAAGTAAAAGGGCGAATTTCCCTTGGACTTGTCGCGACAAAAATTGTGCACATGAAACTTCACACACCTACAAGAGTGCGACATTGACATGAGAGAGTTCGCCTACCTTGATGAGGCGGAGGATGCGGCCTATCCTGAAGACGCGCACGACGCGCAGCAGCGTGGGCGACACCGGGAAGTCGATCATGATGTCCTCCATGAGGATGCCGAGGATGGACGCGACGACGAGCAGGAAGTCGAACAGGTTCCAGGGCACGGTGAAGTAGTGCAGGCGCAGCCCCATCATCTTGACGAGCGCCTCTGCGGGGTGAACAAGTTGAGCCTGGTTAGCACGCCGGGGCGGGGCGGGGCGGGGCGGGGCGACCGATCCCAAACATAACACAAACCTAGTCCAAACACGGTGGTGAAAAAGGCGTTGCTGACTTCCAGGACGAAGAACACTGCGTGAGGCTGGTTGTAGTGCTCGATACCCATGGTCACCATGTTCAAAAATATTAACACGAAGATGGCGATCTCAAATCTGAAACATATAGAAATACCGTAAACTTGATGAGTACTGCAAGGACCGTGGGCACCAGCTGAACTGAGAGCAGCCTACCTCCTCGAGTTGGACAAGTCATAAAACATGGCTAGGAACTGGTTGATGGGCCGCTTTATGACTTTCTGCGGTTTCTTGCGGCCGAGCTTCTTCATGGCGGTGTAGTAGTGCTTTTGGCTCTCGGTTAGGAACATTTCTAGGACCCCGCCCTCGTACTTCTTCTTGAGCATGTTGAAGTTGTCGATGATGACTCCGATGAACAGGTTGAGGGTGAAGAAGGAGCCGCATACGATGAAGATGACGAAGTAGAGGTACGCGTAGATGCTGGCCTCCCTCGACGGCTGCAGGTCCACGCCCCGCGAGTCCACCGCGTCTGCCATCACCTCCATCCAGCCCTCGAACGTGGCCTGGAGGAAACAGATGGCTGTGAGCACCTCAGCTCGCGGCCCGGGGGAGGGGGAGGGGGTAGGAGAGAGCACTTACCACTTGGAAGAGAGCGAGGTAAGCGTTTCCCACATTGTCGAAGGATATCTTGGAGTTCTCCCACGTATAGTTTAGGCTGAGGCAGTCATACTTTGTATTTACAATCTGGGGGGAAAAATGAGTTGAAGTATAAGAACCTTTAAAGGCTTAACGTGTCATAAGGCAGCTCATGCTTGTTACTCACAGAAATAGGAAGAAGCTCTCCGTTTTCGTCTAAGCATTTGTAAAATTTCCCTCCAAAAAACTGAACTCCCATGATGGAGAAGATTAGCCAAAACACAAGACACACTAAGAGCACGTTGAAGATGGACGGTATGGCGTACATGAGCGCGTTCACAACGATCTGAAAAATTTAAAAATGAAAATTAGAGAGACGTTTAATCGTTCTGCAAGGAGCTTCCCTGCAGTCCTGAACGAGTGAAACTCACCCGCATCCCCTGCCACCTGGAGATGGCCCTGAGAGGCCGGAGCGCCCTCAGTGTCCGCAGCGAGCGCAGCACTTTGAGGTTCTCATTCTCTTCGATTAACAAACTAAACACTGACACGAACACGATCACGAAGTCGAGGATAGTCCAGAACGAGGTGAAGTACTTCCAAAACCCCAACGCTATCCACTTGAGCACCATCTCTATGGTGAAGAGCAGGGAGAAGGCCAGGTTGGTCCAGTACAGCACCTTCTTGAGCGTCACGTTCGAGTCAAGGTGGATGTCCTCGAAGCAGAGCGTGACGGACGACGCGAAGATGAGCACCAGGACGAGCCACTCGAACACGGGCGTGTCCACGACCGACAGCACGGCAGTGCGGGTCGTCGTCCAGCGACGACCCCACGGCGTCAGCATGCAGCGGTCCATGCACGCGCACCTGGGGACCGCGAGCAAATACAGTCTGGCATGAGAGAGCGAGCGAGCGAGCGAGAGAGAGAGAGAGAGAGGGAGAGAGAGAGAGAGAGAGAGAGAGAGAGAGAGAGAGAGAGAGAGAGAGAGAGAGAGAGAGAGAGAGAGAGAGAGAGAGAGAGAGAGAGAGAGAGAGAGAGCGAGAGAGAGCGAGAGAGAGCGAGAGAGAGCGAGAGAGAGCGAGAGAGAGCGAGAGAGAGCGAGAGAGAGCGAGAGAGAGCGAGAGAGAGCGAGAGAGAGCGAGAGAGAGCGAGAGAGAGCGAGAGAGAGCGAGCGAGTGCAACAGAGAGATAAGGCGCCGAGGGTAGGTGCTGCCCACCTTTGGAAGCAATGTTGAGGAAAGCAGTCTTGTGGGGTGCGGTCCTTTTGGTTCCGCCCGAAGCCGGGGAACTTCCCCAGCCCGTCGACGTAGCGGCCCTTGGAGTCGCGGCGCCCGCCCACCGTCAGCTCGTCCACGTAGGAGACGAGCGTGAGCCAGGGCTTGCGCTTGTTGGAGGGCACCGGTGCGGCGGGTGGCAGCGCGGACGCCGCCTGCCCGGGCCCAGGGGTGGCGGCGCCCTCGCTGCGGCACTCCTGAGTCGACTCGTCCTTGCTCTCGGCCTGCGTGTTGGCGAGCGAGTACCGCCGGCAGCCCGTCGGCCCCTCCGGGTCCTCCGACTCGAACGACTCCCGGAGCGGCCACGACCTCCGGATCCGCCAGTTGACGGCACGCTCCGACGCGTTGGGCCGCACGACGGACGGCGCTGGGGACGGCGACGGCGTCGGCGTGATCATGTCCTCGGTGGCCTCCTGGCGCAGCATGGGCGCCGTGCTGTCCTCCGACTCCTGCGTCGTGACGACCTCCTGGACGCGCAGCGGCGCCGGCAGGCCGGCCTCCACGGCGTCCAGGCCGTCGTCGCCGTCCGCCAGCACCACCACCTGCTGCAGGTCGCCGTCCTGGATGGAGGCGGACAGGCGCGCGGACAGGCGGGCCGAGAGGCGCGCGGCCTGCTGGCGCTGCTGCTGCTGGAGGTGGAGGTCCTCGGGCCGCACCTCCACCGAGTACCGCTGCTGCAGCGCCGCCACGTCCCCCGCGCTCAGGACGCGCTCCTTGTCGAACTCCACGGCGGGCGCCTCGATCATCTGGAGGACGTGACAACCGTCATTCCCGCGCGCCAAGTTTGCAAAAGTTTTCCGCACAACAGTTATGGCTGCAGGAGGAGTGCATCAGATATGCAGGGCGGTGCGTTACCTTCGGGCAGGGGCAGTCGACGAGCGCCGTCTCGGCCGTCGCGTTGGGCTTGAGCTTCTTCATGGCGCGCACCACCTCCTCCAGCCGCATGTTCTGCTCGTTGTCGCTGCGCTCGTGCGGCGCCTGCACGCGCGTCTTCCGCACGATGGACCGGATGCGGTCGAAGCTCCGCGCCAGCTTCGAGTCCTCGCCGACTTCCTGCGGGCGGGGCGGGGCGGGCACAACCACAACACGGTCAGCATATTTATATTTCAATGACAAAATAATTCATGATCATCAAAACAATTGCTTTTTTTAAATTTAAAAGTCGCATTTTAATATAGTGAAAGCACGAAAGTTGACAGGGTGGATCCCCTGGCATGCATCGTACCTCTTTCTTGGACTTGAGCTCCTCTGAATTAAAGCTGTTGAGCAGCAACGCCAAGAAGAGATTGAGAACCATGAAGTTTCCCATCACGAGGGCCGGCAGAAATATCAGGAAGCACGTGCCATAGCCCTGCGAAAGATAGAGGCACAAAAATGAAGGCACAAAAATGAAAATCCAACAGTGAGCAATGCACGCTGTATATAAAGTGTGCATGGCATGCTCACTGTTTATAATGTGTGCATAGCCATGCTCACTATAATTTCAACAGTGAGCATTGCTCACATTTTGTACGGTGAGCATGGCTGTGCACACATACTAAACAGTGAGCATGTCCATGCACACGTTAAAAACAGTGAGCATGTCCATGCACACGTTAAAAACAGTGAGCATGTCCATGCACACGTTAAAAACAGTGAGCATGTCCATGCACACGTTAAAAACAGTGAGCATGTCCATGCACACGTTAAAAACAGTGAGCATGTCCATGCACACGTTAAAAACAGTGAGCATGTCCATGCACACGTTAAAAACAGTGAGCATGTCCATGCACACGTTAAAAACAGTGAGCATGTCATGCACACTTTATATACAGCGTGCATTCCATGCACACTTTATATACAGCGTGCATTGCTCACTGCTGGATTTTCAGTGTATGATGGGAAAAAATCGTCCAAACACGCGTGACAAAATTGTGAAAAAATTCAGAAAAAAATAATAATATGTGGAAGTGGTATTTTTGTAAAGTGCCTGGCGCCCCTACCTCGTTCTGTTCGGCCCGCATGCAGTCCCACAGCGGCTCGATCCACTCGCCGCACAGGATGCGGAAGATCATCATGAACGAGTGGAAGAAGTCGGAGAAGTTCCAGCGCGGGATGGGGTCGGGCTCGAACTTCTCGGCCGTGTAGTCCTTGGAGAAGAGTTGCATGCCGATCACGGCGAAGATGTAGATGACGATGACCAGCACGAACGTCAGGTTACCGAGCGCGCCGATCGTCGAGATGATGATGCTCAGCAGGACCTTCATCGTGGTCCAGGACTGCGCCAGCTTGAGCACGCGCAGCTGCGAGACGGAAATTTTAGGAAAAAAAATCAGGGAAATTCAAGAAAAATTAAAACAAGTTTAAAAAAAAAAAACTAAGAAAAATCAAGAAAAAATCAGAAAAAATTAAGAAAAATCACGAAAAACCAGAAAAATTTGTGTACGCTTGAATGTATAGTGAATGACTGAAAACACTCACCAGTCTTAGGCCCCGGAGCACCGACAGCCCGCCCACCAGCTCGAACGACAGGTCCAGCAGGGACGCGGACACGATGAGCAGGTCGAAGATGTTCCAGCCGCAGGCGAAGTACTCCTTGCTGAGGGCCAGCAGCTTGAGGACGCACTCGAGGCAGAAGATGGAGGTGAACACCTTGTTGCCGACGTCGAGCGCGTTCCGGATCGTGTCCGACATGCCGTGGTGCTCCGTGGCCAGGAAGGCCGTGTTGATGACGATGCAGAGGGTGATGAGCAGCTCGAACAGCGGGTCGCGCACCACCTTGTGCAGGCCGTGCTGGAAGTGCAGCCAGCCGCCGTAGTCCACGCAGCAGCGCGTGCAGCCGGCGCAGTTGCGGTCCACGACGTTGTCTGCAAGTCAAGCAGTGGACGCGCCGATGTCAATAACGGAAAGCGATAGAAGACTTAAAAGAAAAACTGAGGCAGAGACACGAGAACAGAACGGCACCATCCCGCCCTGCCCGCCTCGCCGTCCGTTACAAAATGTTGGGTGTCAGGTTTGGTGCCCGTGTGTGTTGGCCTTGTCGGCTCCGCCCCGACCCTCGCCGCCCCGCCCCGCCCCGTCCCGTCCCGCCCCGCCCCGCCCCGCCCGCCTCTCCATGACAGAGGACGAGCAGCCCAGAACAATACTCTCGCTGCTCTCATACTCCCGTAATAAGAAGAAACAAAAGAACCCATGGACGTGGTGTGGCGGGGCGCGGCGGGGCGCGGCGGGGCGCGGCGGGGCGCGGCGGGGCGCGGCGGGGCGCGGGCGTACCGGCCGAATAATAAAACAAGCTGCTGCGCTTGCGACAGGCGGGGCGGGGCAGGCCTCTACCACCCACTGAGAGAGAGAGGGAGGGGGAGGGAGAGAGAGAGAGAGAGAGAGAGAGAGAGAGAGAGAGAGAGAGAGAGAGAGAGAGAGAGAGAGAGAGAGAGAGAGAGAGAGAGAGAGAGAGAGAGAGAGAGAGAAGGCAGACAGACAGAGCATTTGCTCTGCCGCCATCAAACCCCCCACACACCCTGCCACACACTTACCCAGGACGACGACGTGCGACAGGTAGTCCTGCGGCATGAACTGCTTCTGCTTGTTGAGGCTCGAGCTGACGCCGTTGCACTTGAGCACCTTGATCTCCTTGGTGTCCTTGGAGCGCAGCGTGGTGGTCTGCGGCGCCGGCTGCTGCGTGACCACGGGCTCCGGCCGCTGGAACAAACGACCCACACGCTCAACGACTAAGTTTCTTGAATTTCAAGACCCGGTCTTGGATTTTATGGAGAACGCCAATGGCATCCAAGACCGGGTCTTGAAATCCAAGAAACTTTTTTTTTTTTTTTTTTTCTGCCGTGGACACGGTCGAGCCCCGCGAGGAACCCCGCATAAAGAGCCTCATAGGACTCACGAGTTCTCTGGAAAACCATGTGTGTACATGTATTCATTATTTACTGCATACTTACAGGTATTCAGTGAATAACGAATACATGGCCATGTATGCAGTATTTGCTAAATACCTTGGCATGTACACATGAAAAACACAGAAACTACGTGTGTACATGCCAAGGTATTCAGCAAATACTGCATACATGGCCATGTACACACTATTCACTGCATACATGGCCATGTATTCATTATTTACTGAATACCTGTAAGTATGCAGTAAATAATGAATACATGTATACACTTGGTTTTCCAGAGTTCCCTGATTGTAAAGAAACAAACATCGAAGACGGGCGGGGGGGAGGCTCACTCACCGGCGCACACACGTGGACGACGCTGGGGGCGACGTCCTCCGAGGTGAGGTCACCGTCCTCGTGGTCGTCCACGACGCCGCTGTCGTCCAGGGACGACTCCCGGTTGTTGCCCTCGCTGTTGTTGGAGCTGCCCTGGCGGCTGCCCAGCGCGCCCCGCCCGGGCCCGCCTGAACAGGACAGGACAGGTGAGTGAGAGGACGATAGACTGCGCGGAGGCGCTCCAGCTCGCGCTCCAGGTTAGAAAAAAAAAAAACATTTCTGAGAAGTGAAAAATGTAAGCAAAACGGGCCACTGTGAAAAATAGTCGTAGTATTACGGTAATTTTTTTCCACGAAGTGCGGTTGTAAACTTACAATTGCAAATCGTAAAATTACAAGCACTACATATCGGCTGGAAATTCACACACGAGGAAGAAAGGTCCGTCGTAAATTTACAACATGTTTCAAAAATCGCAATTCACAAAATTTATCGTAAATCTACAAAGATGTTTTTCACAGTGGCTGGCCCAGTTGAAAAATTATCTACGTTGCGTGTCATCATTAAGTGAAAACTATCCTTAACTGGAAACAGGCCCTGCTCGGAAAGGGTGACGCTACACAGCGGCAGGGCGCTCCACAGGACAAAGAAACGATTATGTTTGGAAGGAACTTAAGCCTGGCACGCGCCTCGCAGGGCGTGGTGGTGGCCGCGGGCCGGGCCGGGCCGGGCCGCCTGGCGACTTGCAGCCGGCCGCCGTATCTCAAGCCCCCCCCCCCCCCTCTGTCCACCCCCTACTGCCGCAGTGGTCGGCCGAGGGTGAGTGGGAGAGGGGGTAGGAATGAGGGGGTGTAGTGGTGTAGGAGTGAGGGGGTGTATAGAGGTGAAGGGTATGGGGAGAGAGGAAGGGGTAAGGGGGTGAAGGGGTGAGGGAGGGGTTTAGGGGTCAGGGGTGTAGGGGTGAGCAGGCGGTAAGGTGTGAGGGTGGTGGGTGTGGGGCCGTGCAGGGATGAGAGGGCTGCGGTGGTGAGAAGATGGGGGTGAGGGGAGGGGGTGTAGTGGTGAGGAGGCTCACGCCGCCCCGCCCCGGCCCGGCCCGGCCTCGCTCGGCCCGGAGGAGGGACATAAGCCGGAGACAAGACCGCCGCGGTGTTGGAGGATCTACAAACTTGCACCCCCTCGCCTCGCATCCGCCCTCACTATCCTCTCGTCGGCCCTCCTCACTACCCCCTGCCCCCGCCCCGCCTGTGCCCCCCGGCTCGTAATGGCACGAGGCGTTTAAGTAAATTACAGGAGGAGAGGCGTGTCCGCAGCATAGGAGCCACACTGGAAATCCAAGTGTAACGAATGTCGCTCACTTGTAGATGAGCGAATAAATTCACTCACTTGTAGGTGAGCAAATGACTATTCGCTCACGTGTAAGTGAGGTCATTCGCTCACCTACAAGTGATTGTGATTTGAGATTTTATTGTCTTTGAACGCAGTCATTATGGACAATTTCATTAACATATATAGTACTTTAAAAGGCATAACTTACATAATAATTTACAGTGAAAACTCCCCTTCTATTAATTTCTTTTTCACGAGAGGAGAGGGGAGGAGAGGGGAGGAGAGGGGAGGAGAGGGGAGGAGAGGGGAAGAGATCTCCGAGGAGGGAACGCGAGGGAGAGGAGAGGAGAGAACAGGGGTACCTGGGAGAGTAGCTGGTATACATATGCAGGAATGTTCCAAGTTCCAAACTCCTCCAAGACGGCGGCGGCGGCGGTGGTGGTGGTGGCTGCGGCCGCCCAACCGATCAGATCCGCTCGGCTCGCGACCCGATCCGCTGAGGGTAGGTTCGGGATCGGGACCAGGCCGGGGCGTGCTGGTCTGGGGGGGGGGGGGGGGGTAGGTATGCTGGGAGGAGGGGGGGCTGCAGGAGCACCAGCCCCTATAATTACCCCTTCATCCTCCTCGGTTCGGCCCGTCCCGGCCGCGGCTCACGCCATTTCCCGCGCGCCGCAGAGTTAGTAATATTAATTAGTAGCAAACGGCGGCTACGCGGGCCGCGCTGCCGCGCTGGCTCCGTCATAATAATAATAGTAATAATAATAATAGCAACAAAGAAAAATAATAATAAAAATAAAGGGTGGGCGGGCAGCTGGCGCTTTGAGAACCCCGCGCGCCGCGCGCTGCTGGCTTTTCACCGCGGCAGGGCAGGGCAGGGCAGGGCAGGGCAGGGCAGGGCAGGGCAGGGCAGGGCACGGCACGGCACGGCACGGCACGGCAGGGCAGGGCAGGGCAGGGCAGGGCAGCGCCGAGCGGCGCGGCGCGGCGCCCCCAACCACCGCGCTCATTGGCTGGCGGCCGGCGGCCCGGCCGTGGCGGCGGCAGGGGTGAAAAGCGCATTATTCCATTCCGGGCACGCGATATGATCGCCCTCCCCCACAGCCCTTCCCCTAACTCTGCTGCTCCCACCAAACACCACGGCCGCGACACGCCGCTCGGACGGCCCCGCCCCGCCCCGCCCCGCCCCGCCCCGCCCCGCCCTGCCCCGCCCTGCCCCGCCCTGCCTCACGCCTGCGCGGCCGCGAGAGCTAGAGGAGAGAGAGAGGAGAGAGACCGAGAGAAAGAGAGACCGAGAGAAAGAGAGACAGAGAAAAAGAGAGACAGAGAAAGAGAGAGAGAGAGAGAGAGAGAGAGAGAGAGAGAGAGAGAGAGAGAGAGAGAGAGAGAGAGAGAGAGAGAGAGAGAGAGAGAGAGAGAGAGAGAGAGAGGCCGACAAGAGCCGGCGAATCGGGTCATAGCAGCGCTGCTCTGACGTAATTGCGGGGGCGCCGCTGCGCTGCCGCTGCCGCTCGGCTCGGCCTGCAGCTCCCTCCCTCCGCGCAGAGCGCTCAGCTCCGCGATCAGCACTAAGGGCATGAGGGTACGGGGTCACACGGTCACCCCTCCCCCCTCCCCCTACAGCGCAACTGTTGCGAGTGCCCCGCTGTGAGGGGCGGGGTGCGGTGCGGTGGGGGCGACCGGGGGCGGGGCGGGGTGCTGTGGGGTGGGGTGGGGGCGGCCGGAGGAGGGGCGGGGCGGACCGCGGCGGCGCGGCGTCGAGAGCGTGTGCGTCCTGCCTGTCGCTGGTGGATGGCAGTGAAGTCAGGTAAGTACTTCCTCCTAGCCGCCCCGCCCCGCCACGCCACGCCCCGCCCCGCCCCGCCCCGCCCCGCCCCACGCGACGCACGTGCTGGTGGTTAACTAACCGTAACGAACGCGCGAAAAGGGCTATGTGGGCGCGGCGCGGCAGCAGTGCGCCGCTGCATCCAGCGGGCGCTGCTGCTGCGGCTGGTAATGGCGGTAGCATTATGGCGCGGCACGTTCCCGCAGGAGCTCCGCGCGACGCGCGCGACGCCGTTTTAAAAAGAAATACACTAACTTTCACGCCGCGTACATGGTCTGTATACATACACACTCACACGTTTGTTGTTTTTTTATCGCGGCGGGGCGGGGTGGGGCGTGGTGGGGCGGGGCGGGGCGGGATGGGGCCGGGCGGGGTGGGGCTTGGTGGGGCGGGGTGGGGCGGGGCGGGGTGGGGCGGGCAGCGTGGCCCTGGCCGGGCCCGTTTATCGTGCCGGTGATGGTACACAACGAGCTGAGCTGAGCCGAGCGGATCCGACGGGACGGGAGAAGGGCGGGGCGGGGGAGCGGACGTAAACGAGTTAAAAATGCGACGGCGAAAAGAGGGGCAAAAAGAATTCAATTCGAGGAGAGCCGCGGCGCGAGAGAGTCATTGGCGGGAGAGGAGGAGGGAGGAGGGAGGAGGGAGGAGGGAGGAGGGAGGGAGGAGAAAGGGGGAGGGGGAGGGAGGAGGGAGGAGGGGGGGGGGGCGAGTAATTTAGGAGAGAGAAAAAGGGGGTGCAGGGCTGGAAGGGTGAGGTTAAGGGGGCAGATAGTTAGACAAAGAGGAAAACAAATCTACAGTAAACGCGAGAGCAAAGATACGGAAACAGGAACATAGCCGAAGGTGACATCGGTAAGACAAGGAGAGAAAACTGTGTAGTGAGACAGTGAGAGGGGATGTGTGGGAGGGGTAATGGTAACGGATCCGCGCCATTTCCTAACGGGTTCGCGTGTAACCCTGCTTCACCAACCTGCCCGCCCCGCCCCGCACCTCCCCGCCCCGCCCCGCCCCGCCCCGCCCCGCCACGCCCCGACCCCATGCTCAGGCATCGCGACTTGGGATTATCACCGATTCCCAGGAGATATGGCGGTTTTAATTAAACGCCATCGTGTTGATCGTGTTACACAGATACAAACTTTGGCCATGCGTTTAGGCGGCGCGTCGCCCGCACCCCGGCCCGGCCCGGCCCGGCCCAAACCCGATTCGGCGGTGGCGGTGGATATGAGGGGTCTTAAATCGCAGCGTGATATTGACCATGTTCATACGCGGGCCGATCCGAGCGGGGCTTGCATAAATCATGGCCGAAGGGGGTTGCTAAGGTGGGGAGGCCTGGCCGGGGTAGAAAGGGCTGTACCACGCACCGGCCCCCGCACACGGGGAGCTCGTAGCTGGTTACATAGGGTACGGGTGCGAATCTCTGCCTAGCTTTTTTGACCTTAAAAAAGCATTTTGTTGGAAAAAACACACACTGGAAATCCAAGTGTTCGAATGTCGTTCACTTGTACCTACAAGTGACCGATTAGTTATTTGCTCACCTACAAGTGAGTGAATAGTTATTCGCTCAACTAAAGTGAGTGAATGGTTGTTCGCTCACCTACACGTTAGTGAATGGTTATTTGCTCGTCTACAAGTGAGTGAATTTATTTGCGACATTCGTACACTTGGATTTTCAGTGTACAGGTGCGAATCCCTGCCTAGCTTTTTTTCTCTCTCTAAAAAGAAAGGCATATTGTTGGGGGAAAAAAACAGGTGCATGGTACTTACCCAGCGCGTTGTAGGGGTGGAGCATGTCCGGCTGCAGGTAGGCTGCAGCATGTCCGGCGTTGTAGGGGTGGAGCATGTCCGGCTGCAGGTGGGGCTGCAGGTGCATGGTACTTACCCAGCGCGTTGTAGGGGTGGAGCATGTCCGGCTGCAGGTGGGGCTGCAGGTGCATGGTACTTACCCAGCGCGTTGTAGGGGTGGAGCATGTCCGGCTGCAGGTGGGGCTGCATGATACTTACCCAGCGCGTTGTAGGGGTGGAGCATGTCCGGCTGCAGGTGGGGCTGCAGGTGCATGGTACTTACCCAGCGCGTTGTAGGGGTGGAGCATGTCCGGCTGCAGGTGGGGCTGCAGGTGCATGGTACTTACCCAGCGCGTTGTAGGGGTGGAGCATGTCCGGCTGCAGGTGGGGCTGCAGGTGCATGGTACTTACCCAGCGCGTTGTAGGGGTGGAGCATGTCCGGCTGCAGGTGGGGCTGCAGGGTGCCGCCAGGTGCCCAGCGCGTTGTAGGGGTGGAGCATGTCCGGCTGCAGGTGGGGCTGCAGGTGCATGGTACTTACCCAGCGCGTTGTAGGGGTGGAGCATGTCCGGCTGCAGGTGGGGCTGCAGGTGCATGGTACTTACCCAGCGCGTTGTAGGGGTGGAAACTGCATGGTGGGGCTGCGCTGCTGGGGCTGCAGGTGCATGGTACTTACCCAGCGCGTTGTAGGGGTGGAGCATGTCCGGCTGCAGGTGGGGCTGCAGGTGCATGGTACTTACCCAGCGCGTTGTAGGGGTGGAGCATGTCCGGCTGCAGGTGGGGCTGCAGGTGGGGCGGCAGGGGGTGCGGGGCGTGGTGGCCCAGCGGGGGGGACAGCGCCTTGCCCTGCGGCCCCCGCCGCATCCGCTGCGGCCCCGGCGTGCGCTGGGGCGGCGCGGCCGCCTGCTGCTCCTGCGGGTCCTGCTGCCCCTGCGGCGCCTGCTGCCCCGCCTGCAGCTGCTCGTCGTCCTGCTGCAGCGCCTGCATGCCATTATTCGACGCCTGGAAATTAAAAGGTCGTGTCGGGTCTCGGAAAGGTCGGCTATAAGGTCGGATCTCGGAGTGACCGGGTCCCGGGTCGGGCTTCGGAGAGTTCGGCTATAGAGTCGTATGTGCATTTTTGGAATGTATATGTACATCATTGAAAGGAGAATTTTCTCCGGATTCGAATGATATGCATCGACCCTAAAGCAGGGTATTCCGAGATCCGATCTTACCCCTCCCACGTTGAGAAATAGTAGTAGGTACAAAAAAAAATTTCCACGAACCCGCGAAAAACAAAGTTAAATTTAGTTCAAAAAACATGCATATGCCGAATTAGTTCTAAATTAAAATGAAAGTAAGGCTGAAAACAAGGCTGCACTTAAGTGCAGTTGTAAAATTAAATTTAGAAATCGTAATATTAAAAGCACTACGTATCGACTTGAAATTCAATCACAAACAAGATTGGGTTGTCGTAAATTTGCAACATGTTTCGTAAATCGTAACATACATCATAGTTCGTAAATCGTAATTTACAACACATTTCGTAAATCGTAACTTACAACACATTTCGTAAAATCGTAATTTACAAAACATATCGTGAGTCTACACGCGGGGAAAACGACGTCTTGGTTTCCGGGGCTGCTTGAAAACCAGGACGAAGATATTTATTTCACAGCGTCCGTATCCCCCACCCTCACCTGCATCTGGCGCACGGCCTCCGCCTCGGCGACGGCCACCACGACGGGGTTGCCGGTGCTGGGGCGCGGGCTGTGGCGCGGGCTGTGCCGCGGGCTGGGCGTCGCGGACCTGGAGCCGCCCGAGCGTCGCGACGCCGTGTCCCCGTCGGCGCCGTTGCCGTTGGTGCCGTTGGCGCCCCGGCCGCCGCCCGTCGACCGCGTCTTCTTCCGGCGCCGCGACTTCTTGCGCGAGTAGCTGGCCAGCAGCACGCCCTTGCGAGAGTCGATCTTCTTGCGCGCCTCCTTGCCCTTCTCCAGCGTCTTGATCGGGATGCTGGACGGGTCGAAGCTAAAGGTCGAGTCGTCCCGGTGGTCCGTCAGGTCCTTGCGCCGCTCCTGTGCAACCACAAAAAAAAAAATATATATTATTAAACATTCCTTGTCGTCCATGGCGTTTTCAACTTCATCCCCATAAAATGCGTTCTTGGCACAAGAAATGCTCTTGCAGTGTGCAGAAACATTAGCGCAAGGGAATTTTACTTGCTCTAGAAACCCAAGTGTGTGAATGTCGCACACTTGTAGGTGTGCGAGGTCGCACACTTGGTCACTCAAACGCGTGAATGTCCCATGAAAATTCGCACGTTTGAGTGGCGAAGTGTGCGAATGAATCCCTGCACATCAACAAGTGTGCGACATTCGCGCACTAGGGTTTCCAGTGTGGTTCAATGCAGTTATGAGATTAAGCTAAGCGCACGCTCTTGTAACAAGAATGGTCTTTCTTGGGTGATATTGACGACGTGTCTATTGATACTGAATATATCCCGTACTATTATCGAAAGAAACTTATCGTCGAGTCACATTTTTCGCAAGTACTCGCGGGGTGCGACACCGCAGCAGACATTGCGCCCTCGAAGGAAGCCCGAAAGCCGCGGGAGACCACGCCGCCAACCAAGCCCATCGATTCGGCGCGGGAGCTACGGCGGCCGACAGCGGAGCGGAAACTGTTATTGAGTTCTACCCGTAAGCCACGATGCGCTCTCTCTCTCTCTCTCTCTCTCTCTCTCTCTCTCGCTCTCTCTCTCTCTCTCTCTCTCTCTCTCTCTCTCTCTCTCTCTGCCATAAAATCTTCTCCCACCTCGTAATATCCAATCCATTGTACGCGGCGCCGCAGCGGCGGTGCATGACGCCTCTCCCGAATGGAATGCAAACGATTTTACGCTCGCTCAAACCCGCCCCGCCCCGCCCCGACCCGCCCCGCCCCGCCCCGCCCCGCCCCGCCCCGCCGCGCCCCGCCCCGCCCCACCCCTAAGCAGTACCACCGCGTCGACGACGTCAGCCGCAGGATGGGGATAAAATTTCTCCTCTTTCGCAGTCTCGTTTATATGTATTCCCGACCAAAACCTGCGGTGGTAGGTCACGTCAGACACACTGTGACTATAGATAAATCTATGAGGAAAGGTCCAAAAACTCGGAGCAGCACGACGGGCTCGAGGCTACTCTTTATGCAGTCATACTAAGCATGAATTCCCTTCATAAGACAAGGTATTGTAAATTTGAATTACTAGACAAAAAAATTCCATAATACTCGTTTTCATCTGTGGATCCGAATCTCCAAAATTCTTTCCGATACTATCGTTTTGAGTTTTATAATCCGTAATGCATCCTTCTGGAATCTGTAGGGGAGTGTGAAAGTCTGAAACACGACTTGCATTAAGTGCATTCATTTAAGAATAATCCCCCTTCATAGGGAAATTCGCTAAAAGCTCTAAAATATGTGGTCAAATTTCCAACCGGCCGCAGCGGCCTTCCTACTGCGATGCACGCGACCCGTCAATTTGTGTCCCGCGATGGTCAGCACTGCACAAAAGCCTTGAGGGCCGTTTCTCGCTGGCTGCGAGCCTTCCCGCAATCACTTCCCATCCCCCCCCCCCCCCAATGGCACTCCCTGTCGCCCATGGCACGGGCTGCCTTGCTAAGCTCCGCTCGCTCAGTCGTCTTTGTTCCGACCATTAATGCTGCCCGATTGTTCTGGCGACCAAAAGCCACGGCGCGCTCGGCGGGGCGGGGCGGGGCGGGGCGGGGCGGGGCGGGGCGTAGAAATGCACAGCAGAGACGACGGTTGCAGATCCCCCCTCTCCTCATGTCCCTCACCCACCCTCACCTCGCCCCCGCACTTTAAACACTGTGTTGAAACCTTTGCGAAGCAAAATAGATGCCGCGACGGCAAGGTCGCGCGTCTCGACCACTGTGAAAAAAATCTTTGTAGATTTACGACAAATTTTGTAAAGTGCGATTTACGAAATATGTTGTAAATTTACGACAGACCTGTTTTTTGCTCGTGAGGGAATTTCACGCCGATATGTATGACCTTGTAATTTTACGATTTGCAACAATTTTTGTAAATTTACAACTGCACTTCGTGGGAAATTTTCCCGTAAGCGTGCGACCATTTTTCACAGTGACTCGCTCGCATCCCATGGTCTGCCGCAAAGTGAGTGAGAGTGTGGCGTCAGAGGGGGGAGGGAATTTTATCGAGGGGGTGGGGGACGTGAGAGGGGGGGGGGGGTCTCGCGCCGAAGCTCGCGCCCTGTCTGCTACAGCGGCCTCCACACGCAACCAGCAAGATGCGAGGAGGGGGAGAATCGGGTAACGAACCCGTCAAGCGACGCATTATTCCATCGCTCTCCATTAAACTGCGCTGCTACTCCCTGCAGAGCAGGGCGGGGCGGGATGGGGCCGGGCGGGGCGGGGCGGGATGGGGCCGGGCGGGGCGGGGCGGGGCGGGACGGGACGGGGCGGTGGTGTGGTAGGGTAGGGCGAACATGTGTCGCGTCCTCGTCAGCCGCTGCACTGTAAAATTTTAAGTCGTCACATTACGACGTCATTGCTAAATAGTAGTACTTTTGAAAGGTTTGTCACATGACAAATGGTTCATCACAGTGTGAAGATAGATTCATGTCATATGTGACGACTGTTTTATCAAAGCTCTTGTGACGAAATATTCGTAGCAATATTTATCGTCACGTGACAATTTGCTTGAATAATGTGAGCGCGTGCTCGCGTTTACATGTGTAAGTCAGCGGCGGCGCTTTACGTATAACGTTTCAGTCAGAGATGACCCAGCAAAAACAAACAAAAAAAAAAAAAAAAAAGACTAGACAAATGCTAATCGAAAAAGAAGCAAGGCCTGGGCAGAAGGGCGGTGGTGGCGGGGGCCGCACGGAGTAATGGGAACGCCCCGTCCGTTCGGCCCCCCCCCCCCCACCCCGCCCCCCCCCGCCCCACCCCGCCCCACCCTGGCCCACCAAGCGGTCCTGCACCGGACAGCTTTGCTGCTGCTGCTGCTGCCGCTAGCCTGCCTGCCGTAAAAAAAAAAAACTTTGTAAAAAAATATTGGAGGAAATCAACAATATGGAGGGCCGAGCATTAGGCCCGATCGCTCTGCGAAGTGGGGCAGAGGCAGAGCTGCTCTGCGCACCGCGGGCCGCGCATTGTCACGAGAAATAAAGCATACAGGCGAGCGGGGCAGCAGGGTGGCCTGTGGGACAGGGGACCACAGGGGACCGCAGGGGAGAGGGACAGGACAGCCGTGGGAAAACGGAAGGACATCGTCACGCGCATTTCTCAATGCGAATTCATCTCGCTTTCACCGCGAATTTCTACGCAAGAATTTTTAGATAGTAATATATCTCAAATTATACCACGAAAAAAATCCGCGAAAAAAGTCTTAATATCCAGAATATTTTGGAGTCTTCTTTCTATTTTATAGGTAATTATCTTGGAAGGTAGTGTCCTCCTTTCACGTAAAGATTTATCATTTAAAAAACATTCAAATTAGAAGAAGTGTTCCTCTTTTATTTAAATACTTAAGTGTTAGGAGCGTAATGTTTGCAACTCTAGCCTTTACTCAACGTTAGTTCAACATGAACTCAAAGATTGTTCCGGCCCCAGCTCATCCTCTTCCATTCTCTTCCCGCCTTTCCTCAGTTTTGCCTCGTCCTCCTCCTCCTCCTCCTCCTCCTCCTCCTCCTCCTCCTCCTCCTCCTCCTCCTCCTCCTCCTCCTCCACCTCCTCCTCCTCCTCCTCCTCCTCCTCCTCCTCCTCCTCCTCCTCCTCCTCCTCCTCCTCCTCCTCCTCCTCCTCCTCCTCCTCCTCCTCCTCCTCCTCCTCCTCCTCCTCCTCCTCCTCCTCCTCCTCCTCCACCTCCTCCACCTCCTCCTCCTCCTCCTCCTCCTCCTCCTCCTCCTCCTCCTCCTCCTCCTCCTCCTCCTCCTCCTCCTCCTCCTCCTCCTCCTCCACCTCCTCCTCCACCTCCACCTCCTCCTCCTCCTCCTCCTCCTCCTTCTCCTCCTCCTGCTCCTGCTCCTGCTCCTGCTCCTCCTCCTCCTACTCCTGCTCCTGCTCCTCCTCCTCACAATATGTCTCTCTTACGCGGCCGGCGCGTCACGTCACAGTACCCGCCCGCTTCATGTGCGCGTCGCGCTCAGATAGAGCCTGCTCAGCTCCGGCTCGCCTGCTCCGCTGCTGATGCCGTCCACGGGGCGGGGTGGGGCGGGGTGGGGCGGGGCGGGACAGGAGCATTTGTTATTCAGATAAAAGTCCGCGCTGAGTCTAGTCGGCCGGCGCGGAAGGGATGCGTATCCCCCAACCCCGCACGCCAACACAGCCTGCCCTTACCCCTCAGAGTCAGAGTCGGCCTCTTCATCCTTCCCCCCTTCTCTCTCTCTCTCTCTCTCTCTCTCTCTCTCTCTCTCTCTCTCTCTCTCTCTCTCTCTCTCTCTCTGCAAAGCTTATTTTGTCGTGAGAGTGGATTCGCACGGCGTGAGGGAGAGAGAGAGAGAGGGAGAGAGAGAGGGAGGGAGGGGGGGCGGAGAGAGAGAGAGGGAGAGGGAGAGGGGGAGAGAGAGGGGGAGAGAGAGAGGGAGAGAGAGAGGGAGAGAGAGAGAGAGAGACTATACTGTAAACGCCGGATCTGAAGAAAAACGGTGCGCCTGCGAAGCGACAGCGAACGAAGTGGAGATTGCAGTCGCAAGCACGGGTGGCGCTGGCTGCAACCAAAGCTACAAAGCTTCCACCGGCTTTTTTTATGGCGACAGGTGATTCTTTATTGTTTGATGCTGGATTAGGAGTGTCTGAGATTGAGCAGGAAGTGAGGGTTAAAACAGGAGAGCAAATGCTCTGGCTCTTGCCCGCACCTGCTACCGGACAACTGAATAACGAGCCGATTAAAGGCTCTGTAACACATGCAGCAAAATGCGCGTCGCATAAAATTCGACAAAAAAAAGATGCGAACCGATGGTGACAAAATAGAAGGTAACGCACGACGGAATTAATTGCCATAGATTTTTCTAAAGCGCCGCGCAACCACCTACACAGCTATCCTCGTCACGTAGCACGAATATATAGAAAGTCTAGATGCTGAAAATTAAAAGAAAATACGTTTTCTTTCTCACTGTGGCATTTGGATTTTAAACATTTGTTCCTACACCAGTCAAGAGTCCTGAAAATAAGAAAGGAAAAGTAACAAGTAAATAGGGGACGGGAAAGGAAAGAGGTTTAGAGAGAGAGAGAGAGAGAGAGAGAGAGAGAGAGAGAGAGAGAGAGAGAGAGAGAGAGAGAGAGAGAGAGAGAGAGAGATAGGGAGCCGTCAACGCTCCGCACGCCCTTGAACTACCATTTCCTTTTGGCGGGCGCGGCCAGCCGGAATATCGGATGATGGTCCTTGCCGGGTGGGCCGGGTGCGGTGAGGCCGCGGGGCCTAGCGGGGCCCGGCACAGCTGCACGCCCCGCCGGCTCACCGCCGCGGCCGCGCCCACCCGCCCCGCCCCGGCCCGGCCCCCTGGGCCCAAAAAGAACCGTGTGCACAATCATGGCCATGGGATCCGCTTTTTTTTTTGCAAACCAGAGAGAGAAAGAGAGAGCCGATTCCGCAACGGAGGAGGCATGGCGCGGCGGCTGCGGGGTTGAGGTTAGGAGTGTGAGTGGAGGGCGGGGTGAGGAGGTGCGCCTCAGCCGGCCCCACCCCCCTCCTCTCGCGCTGCCGAGACACGACGACGCCTTCACCTCGCAGTCGGACCGGCCGCCTGTCAATCGCGGGATAGGCCACGCGCTCCACACCGACGCTCCTCGGCTGCCTACCCACGCAAAGCCAGGGGCTCCGGAATAAACAGCGGCAGCAGCGGTGGCGGTGGTGGCTTTACCCGACAGAATAAAACCAGAGGGGGGGGGCGGGGCGGGGCGGGAGAGGGGACAACCACTCCCCATCCTAGCGTACGCGGGATTTCTACTGATTGCACAAGATTTCTCTCAGATTTTGAGAGATTTCTCTGAAATTTCATGACATTTCTCTGAAATTTCATGAGATTTCTCTGAAATTTTATGAGATTTCTCAAGAGTTATCCCAGATTTCATGAGATTTAACAAGACCTTACAAGATTTCTATAAGATTTCATGAGATTTCTCAGTTAGATTTCCAAGGATTTCATCGAGGTTTCTGAGGATTTTATCGAGATTTCCGAGGATTTCATTGAGATTTCTGAGGATTTCATCGAGATTTCCGCAGGTTTGTACACAGGATTTCGCGAGTTGTTGCCCCCCCCCGAGGGCGGGCGCCGCGGCGCATGCAGACATTTCAGTCGCGGGGAAATGAAGGCGGTAAGTTGGCTGGGCTGGGCGGGCTGCGAACAGCAGCGAGGGCACAGCAGGGACGGACGGGCGGGCAGAGCGCGGCAGCGCGGCCCCCGCCCGACATAGACTGAGTGTCGGGTGCGGGTGGCGTGTGGCTGCCGCCCCGCCCCGCCCCGCCCCGCCCCGCCCCACCCCGCCCCACCCCGCCCCGCCCCGCCCCGCCCCGCCCCGCCCGTCCACTCTAGCACGCTCAGCCGGGGTGATGATGCAGGGGCTATGAGCGCCCGCTGCCCCGCCCCGCCCCGCCCGGCCGGCCACGCCCAGCCCTTATCATGCAAACAAGCCCTTTCCGCTCACCTCCTGAGTGATTTCCGCCTCCTCCTCGTAGCTGAGCGCCACCACGGCCAGCATCAGGTTGATGAGGTAGAAGGAGCCGAAGAAGACGACGACGGTGAAGAAGGACACGGAGATGGGGCCGCACGACGCCAGCACCATGTTGTACACGTTCTCCCAGTAGTCCAGGGTGATGAGCTGGAAGGTGGTCAGCATCGACCACAGGAAGTTGTCGAAGTTGGTGAAGCCGTGGTTGGGGTTGGGCCCGACGCCCAGGCAGGTGTAGCCCTTGGGGCAGTGTCTGCGGGCAGAGACGAGGGCCAATTAGTGACCTCGACCATCAGCTGGCAGCAGCAGTGACTGTCACCATCAGCTGGCAGCATAACCAGCGTCACCGTCACCACCGTCAGCTCGCATCACGGGGATTACAACCTAAAATCGTGATTGTCACGAGGGGGTAACAACTCTGAATTTTGGTGCACAATTGTCGTGAATTTTTGTGAATTTTTATAGAATTTTTTTGCAATTTATGCTCCAATATTTTCTGAGTTTCTTTGAGTTTTTCTGAATTCCCCAGAGTTTTTCCGATTTTTTTTTTTGACGTTGTACTGAAGTTTTCTTCAACGTTTTCTGATGTTTTTTCCCAATTTTCCTGAATCACAAGGTGTTTAAAACTTTCCGAGTTGTTACCTCCTCGGACCGTCACCACCGGCAGAGGGCATCTCGGCGATCACCATCTGATATCGTCCCCGTGACCACGTCACCACACCGGTCGCACCGCCTCCAAGCGTGCCGGCCACCTACCTGGCACCGGTGACGTTGCCGCACAGGATGGGGTCATCGTTGTCGTTGCGCAGCCAGTTCTCCTCGTCCCACACCCAGCTGCGAACACAGACACAGTGTCACGTTAGATAGATGGCCCCGATGGTTAGATGGATGGAGAGACGGCACCGCTGACAGACCCACCGGCGCGCCCCGCCCCGCCCCGCCCCGCACGGGAGGGGCCCTCTTAAGCCCTTCGGTATGGTAAGTCCATCCATCCCCTTCCTTCCCCTACCCTCCCTCCCCCGCCCCCCGCGACTTCGCGTGCTCTCCACAAGCCATATCCCCCGCGCGCTATCAACGTATTAGAGAGGCCAAACATCCATTCACCTGTGATTACCCAACCGCGGCGCCGCTAGCGGCAGCTGCCCCCACCTCCAGGGGGGAGGTACTTGATTAGGCAGAGCACGGGGGGCCGTCTAAGTGGTGTGCGCGGGGCGTGGCGGGGCGTGGCGGGGCGGGGCGTGGCGGGGCGGGGAGCAGCCTATTACCGAGTAGAGGAGGGTGGGTTTGCTGTCCGCGCGCTAATCTCGACGGTCATCATATTCGGCTGCAGAGAAAAGCGCTGGCGTCGGCCGATCGGATAGCAGAGCGCGTCGCGGCGCGGCGCCGTGGAGCGGGGCGCGCTGGTGGGGGTCATCGCGGCGATCGCGCAGACTAAGCGCCCTCCCCTCCCCCCCCCCCCCCCCTCCTCCCTCCCCCTACAAAAGCGGGCGTGGTGGAGCGTGGCAGTATCGGGTCATTTGCACGTACAGACCGCCTGGGGACGGACCAGGCCCGCACCACGTCGAGTGGAGGGGTGGGGGAGGGGGGTGGGGGGTTATGGGGGTGTTTGGACAGGTGGGTGGGGTTGCGGCCATGCGGCAGGGTGGAGGGGTGCTTGCTATACAGCGAAACGAGGCAAACCTCAGGTAGCAGAAAGTCTTCGAGATCAGGTCGGTGATGTAATACACACACATCACATACTGTTGCTTAGACACGCCTTCGCGGGACGAATTCTGTGGTATCAGGGTAAACTGTCGGAAGTCCACCTTGCATGCATAGGTGAGGGGTGTGGAGGAGGAAAAGTGGACTGACGACAGTTTACCCTATTACCACAGAATTGAGACATCGATTGTATCGCTGGAAAGCAGCGAACTTTTATTACGAAAAAAATAGTGAAATATCATAACCTATATGGTACAAGAGACCACGACTTTTAACTCCATATTTTTCGCGGCGCGTGAAGGTACGCTCTGTTTACACACTAGTAACGATTCCGTATTTTTCCCCCCGTTTCACTCTAGACTGTACCGGGGGCGAGTGGGGCGGGACGGGGCGGCCAGGGGCGGGCAGCGGGCAGCGGGCGCAGCGGCACCTCCAGGAGATACACCGCCCCCTCGGGGCCAGGCCGGGGTGAAGAGGTCAAAGGGCGGGCACCAGGCCACAGTGGGGAAAAAAAATACTCGACGGTTGTTTTTTTTTTCAGTGTGTGTTGAAGTTACGCGGCAGCTCGAACCGTGACATACTCACTCGCGCCAGTCGGTGTGCGTCACGTTCTCCGCCTCGATGTTGCGCACGCACTTGTTCCGCAGCTCCCCCATGTACACCTGCAGCGCGAACAGGGCGAAGACCATGAGGCAGAAGATGGTGAGGGTCATGACCTCGGCCAGCTGCTTGAACGAGTGCAGCAGCGCGTTGATGATAGTCTTGAGCCCTGCAACAAGCAGACGGGAAAAGTTAGTTTTAGCGCGGTGGTGGACGGAGGGGAGGGAGGGGAGGGAGGGAGGGGAGGGAGGGAGGGGAGGGAGAGAGGGGGGGAGAGGGGGGGGGGAAGACACACATAGGAGGGCGCCGCACTCCTGCATCAAAACTATACAACTCTCCGAGGTACAACAAAAACAGACGAGCGCGCAAGTCTTTCCGCACGCAAAAAAAATATTTTCAGTTCCGTGCTAACTGTTTTAGCTGGACAATTCAGCACCCGTGGCAAAAAAATTAGCCGCAGGAAAAAAAAATTAGCTTTACAGCTAAGTGGCTTTAGCTGCCTAGCTACCAGATAGCTATGTAGCTAATCGATAGCTGTACAGTAAAACGAATTGCACCGGTGCTACAAATTAGCTGGGCCTCTAGCTATTTATTTTTGCTCCGGAGCTAAAATTTTAGCTGAGCCGCTACTTTTTTTTTTGCGTGCGCCATCTCTCCGCCGCGCACTCTCCTCCTCCGCCTTGCATCACGCATCACTTTCTCCGGCTAGCGTTTCCTTATTTCGCGTAGCTCAGCGCCGGCCGGCCGGCGACTTCCCTCGTCCAAAGACGGGAAGAAATTGAGGCAATGCAGATGCAGCGTCAGCAGCGGCAGAGCGACACGCCGAAACGCATACGGCAAACGGGCGGGGCGGGGTGAGGTGGGGTGGGGCGGGGTGGGGCGGGGTGGGGCGGGGTCGGGTGGGGTGGGGCGCGGGGCACATCGGAGAAATTGCCAACTATGCGGCACTACATTGGGTGCCCTCCGAGGCGAGGAGGCTCCCTGATAACAAGTCCGCCACTCGGCAGCGGGTATACTCTCTCTCTCTCGCTCTCTCTCGCTCTCTCTCTCTCTCTCTCTCTCTCTCTCTCTCTCTCTCTCTCTCTCGCTCTCGCTCTCTCGCTCTCTCTCACTCGCTCTCTCTTGCTCTCTCTCACTCTCTCTCGCGCTCCCGCCGCGGCGACCGGGCGAGGCGCATGGACCAGCCGGAAATTAATTCCCAGCACTCGACCTGCTTCAGGGTTAGGGCAGTGTAGTAGGAGAGAGCGGTGTGGAGTCGGGGAGGCCAGCAGACGCCACGGCGCCACGAACACACACACACACACTGGGTAGGTCCGGGCGTGTAGGCGAGCGCCCTGCGGCTTGGCTTCACTTTGTAAAGTCCTGATGGACAGCGCGGCTTCCAAGTCCTCTATCGCCTCCACTCCATACGCCCACACCGCTTTTGCCTCGCCTCCGATCTGAGTCTGCCCCCTTTTTCCCTGTTTAGCTCTGGTGATACTTTTGTAGTCCCTACATCGGGCGTTTCACATCTACTTTCTGGCATTGATGACGTGGATCTCACCTAAAATTTCCTCCCACATACATATCAAATACCGGTTTTATTTATGAAAAAAAAAAATTGGTGCAGACGAAACAGAGCAGTGCAAGGCGGAAAGACTACAAAAATGATATTTTTTCAACAGCCTTAACGACACTTCTATAATCCGAAACTACTGTCACACTAAGGTAACAAGTAATGTCTGACTTTTGAGGGTCCGCATGGAAATATTTTGGGGAACTCACTTGATTTGAGCAAAACTCCTCAGATTATGAGGATGATAGCCTCTACACCTCCTTGCAGCACGCACCCACTAGCGAATTCTCTGCAGCTCCCTGGGACGACTTTACTTTTCCCTGCTCTATACCGCTCGCTCACCCGAGCGCCTAGCGCCTACCCTCTTTCCCACATCACCAGCCCCTCCCCCACCCCCCGCCCCTCCGGGACCGGCACAGTGGCAAAGCCTCTGTCAGGCGTTTAGCTCCCTGTTCCGGGAGGTCAAGACGATTCGCGGACCGCATGCTAACGGGGTCGTCCCCTCCAGTCCCGCCCCACCCCGCCCCGCCCCGCCAAGCCCGCGCAGCAGTCCACCTCTACGAGTACTTTGCCGCGTCGTCCTGCTTCCCCTCTCCCTCTCTCTCTCTCTCTCTCTCTCTCTCTCTCTCTCTCTCTCTCTCTCTCTCTCTCTCTCTCTCTCTCTCTCATTCCCTCTCACACCCCGCCCTCTATGTTACCCCCCTACCCCCGCCCTCTATCCCCCTCCCGCCCTCTCTCTCCCCGTTGGCCTCCTGCTGCTCTCGCACACCCAGACCTCTCCCAACCGTCTCCACCGCCACCCTGGGCTCTCGCCTGGGCTCTCGCCTGGGCTCTCGCCTGGGCTCTCGCCTGGGCTCTCGCCTGGGCTCTCGCCTGGCCCCTCCCTCCTGCGCTGCGCACGCAGAGACAACTTTTCTCCATCACTTTGACACGCGTGGCGTCCTCGCTCCCCCCTAGCCTGGCCTGACAAGTCCGCCGCCCAGGATATTTTTTATATGACATTTTTACTTTTGTTTTGTTGGCCCGCACGGATTTGCGACACCTCTCTCTGGCTGCGATAGCGGCGTCATTCATGGCTACTGATATTATTGGGCCACCAGCGAGAAAAATGAGAGAGGAAGAGTGAAGAGCGTGAGAGAGAGAGAGAGAGAGAGAGAGAGAGAGAGAGAGAGAGAGAGAGAGAGAGAGAGAGAGAGAGAGAGAGAGAGAGAGAGAGAGAGAGGGGGGGACAGAGAGGCGCGAGGATGGGGAATAATGTGGGAATATTCGATTTCGAATGAGAGTGGATGGCGGTGGGGCTAACCGTATTGGTAAAGGAGAGAGAAATAGAGGGGGAGTGAGTGGGCTGCGGTGTGTGGTTGGGGGGTGAGGTAGTGGGGACACAATGAGGAAAAAGAAGTCAGATAGAAGTTGGCAACCGCAGCCACAGTGGCAAATGGCTGCGCCTGACTGGTCTGAGGGGCGGGGGCGGGGGTGGGACGCGGGGGCGAGCAGCCCCACCGCAAGTGGCCTGCCCAACACTTCATCTCTAGGGGCCGTGGGGGTGGCGGGGGCAGCCTGCTGGCTGTATCTAGATGGTGGAGAGGGGGGGAGGTGGAGGTTTAGGCCGCCAGCGCCGCCAATGGTCCCAGTGATCATCATCACGCTCATCACGGCAGCCGCTGGGACAGGCCGTGCCGGGCCGGGCCATGGGCGACACTGCCGCACCAGACCAGCCCGCGCCAGCCCGCCCCTCAGGCCCCGGCGGCCCGGCTCAACGGGGACCAAATTATTCGGGGCACCCTCCATGGCACACCTCCCCTCATCTGCTACGGCCGTACAGGCGCAGGAGGGCACAGCAGCTGCTGCGGGAATAAATACCCAACACCAATTTTCTCCCCGCGTTTTGCACTATACAACCATGTCATTCACTGTAAAAAAAACTTGTTGGAGAACAACCTATTTTGTAACAACCATGTTGTTGACAAACAACCATGCTGTTCAAGAACAACAAAGGTTGTTGAGAAACAACAATGATTGTTTTCTAAGGAAAACAAGAACTTTATTGTTCCTGGACAACTATTGCTGTTAATGGACAACTTCTGTTGTAGCTTTACAACATTTTTGCTGTCACTTGACAACTTTTGTTGTTACTGGACAGCTGACGTTGTTGCCAGACAACAGCCGTTGCTGCTCTACAACACGAGTCAGTGAAAAACTTAAAAACAATTTGCTGTTAATTCACAGTATAAATTTTTACAGTGTTTGCTCCGGTTTCGACCGAGGAGTAGTCCACCACTCTGGTAATCATGCGTACACTTTGGCCGGTAATCACAACCCAAAATGTCTTCTTTTCGTTGCTTTTCACACTGTTTTCGTTTCCCTCTTATGAAATTATGCAAGAAATGACAAAAATTCCACAGTTTCTTCAACAATTTTACTGGGAACTTTTGGTAATCGCTGCGGTAATCGGTAATCTTGTGTACGCTCCTGAACCGAAAGACGTACCCCTCGGTTTCCTACTACAATGAACATCATCATTGCTTTTCTTTCGTGACAGGATTTTCAGCCCACGGCTAACGCGCGCTGCAGCGTGAGTGCGCGTGCGCGTGCGTGCGTGCGTAACGCGCAGTGCGTGCTTGTCGGCTGTATCGTTTCGACGCCCATTCAGGGCGACCTCCTTATTTGTGCGACACTCCCCCTCTTACCCTTTTTTTCTGACAAGTCACACGCACTTCCACCACCACCACCAACAACAACAACAACGCACATTCATAAAACTTTCGCCTTCGATTCCACAAGACACTCAGATTTCATCGGAACGGAAAACAAACGAGAGGTACAAATCTGATTATTAATATTCAAACGAAACATTTTTCCCCGCCTGCGTTTGCGTTACCTTGCCCTAGTTTTGCCAGAGTCCCCCTGGCAAAGCGCGTGGCCCCGTGGCATTTTGCCTGCCCCACTCTGCCCCGCCCCCCACGCTCCTCTCTCTCTCTCTCTCTCTCTCTCTCTCTCTCTCTCTCTCTCTCTCTCTCTCTCTCTCACACACACACACACACACACACACACACACACACACACGCGCACTACTTTGCCTGGACAAATGGGATGTCGGCGTGCGTGCGCCGGTCGTGCTTGCAGGGAGCTACCCCACACCCCACACCCCACCGCTACCCCACACCCCGCACCCTACCGCTACCCCACACCCCGCACCCTACCCCACACCCCACACCTCACCGCTACCCCACACCCCGCACCCTAGCGCTACCCCACACCCCACCGCTACCCCACACCCCGCACCCTAGCGCTACCCCACACCCCACCGCTACCTCGACCCCGACCCGGACCCCGACCCCGACCCCGTAGCTCCGTAAGCACTCACACACGACGTCGTAGCTCCCTCGGGCTCTCCAGTATAAATTCAGACACATGTGTCACTTCTTTTTTAACGCGTGGAGAGTGGCGCGGTCTGCACAGCCAGGGATACACTGCAGGGTTGCTACAGGGGGCTCGGCATGAGATTCTCTTTAGGACGAGATTCCCTGACTTTCCCCCGACAGGGGCGTAATTGGGGGGGGGCGGGGGCGGTCGCAGCAATCGCCCCCCCCCCCCACCCCCCCTTTTGGTCCCCGAAGGGGACCAAAATTTTAGGCCTTAGCCCCTGAAAGTAGGCAACTTGACATACGGGCCCATGCATATAGGCAACATGTCATGCAATCGCCCCCTCCTTGCGGCCGGCCTAATTACGCCCCTGTCCCCCGATTTCTATACCCGGTTCAGATTTCCTTACTTTTCCCTGATTTCCCTGATGTGTAACATCACTGCTCTGTTATAAAAAAAAAGGGATGGTATACGACGGTCCGCTCCGTAAATTTCTTGCCTTGTCCGAAACGTAATTTTTGCTCACGGTCTGCTACTTTGCGGGATACGCCGCAATCTCGCAGCCTTGGTGGGGAGACTCAATACGAGAATAATCTCGAGAATAATCCTACACAATAAAGTACATTTCGTATCGTTACGGTCTGGCCTACATGAAAACTACGGTACAGACCGGTGCAGACCGTGCGCCAACGGTAACTGCCTACGGTACTTTTAACAGTTTACCCACTGTAATATTTTGTCGTTTTGTCATCTTACACACAGGCGGAAAGGGACATTTTAGAATAGGATCAGAAATATTATATTACCGAAAATATCACCCACAACTGCGATAAAAAAAAAAAAAAAATTCGGAACTCGTCTTGTGAACGTTTTAATGTTTGGATGTCAATAGCCCTTTTTCCAGATAGCGGCCAGAAATGCAACGCTCATGCCAAAAGAGGGCTCTGCACGAATTATCCATTTATCCTCTCAAAGTCCAAACTAAGCGGGTGCGGCCGTGATCCGGAGCTCAGCCCGGCCTATTACTAAACTGCTCAGCCACAGGCTACAGGTGCAGTGCCTGCAGCACGCCCCGCCCCGCCACGCCACGGCCCTGCGACGACACCACCTGTGGCTGGGCGGCGGGGCGACGGCGGAAGGGCAGAGGCACCGTTAGCAGCGCATACCCGCCCCAAGCGATTTTACGACACCAGCTCTCCCCCGACCAAAAAAAAAAAACGGTAAAGTCATAGCCGCGGTCATAGCGAGGGAAAGCGGAGAAAAAGTCGGCAACAAGAGAAACTTTGTTCGTCCGGCCAGAGTGCGACGAACACGCGTCCGCGAGCGCTGGCACTGGTCACCCATGTAATACAGTTAGTTCCGGTATACCGCCATATACACGTTTAAACGGCAAATGCGGGTAAGTTGACGTCATTTACTTTAACACTTGACAGTAATAGTGGTAAAAATGTGTATCTTATAGTAGTCGTTTCAGTTTGCAAACAGTAGCACCCGCACTCTGAAAAGCTTACGGCGATTTTCACTGTAAGCTACGGGACAACCCTGCAGCACTGTAGCTTTCAGTGAACTTTCACTGTAAGCTACGATGAATGTGATTAAGCTACGGTGAATGAGGGTGCATCATCGTAGCTTACAGTGACATTCACCGTAGTTTACGGTGAAAATTTACCGTAAGCTACAGTGCTGCAGGGTAAGGGTTCACTGTAGCTTACAGTGAAAATCACCGTAAGCTTTTATTAGTGCGTCGTCACTGTTTCCCGCATGATCCACACTTAGCCGCGCACTTTGTTTGCAGAGCACTTTCCAGGACGGCGCGACAGGCAATAAAGACACGGTGCGCCGATATTGCTTGCGACTTTCAGTTCAGTGGCCCGACCCGCACCGCCACGGGCAATACCAGCGGCGCGCCGGTGCCCCGTCTCCCTCTCCTCTCCTCCTCCGACAAGACCAGCGACCAGCCCAGCAAATTGAACCGCACCCCGTGGCGTGGCGTGGCGTGGCGTAGCGTGGCGTGGCGTGGCGTGGCGTAGCGTGGCGCGGTGCGGCGCAGCCTCGGGCCATCGCCATGCTACACCACCGCGCCACGCCCCCGCACCCTCACTCGCACACTGATATATTTTAGAAGAATAAGTCAAAGATTACGCCATGCGGTCATACGTCACGCGGATGGACTTTTAAACATTTTTTTTTGTTGTTGTAAATGTTCCGGGTGTTTCGCAGAGCCGAGAACACGTATAACAGTCATGCTGGTTTGCCTATACCCGCTCCAGCCATAAGGCCTTGAGTACACGCAAAAAAATA
The DNA here is from genome assembly GCA_033675135.1 of Frankliniella intonsa. Classification (NCBI taxonomy): domain Eukaryota; kingdom Metazoa; phylum Arthropoda; class Insecta; order Thysanoptera; family Thripidae; genus Frankliniella; species Frankliniella intonsa. The sequence continues at coordinate 1,624,745 of CM066248.1, forward strand.
ATTTGCGTCGGACCAAAAATCCAAATTACAGGTGTACTTATTTTTTAGCTGCATAGGCGCAGCTAATTTTTAAGCTACGGTGCTTGTGTTCTAGCTACCCTCCGATTTGTTTTTCTGCTGTTTTGAGCTTTTAGCCGTTGTGCTAATTTTTCACATCTAATTTCAGCTGAGCGATTTTTTTTTTACGTGTAGGCAGACCCACAATACTGTTACGTGTCCTCTGATCAAAACACCCCGTAGTGCAACTTTTGAAAAAAAAGAAAAAAAAAAAAACAACCATGCTCACATTTCACTTATATAACTAGTGGTTTTTGGGGGGTGCCTGCTGATAATATTTTCCGGTTCGCTCTCTCCCGTCAGGGCGGAACCACGCCCATTCCTCGAGTAAATGAGCACGGCAGTGCGCGGTGTGCGCGGCCCGCCGGGACGGACCGGCTGCACAGGATGCGAGTGTCGCGTCCTGGTGAACGGTGACGTCATAAAGTAGATGAATTATCAGGTCGATGTATGGCGTCAGAAGAGAGGAGCTGGGGTGGGGAGGGGGTGCGTACAGCAGGGTGGTAGGAAGGGGGAAGAGGCGCCCCATCCATCACACGTGCCGTCACCGCATGGCGTGGCGGGGCGTGGCGGGGCGTGGCGGGGCGTGGCGGGGCGTGGTGCAGGGGCACGTGCCCCTGGGGGCCGGGTGGGCCGTACCGTCAGGGCCACCGTGCCCGTCGCCTGGTAACCCCCCCCCCCCCCACCACCACCACCACCACCACACACACTCCGAGTCCTTTCGTAAAGCCTCGCTCTTCGCCTCCCCCTCCCCCTCTCCACAGCAGCTCCTCTTCGTCCCTCAAAACCCTCTTGGCTCCCGTAATCCTTGGCTCATGCTCCCTCTTTCGCCACAGCCAAGGCCTCGACGGAAGTCTCGTGTCTGTCTGTCTGTTTGTCCGTCCCCGTCCCTCTCTGTCCGTTTCTGTCGACATCGCCATCCTCCTCAGCGAACACGGTTTCCCCTGACACCATACGCACAATAGATAGTCGAAAATATTGCGGTCCCACCCCAATAGTGTAAAATTTACACCGCATTGAATTCGTTTCATCACCGCTACCCGATCTTCTCTAAGTTTCCCCGGCAAAAGGCGAATTCTGGGCGCGACGCGGCAAAAGATCGCGGAGGGGTAGAAGCACGTCAGCCGATTTTCTGCACGGAACACGTTGGCTCGGGTGGGCTGTGCTCGGCTGGGCCCCGCCTCGCCTCGCCCCCGCTCTGAGCCTGCAATGCGCAATAGAGTGTCTTTGTGGCCTCGGCTCTGGGAGAGGAGTTTCCCCCCCTCCATCCCTTCTCTGCCGCGACTTTTCACGAGTTTTGGAGGACGGCTTGGCGGGGAAGAGGACGCGGCTGAGAGGGGCGCAGGCCGTGCGCAGCGCAGCGCTAGGTGGGAAGGCCATCGAGTGCCATGAGCAGCAGGGGCCCGCAACTTATCGAAAACATAACAGTTGCCATGAGTGTTCAAGTTCCAACATTTAACTTTTAACAATCATCCACCCATTTAAAAAGTTATACTTTTAAAAGAAGGTTTAATTTTGATGATACCTACATGCAAATTTGTTGTGCGGGGTTGCGGGGTGGCCAGCCTGCCAGAGCAATTTTGCAAACTTAAACTTTTTTTGTACCTTTGTTTTTGTAGAGTTAATAAAATTCTAAAATTTAGCATTGAAATTGAACAAGAACCCTCAAGCATTAAACATAAACAATCCCTCCCGAATTCCGACACTCAAAGTGAGCACGCGCGCGCGCGCGCACACACACACACACACACACACACACACACACCGATAAGCACACGCAAAAAAAGTAGCGTCTCAGCTAAAATTTTAGCTCTGGAGAAAAAAAATAAATAGCTGCCGAGGCCCAGCTGATTAGTATAGCACCGGTACAATTCTTTTTACTGTACAGCTGTCGATTAGCTACATAGCTATCTGGTAGTTGAGCAGCTAAAGCCACTTAGCTGTGAAACGATTTTTTTTCTGCGGCTAATTTTTTTGTGCCACGGGTGCTGAATTGGCCAGCTAAAACGGTTAGCACGGAACTGAAATTTATTTTTGTGCGTGCATGTCGCACTACTCACTCACCGGGCATGATGGAGACAGTCTTGAGGGCGCGCAGCACGCGGAAGGTCCTCAGCCCGGCCAGGTTGCCCACCTCCATGCCGATGGTCGCGTAGCCGGAGGTGATGACCACAAAGTCGAGCCAGTTCCAGGGGTTGCGCAGGTAGGTGTACTTGTTGAGGATGAAGCCCTTGGCCACCGACTTGATGATCATCTCTGCCGTGTAGATGGCCAGAAAGATGTACCTGAAATAATATTATTGTTGCAGTTGCGCTGGCCCGGCTAGGCAGCCTGGCGGCTCGGTCTGCCCGGCCCGGCCCGGCCCGGCTGAGGCCCAGGGTCCGCCCCCCTGCCTGCCTGTCCGGCTCCACCGGCCCATTTACCTTCCCTCGCCCCCTCCTCCACAAACTTTGTGCAAAGCAAGTCCCTCAGGATGGTAGGGCCGAGCCCGGGGTAGAGGGGGGGAAGCAGTGCTGGGCTCATAACCTTCACCTCGCACGGCTGGCTGCTGCATCACAGCGCCGAGATTCAAAAGCAGCGCGGGAGAGCGGAGAGAAAAGGTCGGGCTCGACTAGTCAAAAGCGTTAGGCAGTCTGCTTTCTCGAAACTATCTCGCCATGGCTCCCAATACCCGGGTCTGCAGCGCGAGGTGTGGTAATTTATTCGTGAATAATGGCATCCACGCGTCAGTTTGCTTGCTCTGATTCTCGCTCCTATACGGGCGAGAATTTGAGGGTAATTTTATTACTCTCTGGAGAGTAAGAATTTTTTTCCTCGCTCTATTTGAGAAAGAATTTTGTGATCTCGCCCGACTACGTGATAATTCTTGCTTAAATAAAGTGAGGCTAAGAACTCCTTACTCATATATACAGCGAGGCCTAAAACTATCTCGCTTAAATAGAGTGAGGTTTAAAATTCTCACCCTAAATAAGCAAGGAAAATTGTCCTTTCCCTTTTGGGGCGAGAATCTGGATTCGAGGATTTGCAGTTATGTGTTATCCATCATTATAGGCCTACACCTGGATGTCTACGCATTAGCAGCAGAAATGAAGACCATAGCGGAAATTAAGAGAGTACACAGGCCCGTGAAGGGTGGGGTATACCAAACCGGAAGGGGCAAAAATATAACAAGAGAGAAGCCAGTAGGGAAGGGGAAAAAAGCGGAGCTACTGCGCGGAACGAGGGGGCGTACAGAATCAGTGGTAAACTGGGCTTCCCATTTAAGCCCCTGGAGCTTCATGAAACATGCATCGACATGGTGTATCCACAACGTAAAAGTCTCGTCAAATAGAGAGGAGGCATAGTGGTGAATTACGGGGTAAACGGCGGGGGGGGGGGGGGGGCACTGTAAAAAGGAAAGTCGAATTTCAACCTCGACTAACGTCGAAAAATAGCTTTGAACAAATCCGGCCCCGCTAATCGCCGGTTTTCGAGGCTATCGGTACGGATTGAAAAGCGATTCCTATTCAGCTGCGAAATTCGATCCACAGCTAGTTTAGAATCCACCACTTAGCGACGGTTTTGCGATTTCTGGCAGAGCCGAAAAACGAACGTTGCTCTCGGTATTCGAATTGTGCCCAGCACATTCCGAAACGCAGTAGTTAGTTTCGAATTATGTCGTTTCTAAAGTGACTCGTCAAGAGTTCGGTTTCGTTCAAGACTGATTTACGACCTCATCCTAAATTCAAACGGGGTTTTGACTCTTCGAAATTCGACTCTCGTTTTTAGAGTGGGGGGGGGGGGGGCGAACAGGGAGAAGCAATAATGATGCCGCAAAAAGTAACACTGTGCAAATGCGGGAAAGTGTGTACACGGTAGGCCAGTGAACGAGTTACCAGTAATTTTCTTTCGAAAAAAAAAATAAAGCAAAGGATGGACAGAAAGGAGGAGAGATGCACTTACTCTGCCTGCTCCATAGGTTCAGTCATGGCGAGAAAAACGCAGTTGAGGAGGATGGTGGCCATGACGAAGTAGTCGAACAGCTGGTTGGTCGACATCCAGATGCAGACACGTCGCACAGGGTTCCACGGCGAAAATATAAAAAAAGAGCTAGTGGCGGTGAACCGGTGGATGTAGTTCTTACGGAAGCGCTTGGACACGACGCAGAAGGTCTGCAAAACAGAAACAAGCAAACGAAATCAATAGTACCTTTATTTTAAACATGAGAAAAGTATTACACACACATTTCACTACACTGTTAAAACAAAACTTGTAAATTAACAAGAAAAATCTGGCCAATTTTCATGGCAAAACATTTCGTTTTGAAACAAGTATCTTGTAACATTACAAGTTATTTGTTTTAGAAGAAAAAAATATTAGGTTTTTTAAAAATTTCTGTCTTTCTTTGTTTTAAAAAAATATTACTTTCTCACGCTTTTCGAAAAAGAGTTGTAGTATTACAAAAAAGGTTGTTTCAAAACGAAATGGTTTGCTATAAAAATTAAAAAGGTTTTCCTTGTTCAGTTACAACACTGCGCTACTTAGTCGTGTGGACCAATAACTAAGCAATCCAAAAAAAGGTTTTAAAAAACATTTATGAAAACAATTCTTTCGTTTTCAAACAAGAGTCTCAACATATTGAATGTCATCAGGTGACAAATTTTGTTTGACAGTGTAGCGTGGTATCGGAGACGCCAACACCACCCACCCGTCTCAGCGTTTAAAAGGTCGCGCGCATTCCGAAACGTGTGTCAATAGCGGGGCTCAGGCGCGACAGCCAGGTGCAAAGTGAAAATCCAATCGGAGTGAGCGCGCGGGCCGGGCCCCACCCCGCCCCACCCCGCCCCGCCCCGCCCCGCCCCGCCAGCCACGCTTCCATTCGGGATGCGCTCTATTTGCAAAATAAATATACCGCACCCCGCCGCGCCCCGCCCCGCCCCGCCTCCTCAGGACCTCTCGCTGTGGCGGATAATGCAATATTCGGGGGGCTGGCTGCGTCCGAGGCGCCCCAGGCCGGGGAGGGGCTCGGCGGGGCCGCCCTTGTTCGTAATGGGGCGAGCCATGTTCGGTCGCAGCCAGAGTGGCTGGCTGGCTGGGTGCTGGGCCTGGCTGGTCCCGCCGCCGCCGGGTGGGGATGGGTGGGGTGGGGTGGGGCGGGGGGGCGGGGTGGGGCGGGGTGGGGTGAGGCAGGGCAGTCGAGGGTCTCCATCACAGTCCGCCGCAGACAGCGTGCCGCCCCTCTCGGCCAACCAATTTACAATGTGAGCAACGTAGAGAGACCATGCGGCATAGGTTCTCCTATATATCACTGTTGGAAAAACCTACGGGAAATTGCTAAAGTACGTCCTGATAATTTGTCATACTGTATCGCCTGGTAATTTTCGATCACGGTCCGATCGATACAAGACGTACTGTATACTTAAGAAGTTTGTTGTAATTATCAAATTAAGACCAATCATGCATGTTGAAATACACTCCAATCCTTCACGGTTTGGACAGTACGGAACAGTTAGGGTCCGGACAGTAGGTAAATCGTAAATAGGTGCGGTACTTTTAGTAGGTGGCCATTTCTCGGGCGATTGTGTGTGTGTGTGTTAATTTCTCTAAGTAGATCTTAGGGCCGTGACATTCGGAATAAAGCACGGCCTGGGGGCAGCAAAGAACCGTACTACAGCCATCCAATCCATACCTACACACACTCTCACACACACATGACCATACAGATGAATAACATACGAGGCAGGATAGGGGGAAAAGGGAGAAAAAGACTGAGATTCGAATAAACGCGCGGCTGGAACAGAGCCGACAGGATGGACGCTGATTGCCGTCTGTTCGGATTGAGAGGTCAGGTGACCAATCTAAGCATATGGGAAGTGGAGGGGGAAAAAGGTGAGAAAGTGTGTGAAGGAGAGGCAGGGGGAGGGAGAGAGAGGGAGAGAGGGAGAGAGGGAGAGAGGGAGAGAGAGAGAGAGTGAGAGTGAGAGTGAGAGTGAGAGAGAGAGAGAGAGAGAGAGAGAGAGAGAGAGAGAGAGAGAGAGAGAGAGAGAGAGAGAGAGAGAGAGAGGGAACGGAGAGAAAGAGAGAGAGAGAGAGAGAGAGAGAGAGAGAGAGAGAGAGAGAGAGAGAGAGAGAGAGAGAGAGAGAGAGAGCGAGAGAGAGAGAGAGAGGGGCAGCGGAGGGCGGCGGTAAGAAGCAGCGTAGGGTAGCTGCGCGGCCACATGAAGGCCTCGAGAGAAAAATAAATCTGGGTCAGTCGGAAAGAAGCAGAGCAGCGGGGCTAGAGGGGTGAGGGTGGAGGTCAGATAGCGGGGCGAGTCAGGTACGGGAGAGCTTCACGCGAACGGGCCGCCGGCGCCTACAAGAAGATGAACCGGAGATGAAACCCCTTTCGCTCACTGTTGGACTTCCTGGAAAACTGTACACGATGGAACCTTCGTCCAGGTTTCCAGGCAGCCATAATTCTCTTGTGGAGAAAAAAAATTGGAACGTCTTGGTTTTTCCAGAACTGCTTGGAAACCTGGACGAAGGTTTTACAGTGTAGAGCGTATTCGGTAAGACGCTCGCCGACGCTCGCTAAGAAATAAGTTTGTAACTAAACTGAAAAACAGTACACTGTAAGATCCTTACAAAGTGGTAAGTTCTTCGTATCGTTGCGAAGCACTTGGCTGCTTCGCAATGCCTCGCAATACAAAGCATTTTCTTCGCAAGCCCTGCCTTACGAAGAAATTTGTTTGTACACACTACGAAGAGAAGACTTTCGTAATACGAAGCAGCCGAATGCTTCGCAGCTTACGAACGCTTACGAACTCGATTTCTTCGCAAGCTTTTTATTAACGTGTAAGAGGTAAGGCCGGTGTTGTTCGCAACGGCTTTAGTTAAACGGGCGCAAATCTGCTTGCTTCTCCCGAGCAAACCGGGGAAAACACGCGCGCGCCGCTACCGAAACGTAATAAAAATAAAGAAACGATCCCCCTAAAGGAATGAATGGCTGCGGAAGCAAGACGGCACGTAGCAGCCCCGCCCCGCCCCGCCCCGCCCCACCCCGCCCCGCCCCGCCCCGCCCCGCCCCGCCCCGCCGCAACCCGACAACCCTCCAATTTCCTACCACTTCCCTTTTTCTTTTCCTTCTTTGTTTCCCTTCCGACGTGTGAATCACGTTAAAACGGCTCAACAGTTGCGGAATGGCTAACACGTGCGTGATGCGGCGAGCCGAGCGCCGACGACCAATTTATTACGAATTCGTCGCGCGCGCCGCTGCTTCCCGCCGCCATTTGACAGATGACCTGCTCCTCTCTCTCTCTCTCTCTCTCTCTCTCTCTCTCTCTCTCTCTCTCTCTCTCTCCCTCCGCGCACCCTTCGCGCTTCCGCCTATAGTGCTCTCGGGCACAAGTGTTTGCTTGTTGTACTTTTTCCCCGACAGCTGTCAGGTAACACACCCCGTACCCCGCGTTGCGACACGGAATGTGACACGCTGCTGCTCTTCTCTCTCTCTCTCTCTCTCTCTCTCTCTCTCTCTCTCTCTCTGTCTCTCTCTCTCTCTGTCTCTCTCTCTCTGTCTGTCTCTCTCTCTCTCTCCCTCTCTCTCTCTCTCTCTCTCTCTCTCTCTCTCTCTCTCTCTCTCTCTCCCTCTTTTTCTCTCTCCCCCCCCCCTCTCTCTCTCTCTCTCTCTCTCTCTCTCTCTCTCTCTCTCTCTCTCTCTCTTCCTCACTCTCTCTCTCTCCCCCCTCCCTCCCTCCCTCCCTCCCTCCCTTTCTCTCCCCCTCTGCAGCCTCCCTGTCCCCGCGGTTCATGTGTTTGTTTTCGAAAAGTCCGCGAGAGTGGGACGAGGATAAAATGCCAGCCCACCGTAGCGAGGATAGGGGAGAAGAAGATATGATAGAAAAAAAAAGGCGAAGAGAGGAGGTGGGCGGTAAAAAATAAAGGCGAGGAGAGAGGGGGAAAAGCGCGCGATAATGGGTGACAGAAAAATGTATACGTGGCGAGGCAAAAAGTTGTAAATAACGCTGCCCGAAGCATTTCAGTAGCCGTGAGCGGGGGGGGGGGGGGGAGGGGGTAGAGGGAGGGAAGGTGTGGGGTGTGGCACCAGCACTTCTTCTGATCGCACCGCCAATTGATGACGGCAACAAGGCGCTTCTTTTTTGCGCGGGCAAAACTCTGTGTCCGCTCTCTCTCTCTCTCTCTCTCTCTCTCTCTCTCTCTCTCTCTCCCGGTCGCTTGCACGGCGACTCACTCCCCGTCGTATGGCTTTATTCGCGATGCGGAGAGGCGTGGGCGGGTGGGTGACTTCTTCTTTTGTTTGTTGTTCATTACATTCAAAAAGTCGGTCTGCGGGGCGGGAGGGCTGCTGCGCCAGTGAGTGAGTGAGAGAGAGGAAGAGAGAGAGAGGAAGAGAGAGAGAGAGAGGAAGAGAGAGATAGGGAGAGAGAGAGCAGACAGAGAAACAGTCAACTTTCAACAAGGCCGATAAAGACGTAGAAAAAGAAATTGATATCATGCGCAGAGAGCCTCCGCGTTTTCGTCTGCCGTTCGGTTCCGATTTGAGTGTTCTGTTTTCTCGTCGTGCTTACGGCCGCCCGATTTCCGCTGCTGCGCCGTCCGAAGAATTCCTCCTCCGCAGGAGACTGCCCCTCCCCCCTCCTCTACAGGACCCTACAGCCTGCCGATCCGTCGGCATCCTCGGTATTCGACCTGTCCCTCCCTGTCCCCGCTCCGCTCGCTGATTGGCCACCAAATGTCCCTTAGCCGAGCGGCGGGCGCCAATCACGGAGAGAGCCACGGTCAGACCGAATAACCACATCAAAGAACACAGAGGCCGTGCGGGCCAGCCGTTAGGAGGGGGGGGGGGGCGATAACGTTTATCAAATGTGAGGACGGTGGCGCAGCAAACAGCAGGGGCGAAAAATTTTCGTAGGAAGTCCTATGCGCACTGTGGAAAGAAACTTCGTAAAGTTACAACACTTTTCCTAATTCGTAATTTACAAATGACGTTGTAAATTTACGATCAGTATCTTAAATTTACGACAGCCTATTTGTGCTCGTTGAAGAACGACTAGTCAATACCAAGTGTCTATTCAATTTTGTAATTTTACAAATTAATATCGTAGCTTAACGACATTTCTCATGGAAAAGTTTCCCGTAATCTTTACAAACATTTCTCTCAGTGTGGGTGGAATCCCATCGAGGCCCTGCCCTCAGAAAACTATTTCTTATTATTTTATTATAAAATACATGAGGTACAGTTATTTATTTTTCACCAAACTTCGTCTTTTTTAAAATTTTCGGTTTTTGGAGAAATCAAAAACATACTTTCCTCAGCGTGTTAATGAAGACTCGAGTGAAAACTTTAGCCTGCGCAAGAGTGCGAATAAGTGACCGTAAAACTCGATACGGGAAAAGGCGAATATGTTGCAGAGGCGGGAGAGAGAAGGTATGTGGAGGAAGAGAAATGTCGGGGGGTTGGGGGTTGTGGGGGGCGGCGCACCCCCGTGCATGTGCGTGTTAGGAATGATCTCTGTAATTAGAGAAGCACCTGTAGCGTCCTGATAGACTTCCATCCATCGTCCCCCTTCCCTCGGCCTAGCCGGGCCCGGGCTGGCCCCCCACATCACTAACCTGCTTGCTCGCTCTCAGCGGGGCACTCGGCCGCTCTCTCTCTCTCTCTCTCTCTCTCTCTCTCTCTCTCTCTCTCTCTCTCTCTCTCTCTCTCTCCCCCCTCCCCCCGACAGCAGAGAGCGCCAGACCGGAGCTATTAATTGAAGAGACGTGATTTTAATTCTGCGAGCGCGACGGGAGTGGGCCCCGGGGAGTGGGCCCCGTTTAATCTTCATCACATGAAAGCGGAAATGTCTTCATTGCCGGCTGGTCGGAGTCACCAAGCATTTGTAGGGATATTGTGTATGTGAAAACACGCGCGCGCGTGTGGTTCACACAACCCAGTTAACGATATTCGCCCCCAATTTTTCCCCTTGCACTGTACGTTTTTTTTTTTTTTTTTTTTTTTTTTTTTGAAACAAAGATGTTTACGAGATAATTTTGTTAGAAGGGTAAGGGTCCAAAACCAATAAATAGGACTTATGGTAAACTGTAAAAAAAAGCTTGTGGAGAAACAACCTATTTTGTAACAACCATATTGTTGACAAACAGCAAGGCTGTTCATGAACAACAAAGGTTGTTTAGAAACGATAATGAGTGGTTTTAAGGCAAAACAAGAACTGTGTTGTTCCTGGACAACTATTGTTGTTAATGGACAAGTTTTGCTGTAGCTGGACAACAATTTTGCCGTCACTGGACAAATTTTACTGTCATTGGACAACGTTCTTACTGAACAACTTTCGTTGTTACTGGACTTAACAACAAATTTGCTGTTAATTTATAGTATTAATCGCCTCGAAAATTAATACCCCCCTGTACCAAGGGGGGTACAAGATACCTAGGCGTTCTATACCGGGGGTTATTAATCGCCCAGAAATTTAATACCCCCCTGTATACCGAGGGGGGTACAAGATACCTAGGCATTCTATACCGGGGGGGGGGGGGTTCATCGCCAAGAAAATTAATACCCCCCTATATACCGAGGGGGTACAAGATACCTAGGCGTTTTATACCGGGGGGTATTAATCGCCCAAAAAATTAATACCCCCCTGTATACCGAGGGGGGAACAACACTGTTAAAAATAGTTGTCAGTTTACGACACTATCCGTGACGACCGTGTTGTTGGTTTACAAAAGCATTTGTTGCATTTGTCCAACTGAGCAAAGACGCTTTATCACTTTCTATTTCAACCGTATCGGTCCACTAAGGAACAAGTTCTTACCAACATGTTGTAACGCTACAACAGAATCGTAGTTAAGTTTGTTAACAACACATGTCGTTTCAATACAACCTCATCGTTGTGTTGTTTGTGAACCCGTACTTTTTCCAAGTGCAAAATATGTTTCATGGCATTCTATGAACATCGTAAAATTACAACATGTTCGTAAAATTACGACATGTGTCGCTAACAAACTTAACTACGAATATGTCGTAAATTTACGACATTTTTTTTTAACAGTGAAGACACCTAGGCGTTACCGGGGGGGTATTAACTTTTACAGTGTAGAATATGCAGCTTGTTCCCGTGGCTAAACTGCACATTTCAATGAGACTGCGACCCGCGGCAGAGCGTCGAACTTTATTAGGAATAAAGGGGGTCGTACTACAAGGCTTCTGTGGAGAGGCAGACGGAGTCCTGGAGAGGCACTTGAAATTACGCGAAGTGGCAGGAGCTCGGCCGAAACTCAGCCGCACAACTTTCAAGACTTTCAAGACTGCGCGAGCCGGGCCGGGCCGGGCCTGGCGCTCCAGGTAAGTGAACGAGAGGCTCCACTGTAAAAAATACCGTCACTAAGAACCGAACAAACCGTTATTGTACTTTTGAAATTAACAGTGAAACGCTGTACATTCAGCTCGTTGTTCCCTACAATTTACAACAAATTTTAACAGTTTTCTATTGTGTTTAGAAATAACAGTTGCACATTGTTTTTAAATTGTGGTATTTTTTAACAGTGTGAGGCGCGGCGCTGCCGTCTCGTTGCGGTGTCTCGAAAATGTATCGAGAGCCTTCCTGCAGGGCACGGCCCTTTCCATGGCTATCATTAACATAACCCAATCCCAAAACTCAATATCAATTTAAAAAAAAACATTAACTACAGGTTTTGTTTTTCGACTTAAGATATTTCGGGAGGGTGTGGGGGTGCCGATAGAAGTGTTTTGATACAGGACACTTGGGGTCGAAAATGAATATTGGCGGCGCTGCGCTAAACTTAAATTGTCCTATCTCAAAGCATTTTTCTAAGCACCCGCTACACGCTCCCGAAATTGGTAAAGTCCGAGAAAAATCACCCTGTATGCAGGAATAAGATGGAGAGGCCCGTTGTAAGGCTTCGCCCACACTGGCTTGAGCTGCGGCCCCTTATTGCCTCTTGGTCCGGTCAGGCTAAGACCGCCTCATTAAGCCGATAACGGCCAAAGACTTCCGACGAGAGGCGAGCGATCAAGACTCGCCTCGCCAGGCCCGGCCCGCCGCCAGCCGGCCGAATTAAAGATTCTGCGGGCAGCAGCAGCGTCATCGGGCGGGCAAAGGATCGCACGCCATTGAGGTTTCTACTCACCCCTCCCCCCCTCCTCCCCCCCCCCCTCCGACCGTGACCAGACGCCCACCCTTTCGCTGAAAAGCCCGATCGTCGTGGCGGGCGGGGCGGGGCGGGGCGGGGCGGGGCGGGGCGGGGCGGGGCGGGGCGGGACGGGGCTATGCGGGACGGGGCGGGGCGGGCTGGGGCTGTCGCTCCCTTCTCCCGCTTCACTCCGCTTCCCGCGCTGCCGGCCGCCGACTCCTCAAATCTGCGTCGTAACGCGCCACCACCGTACGGTTGCCGCGGGAAATTCAGTCCAAACGATAACGCAGGATGGCATCGAATATGGCGTGAATAAAAGTGCAAGTGATTGCATAAAAGTGTATGGGTGTGTGTAAAAGTAAGCAAAGATGTGTCGAGGAGTGTGTACGTGTTAGGGAGATATAGATAGATAGATAGATAGATAGATAGATAGATAGATAGATAGATAGATAGATAGATAATAATAATAATAATAATAATAATAATAATAATAATAATAATAATAATGTTTATTGGTTCTTGGTTTTTTGGCGGTACAGATTGAGAGAAAAATATTTACAAAAAATAAAGTAGAAACAGATAGATAGATAGATAGATAGGAGTGACCGTTGCACTCCGAAGCAGGCATACAGTCACAGAGACGGTCCGGCTGTGCGAGGCCTGAGTGTCATTCTTTTTCTTCGCCAGTCCGCATAAATATCACTTACGCTACGGCTACGAAGCCTTCCTAACGAGCGGAATATTATTTTAAGAAGGCTTAAAAAATACGGGGGAAGCACGAGGAATAAATAAGAGAGCCGGAGGGGTCCCTTGGGGCAACGGATTGTGTGCGCGCAGAGAGAGAGAGAGAGAGAGAGAGAGAGAGAGAGAGAGAGAGAGAGAGAGAGAGAGAGAAATCACACCGGTTGTCATCTCTTATTATTCGGTGCGCCCCGGGACGACAGCGAGGCGAGGCGACGCGGCTTCTCTGGAGGAAGCGAAGAAACACAATCGGGTCAGGCCGGAGGCAGGGGTGAGGTGGGGAGGGGAGCGAGCCTTGGCGTGATCCAAATGAGAGAGTGCGGAAAACATATTGGATTCCCGGAGAGAGGACACACCACACTCTGGAGGGGGAGGGGCGGGGGCGGGGCGGGGCGGGGCGGGGCAGGGGCAGGGCAGGGCGGGGCGGGGCAGGGCGGGGCGGGGCGGGCGGCGCGGCGCGGGGCAGCGGGGCGGGGCGGGGCGGCGAGGGGCGGGGCGGGGCGGGGCGGGGCGGGGCGGGGCGGGGCGGGGCGGGGCGGGGCGCTCCAGACACGACAATCACGCGCCGGGCTGCGCTGGTGTCTGGTAGAGTCCTAGGACTCGAGTGTCTGGGTGCCCCTCGCCTTCGCCTTGCTGCTGCTGCCAGTGCACAGCAGCGGGGAATACAAAATGGCGGCTGATAGGAGGTACGTTGCGAACACACTGGCTTCAGACATTCACAAGTTCTCGACACCATCATGCACTTCGTCTTAATGCCCATTCCATTCCGCCGCTGTCTGGATCTCTTTTTGAGCAAAATATCAATAACACTCTGAGAAATGTTTGTAGGGGTTTTTAGGGGTTGCGAGAGAATTTTCCATGAGAAGTGTCGTAGTCACGACATCAAATTGTGAAGCACAAATAGGTCTTCAAGAATTGATGATTGCGATCGTAAATTTACATCAGTTGTAAATCACACGAGAAATGTTGCAAATGTACGAAGATATTTTTCTGCAATGAACGCACACGCTTAAAAGTTATTTCTTGATTAGGACACAGCACTGGACTTGAAATTATGTACTTGCATCACTGTGCTCCAAATGTGATTGAATAGTAGTGTCCGTGGCATTCGAATGGAGAAAAATGTTCTTGGACTGAGGTCGATTTTGGCTCAGACCTTGGCTCAGACTGAGATCCAAAGCGTTCCGGAAGACAGTTATAAAGTCAATAATCCTTGTTTCAAGCGCATTGGACAAGAACTCGTTTGTTTAGGTGCATCACGCCGTGGCCCCCGGCGCTGCCCCTGCTCCTGCTCCTCCTCCTGATGCTGCTGCTGCGCTGTCGTGTCCCGCGGTGGTCAAAAACTTCTGACCGCGCTGCCTGGTCAGGGGGTCCCGCAGAGCCCCGTCCAGTCCGGTCCAGGCGGTCCCCTGACGTCGCTCCTAGTGGCTGCCTGCGGCTCTGCCCCACCCCGCCCCGCCCCGCCCCGCCCCGCCCCGCCCCACCCCACCCCACCCCACCCCTCGTCTCACACGCGTCCCTGCGAGGCCATCCATAAACAAGGGCCGCACCGCACAGTGCGCCGCCGCCCTCTCGGAACCGGCAGTCTTCCCTTCCTAAAGCGACCGCGTAATATGAAATGTATTTGTCGGTCACGTCACTGACATCAGATACGAGCGTATTATCCCGCGGACGCAATAACAACTTCCTTCGTTTTCACGCACTCATTGTTTTTTTTTAAGCACACCTCACGGTCTTGACGGTTTCCTCCTTATCTTGAAAGCAACCTTTAAAATTCACAAAGGCATTTCAAAGTATTCAAGTTACATGGGTCCATACAGCTCGGGGACGTTCCCTTCCACTGTGAGAAATGTGTGTTAGAGTTCCGGGAAAATTTTCCATGAGAAATGTCGTCAAGTTACGATATCAAATTCTAAAACTACAAAATTTTAATGACACTTGTTATCGACTTGTGATTTTCAAACGAGCACAAATAGGCTTTCGTAAATTTCCGATTTACGAAAAAGGTCGTAAATTTCCGATTTACGAAAAAAGTCGTAAATTTACGATCTACAAAAAGAAACGTATATTTAGGTTTTCCAGTGTCCCCTCCCGCACAGGACAGTGGGACAGGGACGGACGAGCGAAGAGCAGCTGGAGGCTCGGCGAGCAGACACAATGCGCACCGGTATGAATCACAACAGCGAGCCGCGCCGGGCCGGGCTGGGCACTATCAACACGTGTTTCTCCGGGTGGAACGGACCGGGGCAGGGGGGGGGGGGAAGGGGGGCGATGGGGGGAGGGGGGAGAGCCGGACGCACCGAACTGAAGGGGGCGTCGTGACCGCTTCACCGGAGACCGCGTAGAGGCATGTGGAGGCAGAGTCCTGGAAGAGGGCGCAGCCCGCACGCAGATCAGATAACATATTGCAAATTATATTTAAAAAGGAAAAAAAAAAATACAACCAGATATTTCGTGCATGAGCTGCACTGCACGAATAAAAAAATATATTGTTTTGATAAGTCTCGAGAAGGGTCAAGTGGGGATGGAGAGACGAAAGGGAAAAGTGAATTAATTCAGAGAGAGAGAGAGAGAGAGAGAGAGAGAGAGAGAGAGAGAGAGAGAGAGAGCGACGAAAATGAGGAGAGAGAGATAAAGGCATGAAGAGAGGTGAAGATGCATGCTACTGCAATAATCCGCTCACGTTATGCGCCGTCACTCTCCGTGGTAGCCACGGGGGATGAAGAGTGGCGTGGCGGCGCTGCGCAGCTTTTTGTCGGGGTGCCCCGCCCCGCCCCGCCCCGCCCCACCTCACCCCGCCCCGCCCCGCCCACCCCGCCTCGAGAGATAAAGGCATGCAAATGGGGAAGAGGCCTGCTTATGCATGTTTTGTGGAGCGGGACGGCGGCAGCGGCGGTGGCGGCGGGCGCGCATACCGGCGGGGGCGGGCCTGCACTCAGTATCACCATACTGCATACAGTCACTTAATGTTTGGGTTAGCATGCCCGGGGAATCGTATGGTGGCAAACAGATGGAAATCTGATGTGCGGAGTGAATGAGTGAGTGAGTGAGTGAGTGAGAGAGAGAGAGAGAGAGAGAGAGAGAGAGAGAGAGAGAGAGAGAGAGAGAGAGAGAGATGGGGTGGCGGGAATGCAGCGAGGAGGCGTGGCGTACGGAAGCGACGGTGGGCCGGACTACAGAGCAGGGTGAGCCATCGAGGGCCGCCTGCAGACACCGACGTAGGCAACCCGCTGCGCACGGCTGCACTCCGCTGGCCTACCCCGCCGGCCGCAGGCGTTTTATTTCACGGAAACTCCGTGTCACACTGTCTGCAGTCGAATGTCGCAAACGTGTTTGAATTCCTTTTCCCACACTTGACCTCACAAATGTGTAACATTAGTAAAACATACACCAAATCTTGTTCCAATCATACGAACATGGAGCGCAGCTGCAGGGGAGCGACATTCATAGACTTAGGTTTCCGGTGTCGGTGTGTCACACTGTCGGCGAGCATTGCGAGACGCCGGGCAGGGGCAGCTAGGCCCGAGGGGGCAACCACTCCCCATCCAGGTGTACACGGGATTTTTACTGATTTCACAAGATTTCTCTCAGATTTTGATAGATTTCTCTCAGATTTTGATAGATTTCTCTGAGATTTCATGAGATTTCTCTCAGTTTTCATGAGATTTCACAAGATTTCATGAGATTTTCATGAGATTTCATGAGATTTCTTAGTTAGATTTCTAAGGATTTCATCGAGATTTCCGAGGATTTCATTGAGATTTCCGAGGATTTCATCGAGATTTCTGGGGATTTCATCGAGATTTCCACAGGTTTGTACACAGGATTTCCCGAGTGGTTGCCCCCTCGGCTAGGCCGGTGTGACGTGGTGTGACAGTGTGACGTGGTGGTGACCCTTTGCGCCGGTGCCGTGCGGTTCAGATGCGGGCCACCGATTGGGTTAGCTGCGCGCGCGGACGACTCGGCCACCAGGGGTGGTCTGTGGGAGGGGGAGGGGGAGGGTGGGGGTGGCAGCGAGCTCGCCACACCACGCCACGCCTCTTACCAGCTGTTGCATTCACCCCGCCCCCCGACGTAACCCCCCCCCCCCCCCTCTTCTAATAGACTAGACGTTCCGCGGAGGAGGGAGACGGAGGGAGAGCAGAGAGGGGTACACCTGAGCCAGCCGACTGATTCAGAACATCGCTCCCATGCCTCTGTCCTTCTCGCACTCACAAACGTGTCCTCTCTAGGGTATGAAGCTGCTCCATGAGTGCGACGAGGACAGAGGCAAGGGAGCGACGTTCTGAATCAGTCGGCTGAGCCCGTCGAGGAAGAATTCTGTCCCGCGGCAGGCCGCACGACACATGGCAACCCTCTACCCTCCCGGGGCGAGCTTCAACTATACCTGCTTTAATAAACTCAAACCTAGTTCCAGCGTCTCTAGTGCATCTCAACACGGGAAAACTGACGTCTTGGTTTTCAAGACGTTTTGGAAAAATTAAGACCAGGTCGATTTTCAAGACATTGCTCTTTCTTTTCAAGACGTCGTCTTGAAAAAGTGGAATTATTTCAAGACGACATCTTGAAAACCAAGAGCAATGTTTTGGAGATCGTCCTGGTTTTCAGGACGTTAAGGAAAGGTCTTGAGTATTCCAAAATGTCTTGAAAATCAAGAAAGTTGCATTGAAAAACAAAACGCCAGTTTTACCGTGAATAAGACAGAGGCAGGTCGTTAGCAGTAGCGCACTGCGCTGACCGCGCGTATAACCCCCAGCTCGTCACAGGCGAAAGGGCCTCTTGTTCGTGACCTCTGACTAACAGTGTACCTGGCCCCGCCCTGCCCCACCCCGCCCTGGGCCCTCTGGGCCTTCCCCTCCCTTCCCTCCGAGCCATACTGGTACTAACAGTTCCTGGTTTCCTCTCAAACTTTGCCGGAGGTCCTCCTGCCCGGGTCCTGTCGGCTGGGTGAGGAGGGGGAAGAGGAAGGGGGTGGGGGGGGGGGTCCTGTCGGGCAGCACACAGCTCGTAAAGTGGGAGACATGGCGCTGGGGGGCTAAGTGCCCGCCAGTTATTACACCTGCTATCTAGCGGAAAAGAGATCGCCCAAGGCAGCAGATGAGATGCACAACTAGGCCCTCTCAACTAGCTTACGGCCGGCCTAAAAGTCTTCATAAACGACTGGCATAACCGGCTTAATCTAATAGTCGGCCACCCACTCTCAAGCGTTTATAATCATTCATTTTTCTGACTTGTTAGTAACTCGAAAGACTCGTACAGAACAAAAAATATAATCTATGTCGCACGACAGCGTACGTCTAGGCTGATATCAGCCAACTCGTAGCTTACATTAGGTTTTTAAAAGTATTTTTTCCGAGCGGACTCGAGTCAGCACACTGTTAAACCAAGTGTGCAACTGTTCAGCACTTGTGTTGAAAGACCAGTCTAACACGTTCAAGTGCGCAACTTGACAATTGTGCAATTTTAAGTGCCAAACTTGCCAGTTGTACACTTGTAAGTGTTCAACTCGACAGTTGTGCACTTGCATCTGTTCGACAAGGGAAGTGTTGCACGGGACAGTTTAACACTTGCAAGTGCACAACGTTCGAGTTGAACACATGCGAGTGTACAACTGGCAAGTTAGGCACTTAAAATTGCATAATTGTCAAGTTGCACACTGACACGTGTCAGACTGAAAGTTGCACACTTACAAGTGTTGAACAGTTGCACACTTACTTTGACAGTGCAGCCCCGCCTGGCGCGACGAGAAAGGCTGGCCGGGGTCGGCCGCCGCCTACCTTCTGCTTGACCTTGGCGCGGTTGCCCGCTCCACAAGGGTAATTATCTTGGCTTGACAAATACGGGCGTCCGGGGCAGTGTGTAAGTACACCGGTCTACACCAACAAACGCCCCTCCCGCCCCCCTCTCTCACACACATAGACGAGGGGTGCAAACACAGACACAAACAAACAAGCGTCCCTGCTACGCCACTGTAACCTCCCCTCCCCTCTCAGTCCACACACCAACACAATGATGACGTTCTCTCCCTCCATCTCACTTTGCTCGACGCGGGTTCCAGCAACTGTGACGACTTTCTCTCCTGTCTTGCTGTCCCCGCCACTTTCTCGATGAAGCCGCCTGACCAAAGAGGTTCGGAGTTCTTCTTCCGGCCGAGCCGCCAGAGCTAATTCAACTCAGAGTGGTGCGGGGCGGGCGGGAAGGACCGAACTACTGGATGGTAAATTAAAGAGACTCGCTTTCTCTCCGACGTCATCGCCCGCACAACTATCGCCCCCTCCCCCTTCTCCTCTACCTCCCCATCCTTGCGCATCTTGGTTCGATTCCCGTCGCCTTCTCCAGAAAGACTTCCGGTTTCCGGTCGGCACGACACCGGAAACCGCCCCCTTCCCCCGGCGCGGTGGCGCGTCCAGACCCGAGGGGCCCTCCCGGATACAAAGGAAAACTATATAAGGGAGGGAAAGCCAAGGACCGCAGCGTGACAGCAGGAATAGCGACTCATGGGGCCACGGATGTCGCGTTTTATACCGTGTCTTCATAACCCAGGCCACAAGTCCTTCGTTTGAGACGCAATCACAGCTCAATACAACCAACGGTAGCAACGGTACTATTATCCCATTGACTCATGCGAATAAATGTAGGAGCTTTGAAGCGCGATGCACACACCAGCACTAAGCGACAAACGATGAAAAAGAATTGACCGCGAGAAAAAATAATGCACACTCTAAATAACCATGGACTTTACTGTTACTATAGCTTGTGGACTTATGTGTGCACGCCTACGCTGGTTACAATACTATGGTGCTGTAAGTAACAAAATGTAACTAGCTAGATACAAACAGAAAAACGAACAGAACACGGTATTGTATTAAGGTTATGCATGCACACATAAGTCCACAAGCTAGTAACAGTCCAAAAGTTGGTAACAATAAAGTCCACGGTCATTTAGGGTGCAAAACTGCGGGACGCAAAAAAAAGGAAAAAAAGGAATACAAGCAGTATTCCGCCTTACGACCTCTGCGAGCCGCTCAGGACGCGCAGCAATCCAAGCCCACCGCCACCATTTCTCAGGGGTAGGCCCCACACAAGCCGCGCCTTGACTTTGGTGGCATGGCGCGTCGTGTGTCTTTGGAGAGCCGCCAGAAAGAGAAAGCGGAGAAAATGGGGGGGAGCAGGGAGGGAGGGGAGGGGAGGGGAGAGGGGAAGGGGAGAGGGGGCGCAGCAGAGCAGACAGAAGCAGCGGGAGGCGACGGAGAGAGACCCTCCGCACTGCTGCGGCATGCCGCCTCATATGCCCCGAGCCCCACCGGTTGCGGCGGCGGCCGGAGCTTCGCGAAAACAAAGCATACCGTTTCACATAGGGACTAAATACAAAAAAAAAGAATGAAAAAGAGGGGCAAACAACAACGACGATTAAATAAAAAAAGCAGTGCAGTAATAATGATAATGGTGATGATTATTTCCTTGCGGCCCGGCCCGGCCCGGCCGTTCCGGCATGCCTTTAACGGCGAGTAAAAGCGCGTTGTGGCCGGGCGGGTGCACTTATCAGCCGCGGGGGCGGGGCGGGGCGGGGCGGCGGGGCGGGGCGGGGCGGGGCAGGGCGGGGCGGGGCGGGGCGGCGCCACAAGTGTTGCGGGGAAACGAATTAACTCTTTCGCCCCGACCGCATCTCGCTCCCTTGTGCCGCACCGCGCGCATAAATCAGGCAGAGCCTCGTCCCCTCCCTCCTCCCTCCCTCCCTCCGTCCCTCCGTCCCTCCCTCCCTCCGTCCCTCCTCCATCCCTCCCTCCCTCTCACGAGCGCGACTGTTCTCGCCTTCACAGAGCTGTATGCTCACATTTTGAACGTCTGCCGCGATCCCTCTCTTTCTCCCATTTTTCTTCTAGCTCACTCCCCACCCCCACCACCTCCTTTACATCTCACTTCCCTGCTGTTCCTTCTATATTTCTCACACACTCGATCTCTTCGACTCTTTGTCTCTCTCTCCCCCTCTCTCTCTCTCTCTCTCTCTCTCTGGGGCATATCTCGCTCTCCCTTCCTCTCGTTTAGCGGACGCTTCTCGGAGTCGGTACGCCGCCTGCCTGCAGTCTAATTACTCCGAGATATTTATCAAGCACCCCACTCATCCCCCACCACCTTCCCCTCTCCATGTTCTTTCTCTCTCTCTCTCTCTCCCTCTCTCCACCAGCATCTACTCTTCCTCTCCACATACCCCACTTCCGTCGGGAAGCTGCTGCCACCACACTAAATCCTTATGCATTTTTTGTGCATAAACATGGAGTATTTTAAATTAACATAAGAGTATGGACAATATCATGCCTAACCCTGTATTGTAACCGGTATTGTTCTTGAAAACAAAATTAACAGTGAAACACTGAGCCCCAAAAATTGTGTTCTTGATTTAAGAACATTGCTGTAAAGCTTTTAGACCACTGTTCTTAATTTAAGAAATTTAACTTAGTTTAATGACAAAATGCGTTTTGTTTAGTAGAATATTCCTATAGAACTTTAAGAACACTGCAAAATTAAGAACATAGTTTTCTGGGTGTGTACAATTAGCTCTTTGAACCGTACAGCGTACAAACAATTTTAACAGTTTTCTATATTGTGTTTAGAAATAACAGTTACATCCTGTTGTTAAAATGTGGCATCTTATACCAGTGTAGCAAGCCAGTGTAGCCAGTGTAGCAAAACTCATCTTTTCGGGGCGGGGCGGGGCGGGGCGGGGCGGGTCGGCGCTGCCACTGAAACAGCAGCCGATACAGGCGATCAACGCATCCATCGCCTGACGCGCCGTGTGTTTTATGGACCCCTTTTGTGTTGTGGGGCACGGCTCGCCCGCCGCCGCCGCCCCGCCTCACTTCCAGTTTGCGATCTTCCTCCCCCCCTCCCCACTCCCCCTCCCCTCCGCCCCTCTCGCTCGCGCCCGCCTCGCCGTAATTTGTGTAGTAAATGCTCGACTTGATCGTCCCGCGCCCCTAAAGAAAGGGAGGAGGGGTTTTACACGCCAGGTGGGTCGGTCGTGAGATTTTACCAAACCTCCTCGGGGAAAAAGAAAAACCTTAGTCAAAGTAAAAGGATTTTTATCCTGTACGCGGTAAAAACTTTCGTCCAGGTTTTCAAGCAGCCTTTCCTGATTTTCAAGCAGATTTGGAAAAACAAAGCAACCCCGATGTGGGTGCTTGGAATCCTGGACATTTTTCAAGCAAGTCGGCTTCGAAACAAGTACGGCGTCCCGCAAATCAGGACGCCCGGCCCAGCTAAGGTACATACTATTAACTGAATACCTTGGCATGTACACACGAAAAATCACACAGAAACTACGTGTGTACCGGGCGTTTCATAGAAGACGTAGGTAGCTACGGGCGGGTTTGCCTACCCCAGGGACTATCGCGCCTTACGGGGAGTTTGGGTAGGCAAACCCGCCCGCACCTGCGTCTTTTATGAAACGCCCGGAACATGCCAAGGTATTCAGCAAGTAGTGTGTACCTTGGCATGTACACACTATTCACTGGCAAGGGCATGTACACGTACACACTACTAACTGAATACCCGTAAGTATGAGTAAATAATGAATACTTGTACACATTTGGTTTTTCAAAGAATGAGCGGAGACAAGAAATTTTTTTTCTTTTACGCAGAGTAGGACAAAGCAGCTTGTCCTCCTGCAGTGAATGTTAATCGCCTTTCCTTAACTCCCCTGCCACCCCCCTTCACCCACCCCGCCGCCCTCCCCAGCGAAATCCCTATGAAGTCTCATATGGGGAGTTGTTGACTGTCAGTCAGCCGGGCCACCTCCCTCTCCCCCTCTCACACACACACGCACACACACACACACACACGGGCCGGTATGCAACAGAGGCACGCCGCGCCCCAGCAGCGCTAAGGATGCGGCATGTCGGCACTGTCAGGCGAGACAGCCCCCCCCCCTTCCCACCACCACTTATACTGCCACCCCCTCCCCCTCACTCTCCTTCTCTCCTTCTCTCCTTCTCTCCTTCTCTCCTTCTCTCCTTCTCTCTCTCTCTCTCTCTCTCTCTCTCTCTCTGACTCTCGCTCGCTCTCTTTCTACCACGATTCGGCGGCTCCATATCGCTCGTCCTTCACTCCAAGAACAGAAGAGAAAGAAAAGGGGGAAGTCAGAAAAATAGAGAGAGAGAGGGGGGGAGAGAGAGAGAAAGAGAGAGAGAGAGAGAGAGAGAGAGAGAGAGAGAGAGAGGAGGGGGCGAGAGGCAACGTATGAAGGCAAGAGTATAGTGGGTGGGAGGAGAGCGGGAGAGGGTAGGGGTCTCCTAGCGATTAAGGAAGAACAAATAAGACGGAAGGGAAAAATAAGAGAATAAAAAAACGGGACAGCAAAAGAGTGAGGAAGACGACACTTTTAAAGGCCTCACCAGCAGTCGTGTCTCGCCCCGCCTCGTCCCACGCGCTCGTCTTGTGTTTTTCGTGTCAGCGTGTCAGCAGAGCGGCAGCGCGCGCCACACGAGCCAAAGCGAAGCGGCGCCGGCAAACGTCACGGGCAAAGGCAAAGCGCCCTTTTGGCAGTGTGAGCTAATACGACAGAGAGACTGGCGGAGAGGGGGAGAGAGAGGAGAGAGAGAGAGGTGAGGGGAGGGAGAGAGAGGGGGGGAGAGAGGGAGAGAGAGAGGGAGAGAGAGAGAGAGGGAGAGAGGGAGAGAGAGAGGGAGAGAGAGAGAGAGGGAGAGAGCGAGAGAGAGGGGGAGACGAGGGGCGTTTAATCCCGAGCACACGGGTCACATTGTTTCCAATTGATTCCGGAGACCGGCTAGCAGGTCTCCAGCAGGTCTCCAGCAGGTCTCAGGCAGGACTGCTACTGGACCGGCGCCAGGCGGGACTGCCCGGCGGGCCGTGGGCGTGGGCGACGCCCGGCGCGGTCAAGCAATCCATACTTTTTATTGCAGTCCTGCGGGCGCACACTCTGCGGCGCCGCCCCCCTCTCCCCCCGCGCCGCGTGGCGTGAAAATCACCGTAAGCTTTTTAGGGTGCGACTATAGATTGCGACTGTGTACATGCGTTATTGGTAAACTCGTACGCGGCCGTTTTCGATTAGTTGTAAGCCGACGGAGCTGACCGGGGGGGAGGAGGTTCGGAAAGAGCGAGGAGGAGGGAAATGCGAGGGTAAGGGGTAAGGGCTCCGCCCCAACACAGCCAAACTGCTACACCGCATTTCGCGTACGCCCTGCCGCCTGCTTTGGCTGCCGCGCCCCGCCCCGCCCCGCCCCGCCCCGCCCCGCCCAGCCTCGCCCCGCCCCGCCTAGGCCACGCCCTCATCCCGACGCGCCGTTATGCAGCTTTTGTAATCCGTTTTATTGCAGCCCCGCCGACTCTATTATTCATGATAAAAAGCTCTGTTTCTCACTGCCCCCCCCCCCTCCTTCAGCCAAGCGTTATTTTGGATGTCCCGCCCCGCCCCGCCCCGCCCTCTGCGCAGCACCTCTGCCGATCCGGTTGTGGTGTTTTCTGCCGCGGAAGATGTTGTTTGCCTTCGGCACGACATCTGCGCCATCTGCCCGGAGGGGATGCGGGGGTATCAGGTTCGGCTGGGGGCGGACAGATGTTGGGTTACCCTTATAGCAGCAACAAGACAATTCATCAAAGGTAGCGCCCCCCCCCCCCCCCGCCCCACGGCACCATACCCCCTCTCCATTTCATTACGGCTAAATTGCCAGTGATAGTCAACGCGTGTCATGGAGAAAATATATCAAACGAAAAAATAGGGGGAAGCCCACGTTCGTAAAATATAATGGCGAGGAATTCCTCCGTCTCACGCGGCGGATAAGTCAAAGTCCGCATAATGCCCGTGAAACATCTTTAAGGACGCGGTTATTACAAGGTTTCTATCATACAGAGTAACGACCCTCCCTTGCCCTCCTCTCTCTCTCTCTCTCTCTCTCTCTCTCTCTCTCTCTTTTCCTCTCAGCCGCACCTAATATATTGCGCGAGTTGACTTTAGCCAGCAACATAATCGCTGCGGACGTATAGAGTTGCCGACCGGCCGGGCTCGAGTTTTAATTCATTGGAGTGTATGGAGCAGTGCGGCCAAAGTTTTGGCCGCGCTCTGGCGGGCCTTGGCTGGTGAGACTCCCCCCCCCCCCCCACCCCTTCTAATCCGAACAAGAGAAAGCGATAGGGTGTAGGGAAAGGGGAACCCCTAGCAAACTGGAGAGAAAAACAAGAAGAGCGAGAGAAAGAGCGAGCAAGAGGGAGAGAGAGGAGAGAGAGAGAGAGAGCACAGGGAAGCAGACATTAATCAATCAGCCCCACAAGCCAAATGCCCCCCCACCCACCCACCCACCTCCTCCATGTTCACCCTTTCTGCCACCTTACCCTTTCATTCTGTTGATTCATCTCTTTTGTATTTAATATTTCCCCTTTCTTTTGTAACGTGACGAAATGAAATTATTGCACGCCTAACACGCCTAGCACTAATGGGTTTCAGATTACGCGACCGTACGTGTGTTACTTGTGTGCGGATCGGGGTGGGAGTGGGGGGGGGGGCCTCGGCGTGTGTGGGAGGAAGTTAGAGGGAAGTCACAATGCCGAATCATTAAGGCTTTTCCCGGTACTCGTACAGTATACCGGCAGCAGAACCTTCACTGTAAGCCCCGCAATGACGCATGTTATCGGAAAAGGGATAACGCGCGTCATGCAGTTTTGGTATACATGTGACTAGTATTCTATCTATATACTTTTTGAGCACGTGCTGCTGTAAGCATTCTAGTTGGTGTATGAATTTGAACTCGGGACCCTTTGACATGTACGCTCGTTGGAAAGGAAATTTTACTAAAAATTTAACGGTGTCATCAGAAATAAAATTCAGGAACTTGCTTGAAAATTATTCAAGAAAAACTGCATAATGACGCACGTCCCTTTTGCGAGAACGTGCGTCATTAAGGAGCTTGCAGTGTTTAATACACAGCCACGTGCACACCCGCCTACTACACAGCAACTACTACAAGAAATTCTAGAGAATTTTTTTCTGTCTCTGGATTCAACTTTTAGCAGCACCAGCAGTCACCACTGTGGTTATATGTTTTCCTCCATGTGATGCCTTGGGCCTTCGCTCAACGCATTTCCTATTAATTTTAAAAATATATGAAGCAGTATATATGCACATGCACGTGCCTAGGAACACAGCCTCACGCACGACGAGACACAACACTGAAGTTTAAAACAAACACTGCGTTCAGTCCCCGTAAGCACAAGCCCCCACGAAAGTTTGAAAGTTTCCCATAAAGTTCACTATCGAGTTGACCATCCCTACTATGTGTGTGCGTAAGAGAGAGAGAGAGAGAGAGAGAGAGAGAGAGAGAGAGAGAGAGAGAGAGTAAAGGAGGGGGTAGGAGTCGTTTCACGACACGTATCTGACGCAAATTAACGTGGTGAGGAAACTACACCATCCGATGCAAACAGGCGAGGCATGATTGACGCGCAAGGTCACCCGTCTAGGAGGGGCGCGTCCGAAACAACGACGATCTCCGGTGGAATTTGCCGCAGAGTGCGTCATATACATATTCGCACGCGGCCCGCAGGCAGGCAGGCAGGCCAAAGACAAACTCACAAGCTGCTAACAAGGCTCGCGGGGCCGGGCGCGGCGAGCGGCGCCTGCTGCGAGTGCTGCCTATGCAGAGGCGCAGGCGAGGGAGAGAGGCCTGGAGGGGGCGGAGGGGAAAGAGAGGGGAAAGAAGAAGAAGAAGAAGAAGAAGAAGAAGAAGAAGAAAAAGAAGAAAAATTGCGGAAAACAGCCCAAGCCTCTCTACATGCTCCATAGCGGAAGAAGTAAAAGTAAACGCTGGCATACACTCGGTCTCCCGGCAGGTGTTAGTTGTTAGTCTACCTCTTCCTCTCTCTCTCTCTCTCTCTCTCTCTCTCTCTCTCTCTCTCTCTCTCTCTCTCTCTCTCTCTCTCTCTCTCACACACACACGTCGTATATATCACGTGTCAGATCAGAGGGTTGCCTACCTAATAAGGGGCAATCACATGGCGGGTGGCCCGCTGGGAAATAAGGTTCTAGACGGATGTGATCTTCCGCTGCTCGTCTCGCGCGCGCCGCTCTGCTCTCAGTAGCGCACAGGAGAGAGAGAGAGAGAGAGAGAGAGAGAGAGAGAGAGAGAGAGAGAGAGAGAGGGAGAGAGAGAGGGAGAGAGGGAGAGAGGGAGAGAGGGAGAGAGGGAGAGAGAGAGAGAGAGAGGGAGAGAGGGAGAGAGAGAGAGAGAGAGAGAGAGAGAGAGAGAGAGAGAGAATGGGGGGAAAGAGAGGGGGGGGGAGGAAAACTAGACTCACGCAAGGAGGCAGACAGGGAGGGTGAGGGAGAGGCAGACAGAGAGACGCAGGAAATACAGAGATCCGAGAATGGGGGAAGGGGCTATGAAAGCAGGGCAGGCAGGGTGTAGGTAAAGGGGCGCACCACATAGGGTCCACTACCGACCACTCCCGGGCGAGCGTGCGGAGGCAGGAGCGCCTGTGAGCAGCGGGGTAGGCAACCAGGCACGCATCGCTATGTTACGATGGCCTATCACACGCAAGACAGGGGCCAAAACATGGAGCGGCAAAAGAACAAATGTTCACAAATGTTTCTGAACTGCCCGCTTGTTGTTAAACGTATGTGATAATTTGTATTTTTCACTGTCCCCCTACTCTGTGAAAAATGAAATGCCTAATACGAAACCGATGACGGAAGCGTTCCGTACTATGATGGGTACGGACGATTCCTTCCCAGCCATAAACTAGTTTTCCTCTAACGGTACTGTAGGAATTGCCATATACTACGGAGATATGAACGGACGTTTCCGTTTTCCTCAAGTACGGAAGTCTCCGGAAAAATTATTAGCGGTACTTTTACCGTACCTATTTTTTGCAGTGTGCAAACACACATACACAGAGGAAAACTCGGAGAAACTACATGCGTCGGCATGCGTCTATCTTCTCACTCGTTATATCTTTATTTCTCCATTTCTTCCCCCTTAACTCTTCTCTCCCTCTCACTCTCCCTCCCTCTCTCTCTCTCTCTCGTCGAGCCTTGCAAAGCGTTGGGTAGTCGGTGTTCGGTGACAAAGTGACTCAAGACGGTGGAAGGCACGGGGGATGGCATGGGCGGTAATGACCACGGAGAATTTCGTAGTATAAATATTCATGGTAGAAATGTTTTATAGCGAGTTCAAGGTCATTCGTTGTTATTTTTCCGTTGCACCACACTATTTTTTACAGACGTGCAACTTTTGAAAGACGCGATGACCGACCAACGTCCCATGCGGCGCATGTGCCGGCCGCCCGGCTCCGGTCCCACCACGGCATTTCTATGGGTTCGTTAGCCGCGTTGACATTTTCACCATCCCCAAACAGTCATTGCGCCCGTCGAGAGAGAGAGAATAGGAGGGGGAGGGAGGGAGAGGGAGGGAGAAGGAGGGAGAGGGAGGGAGAACGAGGGAGAAGGAGACGAAGAGGGAGCGAGAGAGAGAGAGAGAGAGAGAGAGAGAGAGAGAGAGAGAGAGAGAGAGAGAGAGAGAGAGACGTCAGCTTGTAGTAGCAGTAGCAGTGAACTTCAAGATGGCCCACAAAATACGATTCAGACACTGTCCTTCTACGGCAAACACACGGACACACACACAGACACCCTTCACAGTGCACACAGAACGGCTTTGCTCGGACATAGCCCTCTATCAGGGAGCCCTGTCCTAGAGGGCAATGGGCCAACTCGGAAAAGGGTTGACCTTTCATGTGGGTCCACATTTCCCTGACTATCTCTGATTTGAGTCTCGTTCCTTGAGACGCTTGCACACACACACACACACACACACACACACACACACACACACACACACACACACACACACACAGGTTGGCGCGGCACGCCCGGCGGGGAGGTGTGGGGTCGGGAAGGGTTAGGGACAACCATAGGGCGCGCACGCGGTTCCAAGGCCTACTACAGCCTGAACCAGGCGAAGGTCTCGGCCCGGCCCGCCCTTTCTGCTCCTCTGGGAAGCCTGGAGGTGGGCTGGCCCTAGCCCTGGGCTGGGCGGGCACGTCCGGAGAGGGCGCGTCGCCTTGGATCAAGGCCTTATTACGGCAGGAGGGGGGGGGGGGGAGCGCTGGTCAGCTTGGACGCCGCTAGCCGCACAAACCCCAGCCGGTTGGGCGAGCCGGGCAAGAGGCACCTCAAAGAGCGCAGCTGTTGGTTCTGGTTCTGAGAGGGCATTTGACAAATCAGTGTAAGTGGTTAAAGAGGCACCTCAAACAGCACAGCTGCTGTTGGTTCTCAGAGGGCATTTGACAAATCAGTGTAAGTGGCTAAAGTCACATGACATTCCTCGCTTTGTCTCGTCATCGCTTGATCAGGGCAACGCTCGCGGAAAAGCACTACTTGCACTGAAAATGAACGAATCCTGATTCTCGCTCCTATACGGGCGAAAATTTGAGGGTAATTTTATTACTCTCTGCAGAGTAAGAATTTGTTTCCTCGACAATATTTGAGAAAGAATTTTGTAATCTCGCCCTAATAAAGAGAATTCTTGCTTTAAAAAGTGAGGCTAAAAATCCTTACTACACGGAAAAAAATGGATTAGCTGAAACAGCTGATACATTAGCTGGTATGGCCTTAGCTAATAATATTAGCTGCCTTAGCTTATTATCAGCTGTAACAGTCAAAATATTTTCCCTCACAGCTTATGCGTTTTTTCCTAGGCAGCTGTGAGAGCTAATATCTCAGCTGTTACAGCTGATAATTAGCTAAGGCAGCTAATATTATTAGCTAAGGCCATACCAGCTAATGCATTAGCTATTTCAGCTAATATTTTTTTTCAGTGTACTCATATAGAGCGAGGCTAAAAAATATTTCGCTCAAATAGAGTGAGGTTTAAAATTCTCACCCTAAGTAAGTAAGGAAAAGTGTGTCCTTTCCCTTTTCGGGTGAGAATCTGGATTCGAGTTTTTGCAGTTTGCCACTGCAACGCTATTGTGATGAATAAATTAAAGTCGGGATGACAGGTCATCGACAAAAAAAATATTCGCAAACACTTGTCGCTTTACTCGACGCGACGTCGCCACGACTCTCTATAAATGATTGGCAGCATGGTGGTGTAGGGGGGGGGGGGGGGGGGGGGGGTGATGCTTCATAATGCAGGGGAAACAGGCTGGCGAATGCGCGCCAGTGTAGACAGCTGCGAACGACACGAATGTCTGGGTTATTTCCGGACCTCGGAGTATGCAGTTGATATTTCTGGAATTGTTATACAATAAGAAACCTAAGCCACAATGTGTTCTTGATTTTCAATGTGCTTGAGGTCGTACTTTTTTGAAGAGTATATTTCCTACAACATACTAGCCGCGCGGAACGAGACCAAAAGTAATTCTTCAAAATTGATTTATAACGAAAACTGCAAACTTAAGAACATTGTACTCGGCGACTGCAGACAACTTCACTTAAACCACGACACGGATCCCGCCGCGCCGCACCCATTCTGCACCCACCACCAGTCAAGACGTACCTGCAACAAAACAGAAAACACGGACGTCAGATTGAGAGATGGACTGGTGATTACTCACTCCACTCCCCTCCAGACAAGTGAATAAGCGCGCCCACTACTGCGGGTGATAATAATAATACACCCGGCAGGACATCACCGGGGTTGTCATCTCCATCTCCGCGATAGGAAACTTTTTAATTAAAAGCGTCGTGTTGTTATTTTGCGGCGAGGCGAGGCAGCGCGGGGCCCTTTCTTAGGCAGTCGGTCGACTGATGGAAAGCAAAGCAGGGAGGAGGAGGAACTGGAAAGGCGTTAGGTGAGGCATGAAACAAAGGCGTCCGGGGCAGACGCTGGCAAAACTTTTGGAAATTGCAGTCGTCCTTCCTTTTTCCTTCCCGTCCAGATTTTCCCCTCCAGACGCGATGTTTATTCCGCCCCGCCCGCAACCCCTTTCGAGAAAGTGACGTAATGTGATAGGACGGGACGGGCCGAGCGCGGCCGGGCGTGCTCGTGACCGGTATCACCCCAAAAAGTCCATTTGGAAGTTTTAGCTCGGATGTAACTAGATCGTTTCGCCCTTGAGGTGAACGAACAAGAGGCGAGGGCGAGGTCTTTGAGGTTGACCCGAGGGGTGAACGACTCAAGGTTTCGGCGTGTCGGCCGGATTACCCAGAGCCAGGATTACCTCCAACTTCCCTCGGATAACCATAGGTTTTAGCCACCAGTAATCCGACAGCGTCGCGTCAGCCAGGTTCCGGATTACCTGAGTTGTTTCCGCGTCGATAGTTGACCCAAGCACTGTGCACAGAGCTAATGCCCGTTTTATTACAAAATTATCATTTGGTTTCGGCGCGTAATAAAATGCACGCTTAACCCTTATGCACGATTTTTGCATCGTTATGCACGATTTTATACAACCATAGTTATGCACACAATTTTATGCATAACTATGCACACAATTTTATGCATAACTATGCACACATTGTACATAATTATGCACAAATTCGTGCATAAGGGACAGAGTTAAGCATAGTTATGCAGGAAAAATTGTGCATAGTTATGGTTGCTTAAAATCCTGCAAGACTTTTGCACAACAAAGTGCATAAGGGTTAAGTGTGTGTGATCGGACCTAGACGCGCAACTAGTCCACCTCGAGTGCTCGTCCCTCGCGGTGGCCTCGGCCTGGACGGCCTCGGCCGCACGCAGCGAGATACGCAGCGGGACGCACAGCCCAGGCACCTGTTGCCAACTTTAATACAACATCAGCAGCAAGTGCTTGCAGAGGGAAGCTCACCACCACCATACATCATCCCCGTATAATTCTCACATAACGCAAACGCTGCCCTGTTTAAATTCACCGCCCTCCTCCTCCTCCCGCCCTACGCACGGCTCGGCGCCTTGCGCCACCTGTCTGCAGTTTGGCACGCGCGCGTCGCGTCTTGAGGGACGCGGGCCCTCGAGAAAAAAAAAAGTAAACTGTTTGCATTTTTGTTAAAGAAAACAAAATATACAGTATTTACACTGTGAGAAATGTTTGTAAAGGTTACGGGAAAATTTTCAATGAGAAATGTCATTAAACGACGATATCAATTTGCAAAATTACTAAACTGAATATAGACACTTGGTATCGACTTGTCGTTCTTAAACGATGGTAAATTTAAAAAGTCATTTCTAAATCGCAATTTACAAGAAATGTTGTAACTTTCCAAAGATATTTTTCACCGTGTGGATACTCGCCATCAGGAGAGCGCGATATTTTCCCTCTCTCTTTAAGAGCGAGGTGTGGTTTTCTCGCTTGATTAGAACAATAAATTCAGAAATCTCGCCCTCTTAGCGCGAAGATTGGGAAACCTCGCCCCTTTTTGAGTCAGAATTTTTACTCTTGATCTCACTCAATTTGAGTCATGTTGCAGGTTCTTTATCAATAAGAGCGAGGTTCCTAAAGTCTCACTTATAAATGGGGCAACGCGGAAAAAAATCTCGCTCATTTAAGGTCAGACATCTCACTCTTGGATTTGCAGTGGATGACAACCCCGAATCATTATGAGTGCAACACGTAAGACTAAAGTCAAGAAGACGAACAAACGAAGGGAAACAAGCGCGTGGGCGGGCAGGGGGAGGGGGAGGGCGGGGGCGGTCTGACTGCAATGATAATCGGGAAAATGGCGGACAGGACGAGTAGGGCATAAGTAAAAGTGGATGAAAGAGCTGAGCGCCCCACCCGACCCGGCGCGGCCCGGCCGGGAGATTCAGTGATAAGGCGGGAGCCAGGCGCCCGGCTAGCCCGGCCCCGCCCGGCCCGCTCCGCGCTGCTTTTGCGACTTGCTTGTTGTGATTGCGGCTGCCCCTGCCCCTCCCCCTCCCCCCACCATAGTCCTTGTGCTTGCTGATGCTGCACACTGCCATCTTTCCTCCTCCCACTCCCCTCGTTCTTCTTTCTCTTCTTTCTCTCCTCTCTCTCTCTCTCTCTCTCTCTCTCTCTCTCTCTCTCTCTCTCTCTCTCTCTCCAGTAAGAGGTGGGAGGTGGGCGAGCAAAAGGGGCAAGGCTGTACCTGCTGGCCTTGTGGAGAAGAAAACAACACGGTTCTTTCGGCCCCGGACCGGGCCTCGCTCGCCTTGGCCCCGCCCCGCCCCGCTACACGACTAGATTGGTGGGTGTTCGTTCGTATTCCCTCCACACCCCCGTCAGCAACAAATCCACCGGCGGCGCTTTGCTCCGCTCGGCCCGGGCCGGCCCGGTCGCCTCCACAAGCGCACCGCTTTCATACGGGGAGACGAGTCACGTGCGGCTAGATATCTACTGATCTCCAAACAGTCGGCGCGAGGGAGAGAGAGAGAGAGAGAGAGAGAGAGAGAGAGAGAGAGAGAGAGAGAGAGAGAGAGCACACTAGCAGGTACACGCGTGTATACTGGGAATGCAGATAGTATTTTAGCATTCGCGGAAAAGAGAAATATCAAAATGGTAAAAGGACTGACCGCACTTATTTTTTCTCCTGCACTGTAAAAAAAAAATATCTCTGTAAGTTTACGACTTATTTCGTATTTTGTGATTTACAAACGGTGTTGTGACTTTAAGATCGAAATCGTAAATTGACGAAAGCCTATTTGTGCTCGTTTAAGAATCAGAAGTCAATACCAAGTGTCCTTAAAATTTTGTAATTTTACAATTTGATATCGTAACTTTACGAGATTTCTCGTGGAAAGTTTTCCCGTAACTCTTACAATCATTTCTCACAGCGTGGCTGCGTGTTAATGGGGCTGCATTCATAGCAGCGTGAAAGCAACTTTTGCACACTCATTCAGAGTGCTTGACCCCGCCCCGGACTACCCCGCCGAGCCGCACCCTAGCCCCACCCCGCCGTACCCACAATTAGCGTGATTCGCACATGATGGGCATGTATCTTGCACGAGCGCTGCAAGGATATCAGCCAAAGCCACTGGAGCACGTAGCTTGTGAGGTATGAATTTTAATGCGACGCCATGGCGTTGGCTGGGCGGGTGGAGGTGAGGCGGGCGGGGCGGGGTTGGGTGGGGCAGGGCGGGGTGGGGCGAGGACACGTCGCGCAGATGGTACGGCAGCCCTGCACAGCCAGCGGCGGGGTAGAGGGAGAGAGAGAGAGGGGGGGGGGGGAGAGAGAGAAAAAGAGAGAGAGAAAAATTGAAATTGAATTTGAATTTGAAATTATTTTCTTTTAGGCTTCAAACAAAAGGGCTAAGGGCTAAATAGCCCCACTGCAGTAAGCAGTCTGCTCTCACATTTACAAATAAATAAAAAATTTTAAATAAAAATAAAATAAAATATGTACTGTATTTATGTAGTATTTAACAATAATTAGACAATAATTGTGAAAAATTATTAATTAATTAATTATTAATATTAGAGAGAGAGAGAGAGAGAGAGAGAGAGAGAGAGAGAGAGAGAGAGAGAGAGAGAGAGAGAGAAGGAGAGACAGAGAGAAAGTGGGACGTAAACAAATGAAAATGAAATGGAGAGAAAACATAAAACGAATGTAAGCGAGGGCGATAAGTAATGAAGAAATGTCAACTAAAGATTTCTGAGGCTGTCAATGGAGCGAGCGAGGCAGAGCACGTCGGTGTATAAACACAAGGAACAGGGGCATTACTGTGAGGAGGGCAGGGCCCCACACGCACCCATACCCCAGGGCCAGGCCGGGCCGGCCCCCGGGCGGACCCGAGCCATAGGGCCGCCCACGCCCAACAATGGCAAGTTCCACACATAGCGGGGTACTTGCTGAAGTAGCAGAGAGCTCCGGGCCCTGAGGGGAGGGGAAGGCTGCCCCATCAGGCAACGTGCATTCCGAGCAGATCTATTCAATCCCACCCATTTGCCACACCGTTAGGGGGTTAGTGGCGGGGAAGGGGGGAGAGGGGCGAGAGCGGGTAGAGAGGGAGAGAGAGAGAGAGAAAGAGAGAGAGAACGGGAGGTGGCAGCGAGGTAGCACGTCGTACGGGGCGGAGAGGTGCGGCATGTGAGCTGCGCAACATTCTAACTAGGAAGGAAGAGTGTGTGTAATAGAGACAGAGAAACGGAGAGAGAAAGGGGGCGAGAGAGAGAGAGAGAGAGAGAGAGCGGGAGCAGAGAGAGAGAGAGAGAGGCGGGGGGGGAGGGGAAAGCGAAGTGTGGTGTGGCAGGGAGAGATGGGCAAGAACGCGGTGGAAAGTGAGGGGGGCGGGGTGGTTCAGAAGGAGAAATTTGAAAGAGGTAGCTCGTCACACAACCCTTAGCGCGCGTCCGTATACTCCATACTCCGAGGCGAGCTGCCCGGTCCGTCCCGACCGCCGGCCGGGCCCCTGTCCTGTACTGTCGGGAGGGCGGGGCGGGGCGGGGCGGGGCCGCTCGTGCAGCAGACCTGTGACCTTGAGCCCCCCTACCCCTGCGGCACCACCCCCCGGCTGGGGCAAATATGGAACTAAACACAGGCAGGCGTGCCGTGCCCTTTGTTAACCTGGCAGCTAGCGGAGAGAGAGGTAGAGGGAGGGAGGGAGAGGGAGGGAGAGGGAGGGAGAGCGAGGGAGAGGAGGAGGAGAGGGAGAGGGAGGGAGAGGGAGGGTGAGGGAGGGTGAGGGAGGGAGGAGGGAGAGGAAGGGAAAGGGAGAATGGGAGAGTGGGAGAGGGAGAGTGAGAGAGTGGGAGAGTGAAAGAGAGAGAATGAGAAAGAGTGAGAGTAAGAGTAAGAGGTGGAAACCATCTGACGCCATTCTGAAAACGT
Source organism: Frankliniella intonsa (assembly GCA_033675135.1). Lineage (NCBI taxonomy): Eukaryota > Metazoa > Arthropoda > Insecta > Thysanoptera > Thripidae > Frankliniella > Frankliniella intonsa. Next base: position 1,660,386 of record CM066248.1, read on the forward strand.
CGGCATCGTCGACGCATCAAGTTTCCATTTCCATAACCGAACGGAGCGCATCGCCTTTCTTTGAGCGGTCGCCGCCCCGCTCCGCCCCGCTCCGCCCCGCCCCGCCCCGCCCCGCCCCGCCCCGCTCCGCCCCGCCCCGCCCCGCCCCACCCGCGTACAGAGCCGGTACAACAAGATGGAGAGGGGTTATTCACGAGAGCGGGGCAGGCGCGCGAGAGAGGAGAGAGGGGGATGCGGGGCACGAGTGAAAAAGCATGGCGACCGCTCCGCTCAGTGTGCGTTTGTGTGAAATGGCGGTCATCACATAGAAGGAGTGGGGGAAGAGGGGACAGCATAGGGGAGAGGGGGAGGGGGTTGGAAAGGGAAAAGTGGCTTGTGGGCCAAACGCCTGGCCACCGCTGTTATCTGGCGGTAAACGCTAAATGCCATTACATCCTGAATGCCTTGGCCATCATTGTTATCTCCGAGAGAGAGACAGAGGTTGGGGGGAGCGGGAGAGGGAGGGGTGAAGAGAGAGGAGGGGGAGGGGGAGAGGGAGAGAGAGGAGAGAGAAGGAGGGAAGAGAGAGAGAGAGGGCGACGGAAAGAGAGCGGCCGCAGTGTGCGTGTGAGAGGTTGTGTGTGTGTGTGTGTGTGAGTGTGTGTTGAGGGTGATGTTGTGGGGGTCATGGGAATGCAGAGAGAGGCTGGACACAGGTTAGAGAGGGAGAGGCAGGGGAGAGGAGGGGGAGTTTAGTACAATAAGATGAGATCTCTCCCCCGCCCCGCCCCGCCGGGCGGAATGCCCCGCTGCTCGCTCATTGTGCCGCCGGGCCGGCCCCAGACGTGCGGGCCGTGGCGAGCGCGACATACTCAGTCCCTGCAGGCGGAGGCACTGGTCGGGCGCGGTGGGCTGCATGCTGCCGCGCACAGGGGCTTAAGCTCGCCTCACCACCCCCGCTAAAGTACACTGTAAAATTTTAAGTCGTCACATAACGACAAAGTCAGTGCTAAATTTTACTTTTTTGAAAGGTTTGTCAAATGACAAATGGTTTATCACGTTGTGACGAAAGATTCATGTCAAGTGACGAAACGTATGTCAGGTGACGGCTGTTTCGTTACAGCTCTTGTGACGAACTATTCGTAGCAGTATTTATCGTCACATGACAATTTGGTTTAACAGTGAATTTGGGCAGGGCGGAGCGGGGCGGGCGAAGCGGGCGGGCGGGGCGGGTGGGGCGGGAGTGACGGGGGAGGGCCAGCAGCTCGCCGCCGTGCACCGGGCGCATTTGTCATCAGTCGGCGCGCTGCCGCTGCCGCCCCTCCTCGTCACGCAGCAGTGGCACTGTCACGCCGCTGTCACGTGACGGGACGCACGCAGAGGCGTCAGGCGTGTCTGACCGCGTGGACGCCACGTGGACGTGAGTGACTCTAGCCGACGCGAGTCCAAGCCCGGCCCGGCCTCCACAAACACTCTACTTAGTGAAAGTGCGCAAGTTCCCCTGCTGCCGAGCCTAGCCGGACCGAGCTGCTGGTCCACCTGACGACTTCTCTCATCTCACCACTCACTCTGAATGGCAAGAAGCATGTAAGGACGGATTTTTAGCATATACAGTAATACATTAAAACACAACACCTACACTGTCAAAAATCACAACGGAAATTTAAATGGGATAGCCCTTTTTTTTTTTTTTTTTTTTTTTTTTGGTAAAGCTTTGGCTTTATAAAGCGCATCGAGGGAACGGTAAAAATAAAGTGGTTCAAGTTTTGAGGAAAAATAGAGGAGTTTGAGGAAGACACCTTAACTTGCGGAAAACTCATCAACTTTTGAGTATATTTCCTCTGAAAATTAGAGACATTCACACAGTTTATTTAAGGAAACTTACAAGGTATTTATATAATGGGAGTTTCTCAAAGTATTCCCTTAAGTCGAAATCTGAGAACTTGTTATTTTTTTTTTCCGCGGTGAGGAGTGTACCTTTAAGAGAGAGCGAGGCCGCAGAGCATAGTGCCCCGCATTACAGATGGCCCGAACACTACCGCATTCTGGAGCGCATGGCGAACAGGCGAGGAGGGTCTCTTATGAATCGTGAACGGCCGAGCATTACTTACCCATCACCCCTATCATTTCCCCATGGCTTATTCAGGCGTCATTCTGCATTCCGTATGAACGCGCGGCGCAGTGGCCGAACTGGCCCTGGCCGGGCCGGCCGGCGGCCGGCGTCCACGCCGACTGGACGGTGCTCTACAGGCTGCCGCCCCGCCCCGCCCCGCCCCGCCCCCCCGCCCCGCCCGGAACAGTTTGTTTGCGTGCGGAACCCGAACCGTTGGGTGGCTGTGAAGGGGTCCGCCGGAGCTTCTGAGCCCAAAGAGCAAGAGCGTGAGAGAGAGAGAGAGAGAGAGAGAGAGAGAGAGAGAGAGAGAGAGAGAGAGAGAGAGAGAGAAGGACAGAGAGAGGGGGTTGGCCTTGTGCCTCACTCTGATGAAAACGCAAGCTCCTGTCGCACACGGGTGTGGAACCTCTCCTCACGTGTTGCGGGGCGGGGCCGAGGACTCTGCATGCGCGGGGCTCATCGCGCTCACTTTCACATTCACATTCACTTTCAGCAGGGCGGCCGTGGTGCGATTATCCACCCATCACTCATGGCGTTCACAATCGCTTTATGCGGCGGACCGGGAGAAACACACGCTCCTCAATGGAGTGCTGTGCTGTTCTGAAAAGACCAGGGCTGCAGCGCGCAGGAGAGGTGGTCTCTGGTCATTGGAGGTCCTCACTACGTCCCCAAAGGCCGGTGTGTTTCCAGGTCCTCACAACGTCCCGAAAAGCCTGTGTGTATCTGTGCTGAAGTGACCAGGGCTGCTTCCTAGGAAAAATGTGATTGGAAAACGACGCGCCAAAATTTCGTAGAATTGATTGACATCGTGTAGTAAAGAAAATATTGACGGTAGAAGCGTTGTCCATGTTTCCCAACATCGAAGCTGCTCTCATGAAATAAAAAAAACCTTTGTTTTAAAAGACCGCTGCTTAGAAATCTGCCAGGGTATTGCATTCTTGCTTTATTTTTTCCGTTCTGTGATCCGCTCAATTTGCTGCAAATAGGGGGGACCCGCACCAACATTTCATCCGTCCTTATTATTTGCCAATGGATTGCGCAGTCAGCCATGCCTGGCGAGACTCGGGCGTGCGTTTTGCTTGTGAGGTATGCAGTTGGCATGCCCCCCCCCCCCACCTCCCTCCGCGCGGCCATATGTCTCCGAGGCCCCATTCAGAGCCGAGCCGACAGAGATGACAGAGGGCAGGGAGAGGAAGGGGGAGCGGTAAAGCCAGTTATGGCTCGGAGAGTGAAAACAAAATACACACACTCAGATTCTCTCTCTGTATCTCTTCCTCTCTCTCTGTCTCTCTCTCTCTCTCTCTCTCTCTCTCTCTCTCTCTCTCTCTCACACACACACACACACACTCACTCACACATACACGCAAGTGGGTGGGAGCGGCAGCGGTGGGTTTGTAGCGTCAGGAATGAAGAGGAGGAAAGTGAACCAGACTAGAAAAGTTCCAGCGGGGGTGAGCGTTTGGTGAACTGGCCCGGGCCAGGCAGTGGTAGGGGGAGAAGGGGGAGGAGGGGGAGGAGGGGGAGGAGGGGGAGGAGGGGAGGAGGGGAGGAGGGGAGGAGGAGGAGGAGGAGGAGGGGGAGGAGGGGGAGGAACAGAGTCGAGTTCTCCGCCACGCCGCGCCACTGCCAGACGTGCGCTGGTTTGGCTGGTCGTTCGACGCTAGTCTCTCTCTCTCTCTCTCTCTCTCTCTCTCTCTCTCTCTCTCTCTCTCTCTCTCTCTCTCTCCCCCTCCCTCTCTCTCTCTCTCTCTCTTTCTCTCTCTCTCTCTCTCTGACACAGAAAGTAAATATCCAATCGCCGAACGAAAACCTTTGCAGCGCTTGAAGTGCATAGGCATCTCCCGAGAGAGGGAGAGAGAGAGAGAGAGAGAGAGAGAGAGAGAGAGAGAGAGAGAGAGAGAGAGAGAGGGGCCGTCCTACAAGTGGTGGGGGTGCGGAAAAGGTGCGTAGTACGTACAAGGGTCGCTAACAGGAAGGAGCTAGTCACCGCGGAGGCACGGGGCAAATAATGTCATCCGCGATGTACGAGGGGGTGCCCCAATGCCCCGCCCCGCTACGTCCCACTACGCCCCACCGCGCCGCGCCGCGCCCCGCCCCGCCCCGCCCCGCCCCGCCCCGCCCCGCCCCGACCTACCACGCCCTCCGGCCGGGCCGGCACAGAGCCGCTGCAGAGGTGGCGAGAGTAAACTCGGCGAGTAAACCGACTCAAGTGGATGCTTGGCTCTACCGTTTCTCTCTCTCTCTCTCTCTCTCTCTCTCTCTCTCTCTCTCTCTCTCTCTCTCTCTCTCTCTCTCTCTCTCTCTCTCTCCCTCTCCCCCTCCCTACCACCTCGTTTGCTCTCAGCCCGTAACGACGGGGACGCGCCCCTTCCTCCCCCCTGCGCCCAGACACACGTCAAACCCCCGCAACTCCAACAGGTCCTGCGTCAAGTTATTTCTGTCTGTATGTCACTCTCGTTGACACACACACACACACACACACACACACACACACACACACACACACACACACACACACAGAGAGAAACACGCATATCTTTCCCACCCGCCTACCGCCGCCGTGGAGCACTGCACCCTCAGATTCTTTCTAGACTTTTTTTCACTATAGACGATATGACAATTTAAAACATCTACACAATAAACATTGTTTTCTTTTCTCTTTAACTATTAATATGGAAGCTAAGCCTGGTGTACATGCAAGTTACATAGAAATCTGTGAGTACTCTATAGACAAAAATGTTTTCATTATAGTTGCGTAAATCGCTTGAAAGCAGAGTAAAAATTTGACTACAGTCCTAAATAAATTTATCCATAGAGGATTGAGAGTGTGCTGCGTTATTTTTTTTTATTTCACATTAGTCTAATTTTCTCGTAATTTTTCCCGGTTTCGTGCTCTGCCGGCGGCGCACGGCCGGAGCATTATCCTGTCACTTAAAATCGGCATGCGACTCACGCTGGCCGGGCGGCCCGGGGGGGAAGGGGTGGGCGCTAAAGGGGGAAGGGGGAGGGAGAGGGGCGGGGGTAGGAAGCGTGGCTAGGAGAGCCGGGTCAGGGGGTCGCGGGGGGCAGTGGACAGGGCAACGAGGCGGCATCAGTCCTGCCAAGGGGCGGGCGGGGCGGGGGACAGAGGGGACCTCAGGTCAGAGGTCGTCCGAGCGTATTGAGAGAGAAGGCAGGGACCAGGAGGACCAGGGGTCGGGCCGGGTCGGGCCGGGTCGGACCGGGCCGACAGGTTGCCGCCGCCACGCTGTTACTCCACGAGACCTACCCCCCCCCCCCCTCCGCCCTGCTCCCTGCCCCGCCCTGCCTCGCTAGGTTCATTGCTTCCATTTCAGTCCCAGTGCCCGCTGCTGCCCGGCTACCGTTGCCTGGGGTGACAAAGGACCGCTGCTAAATGGTCAGCAGAAAGTGGAAAGCCCATTCCGAAATTTAAAAAAAAAAAAAACCGCCGCCTGGAAAAAGTAAGCAGTTTAGTTTACCTCTCGTTCTAATTCTCTTTTATGTTTTCAATTTGGATTTTAAAAAAAGAAAGTTGAATGGAAGTACACATATGGATTACGGAGTTGGGAAGTATTTGCGTATCTACGTGAAAAATCATCATAACGCTCATAAGTGATTTTAAATTTACAGATGATTTACTGCATTTCCAAAGCGAGCGAGTGCAAGCGGCTACACACAGCTCTACTCTTCGAGAGGTCCTGTTCTCCTCCCACGTGTCCAGCAGGCCGCGGGTATTAGAAGACACGTGTGTGACGAGACAAGGCGCTGTTCTCCTCCCACGTGTCCAGCAGGCCGCGGGTATTAGAAGACACGTGTGTGACGAGACAAGGCGCTGTTGCCGCACCGCACCGCTGCCGCACGCGTCATGCCCGCCTCGCCCCGCCCCGCTGGTGACGTCACTCCACTGCAAGGTATAACACTGGCGAGGACAGGTGGGGGCCGGGGGGAGGGGGGAGGGGGCAGGGGCGGCGGGAAGGGGGCCCTGAGCTCATGGCCCAGCTGACCCTGCCCGGGTCGATACACCCCGCCCCACCCCGCCCTCTGCAGCAGAGCGGGGTGGGGTGGGGCGGGGCGGGGCGGCCAAGACGGCTGCCCCGCCAGGCCAGGCCGGCTAGAGAGCCGAGTACAGGCGCCGCGGGTCGGTCTCGCCCCGCACCGGCCAGAGAGCGCAGGGAAACGACTTCGAATCCGCACAGCGACGTTTTGGCGGTGAATTTATTTCTTTTGAGTTTCTATTAATTCGTGAGCAAAAATAGCCAGTCGAAACTTGAATTGCCATTTCTAAATTAAGCTGGTGCATTAGCTATCATGTAGTTTTTTTTTTAATGTTTTGAAGAACAATAAAACAGGTGTGATTTTGTGAACATAATGGCGAGTTGTTCTGATTGGCCGGTATCTTCGTGACATTTATGACCGACATTTAATACCTACATTCAGACTTAACGGGGCGTGCACAGCACAGGGCCTCGCCGACAACACCGAGCTGACTTGGCCACCACTCCCCGCCCCGCCTCACCCCACCCCGCCTTCTGCTCTGCCTAATACAGTACCGCCGCCGCGACCACCGCACCGGGAGTGAGCGCGGGCGGGGTGGGGCGGGGTGGGGCGGGGCGGGTTGGGGTGGGGTGGGTGTGCGGGCAGCGTGGTGGTCGAGCGGCCCCCTGGGTGCTGGGCGCTGGCCCGCCCCCCAACACATGCTCAGAGAGCTAATGGAAAATTTAGCACGCTCTGCCACCGAGCACCTCCTCCCCTAGCCCCCTCCCCCTTACCCTCTCCCCTCCCCCCGGGCTCACCCTTCATTCCCAATCCAACCCTCAGCGGCGCACATTCCGGCGCTACTAACGGTGTCATGATTCAAACTCCAGATACCGAACCAGAAAATCGTTCTACCCCACCTATCTCAAAGAACAAAACATTTCTGGAAGAAAATCGAGTTGGGAAGACTATCAGAACCACCAAAAGAGAGCTACGTTTGAACAAAAAGTCACCTTTTGTTTTGTTAACCGGAAAAAAACTTATTACGCGTGAAGCCGTTTTGGACATCTACTTAATGTGAACAGAATTTATTTAAATATATAACTTCTCTACTCCGATTTCTGCAAACGCACGACATTCAAGACCGTTTGGTGCCGGTGTCGTTGCTCCGTACCCATCTCCCTGGAACCTCCCCAATAATATTCTCGACGGTAAAACGTCGTTGGGTGGATATACGACACCAAGTACAGGGAGGGACATAAATAGATGTGTCAGTCGCGGCGCTGCTGGTGGCGGGTGCAGGCCAGGCCTCGCTCTCCTCAGCAGCGCCGCCCGCGAGCGCCTGTCAGTCGGTGGGTAGGCCACCCGCAACACCGCGGCGCGCTCCACCGGCCTACCTCGCAGCCCGCGCCGCGCCGGGCCGCACCGCAAGCACTCCAATCATCGCCCCCACCCCCACCCCTGCTGCTTCGAGATTCAGCCCGCCCTTCGTGGCGTCCAAGAAACAAGCAAAGCCGCCCGCCACACCCCGCTCCGCCTCGCCCCGCCTCGTCTGGAGCATCACCGACAACGAGACCCTCTTCGTGCTGCACACACACACACACACATGTACACAACAGCGGTGTAACCAATAGTCTCGGAAGGCACTTCAAGCTGAAACCTCGTCACCAGGATGTACCCATTCCCTTGCGCCCTAAACAATCAAACAGAAAAACGAAGACGGGATTCTTTCGCAGGAGATTTTCCAAAAGTTAATAGAAAACAGAACTCATCAGACCCTCCTCGTTTTGTGAAGACATTACAGCTTCATCAAACTTTCAAGTGTACAACACAATTTTGGGTGATTCGTTAAAGATTCCAAAAAGGAAAAGAAACTCGCGAATACTCGTAATCACCCGTGCAATGAGAAAAAAAAAAGAAAACTCGCGAAAAAATGACAAGAAATACTCGCTAAGACGCACGGATACTCGCTCGTTAAATTGAGCGAATTTTGTTTATAGTGCCCCAGTTGTTGAACGTCGAACAACGCAGAGTGTGTGTGGACCCGGGTGGGGCGACCCATTCTCTGGGAGAGTCACCTACCAGCGGCGTGCAGACGAGGCCGGCAGGGCAGAGGGGAGCGGCCGGGGAAAAGCTCCACTCGTATTCGATCAATTACTGTAGACAGCAGCCACTTCCCCCCGCCACGCCCCGCAAACCACCTGTCGCACCGCACGCCCCGCCCCGCCCCGCGCCTGGCCGCCCTCATCCAATGACGTGACCCTTCTCCTCTCCTATACCCTCACCCCGCCCATCTGTGTGTGTGTGCGCGCGCGCGCGCGTCAGTGAAGTAGTGAATGAGTTTCCTCGTGTACGTCCATCTCCTTTCCTGGTTCTTTACAGGTTCAAAACATTCATGGTTCGACTGTAATAACCATAAAGTATCCTTACATGAGCTGAAATTGGCAGGTTACAGGCCACCTGTAATTGACATTTCACGCAAGGGTACATTGTTAAAAAAAAAATCCTAATTTCACAGGAAAAGTGTGGGTATACTACTTGCCAAGACTTTCCATGCGGTAAAATTACCGCAGTCTGTAACTACAGAACTCTAGTAACATGCATTCCAGAAATTGTATAGTATATTTTTTTCCATAATTTACCGGGGAAAAATTTATATAAAACTATAGTTAGTTAATGGCGTGCCATGTAAAATGATTGCTCTTTAGCGGCATGCGTGCAACTGCCTTTAAAAATCTGGCAGACAGACCGCGCCCCAGAATGCAGCCCGGGTCAGTCGGGCGGGGCGACGGGGGCGCACTTCGGCGTGCCCGCATGCACAACAGTATCACACACGCACGCACGCACGCACGCACGCACACGCACGCACGCTCGGTGTGGTGCGTGTAACACAAACGAACACACCCGACGCTGCGTATAGCCACTGTTGCACAGCGCAGCGCGCGCGGCCAAGATTTATACTGATTTAATGGACCCCATCCTGGCCGGCCCCGTGCACACCCGCACATCCAAACTACACCCTCTCTCTCTCTCTCTCTCTCTCTCTCTCTCTCTCTCTCTCTCTCTCTCTCTCTCTCTCTCTCCCTTTCTCTTTCTCACCCTCTCTCTCCCTTTCTCACATCCAATCCCTCCCCTCCTCCTCCCTCTCTGCATGAAACAAAAGCAGGTTTCTCTCACAAAGAGAAGCAAAACGACTCCCAGCGGTCTGCGCGCCCACAGGAGGCCTGGGGAGGGCGGGGCACCCGGTCCGGGCCCAGGGGCGCTACAGGGCCACAAAGAACCAAAGGGTCATATAAGGGAGGGGGTCAGCTCTAGGCGCCCCGCCCCGCCCGGCCCGGGCCGACCGAGGTGATCGAAACAGAGCCGTTACGCAGGTACAGGGGAAAAGTCTAGGGGGCTACGCATTCGCAACGGAGAATGTTGTATCAAAATCGAGAGAGAGAGAGAGAGAGAGAGAGAGAGAGAGAGAGAGAGAGAGAGAGAGAGAGAGAGAGAGAGAGAGAGAGAGAGAGGCGGAAGCGTTCGGGTGAGTAAAAGTAAATAGAAACTCGCGCGCCACCTGGCACCGTATCAATTGACCGCAGTTTGAAAGGGCGCCAAAGCGACTGCAGCCAACACGAAAGGAGAGATAGAAAGAGGGGGAGGGGAGGGAGAGGGAGGGGAGTGAGAGGAAGGGGAGTGAAAGTGAGGGTGAGAGAGCGGGAAATAACGTCTCGTGACCCCACTTGCAAACACCTGCTCGGCTTGGCTGGCGCTGCGGAGACAATACGCCGAGATTTTACAGAACAACCTCAGCAAGATAATCCTCGGTGCTTAGTCCGTGACGACATTCCAGTGACCGCAGGTGGAGCATGGCGGGAGGGGCGGGGCGGGGTGAGGTGTGGCGGGGCGGGGTGAGGTGGGGCGGGGGTGTGGTGGGGTGTGGTTGGGCGAGGTGGGACGGGCAGTGGCGCGGCTTGGCGCCTAATGACTAGCACTGCAGGCGCCGGCGCGGCCTGGCCAGAAGGGTGTGCGGTGTGCCTGCACAAGGAGTGTGGGAGGCAGTCCGCCAGAGAGACGGAGGGGGGGGGGGGGGGGTGGCGCAGTGTAGAAGGGGACAGGCAGCAGCAGGGAGGGAAACATAGAGACCCGCCGCGCCGTCGTCCCGACGAAATATAACGATACAACCCCAAGACGGTATTATAAGTACAGCGAAAACGTAACGAATAGCGCCATGAAAAACGCATTATCCGTCGCAGAAAGTTGGCGTTCTTCAGCCGTCATAAGTAAATGTGGGTATTTTATGCGGCGCGGCGGAGGCGACCTGATGGCTCGGTGGCGTGCGGCTGGCCCGGCATCGTATTTACAAACCGTGAACTACAACGGGGGCACCACCATCACTGTGAAACCAAGTCTTCAACTGTTCAACACTTGCAAGTGTACAACTTCCGGTATAACGGGTGCAAGTGCGAAAGTCGGTATTTGTGCAATTGGAAGTGTCAAACTTTTAAGTGTTTAACTCGACAGCTGTACACTACAGTGAATCTTGTTAATTTATGCGCCAGCCTTTACTGCAGTTTTAGGTACGGGATTCACTGTACTTTTCGACAGCCCATCCTGTACACCAAAAAAATTAAAATTGTTGAAATGGAAAACCAATTACAGAAATAGATGCGTCGTGACGGAACAGACGAGAAAAGTCGCCGTATGTCATGGAACTCGAAACTATAAAGTTATTGGCCTTCAACAATTTTAGTTTTAGGGGTACGGGATTGACAGTGGAATCATGTACCTGAAACTACAGTAATGCCTGGCACGAAAATTAACAGACTCACCGTTGTGTTTTCTCGCAGTGATACACCTGTTTCTCTCTATAAGTTCAGTCCCTTTCCACTCCTGAAGAGATAGTCAGCTTTTCAGCACCCGGCGACCCACATTTTTTTTCTCCGTGTCGCTTAAAGTTGTCCTTGCCAGCCGAAACGGGCCGCACGCATCCCGAGCAGGGGAAGAGAGAGAGGGAGAGAGGGGGCAGGCAGTGGCAGTATTGGATTGAATTGCACGGCACGTCTCGAGGTTGAGGCGGTGCGGTCCTGTCGGGGCCTCGGCTCCGCCCCGCTCCGGGCCAGTAGGCCAGGTTTGGTTGGGTGGCCTCGGCCCGGCCCGGCCCGGCCCGGCCTCTCCCTCGCGAGGCGAGGCCATGTCCCCCCTCTAAAACCACGGCACCACACCACGCCAGCGCGGCCACCCTCTCTAAAATGCGTGGCGATGTGAACCGAGTGAGTTGGGGGAGGCGGGGCGTGGCGGGGTGAGGTGGGGCGGGTTGAGGTGGGGCGGGGTGAGGTGGGATGAGGTGGGGCGGGGTGAGGTGGGATGAGGTGGGGCGGGGTTAGGTGGGGCGGGGTGAGGTGGGGCGGGGTGAGGTGGGGCGGGGTGAGGTGGGGCGGGGTGAGGTGGGGCGGGGTGAGGTGGGGCGGGGTGAGGTAGGGCGGGGTAAGGCGGGGCGGGGTGAGGTGGGGTGAGGTGGGGCGGGGCGGGGAAAGGCGGAGCGGGGCTGCGGCGCCGGGCTCAACGCTAGCAGCCTGCTGTCACTTTTAATTAAAGTCTGAGCCGGCGCTCGTCTTACGCGGCGGGGCGGGGCGGGGCGGGGCGGGACACGCGGTGAATTAGCGATAAATGCGCGTCGAATGATTTCTATGAACATTGAAAACCCCCTGTAGACGTTATACTCTTGATGGATCCAATCAAAATATTCACCAAGTATACTTTAAGTTTTGCAAACATAAAGCTGATTGTTTGAAAATTACGAGAGTATTTTCTAGAAATTTAAAGGGACTTAAAAAAATAATGTCGAGCTGCATTTACGAGAACAGATTATACCAAAATTATTGTCATTACTCTGCGTTTCCTTCTTTTAATTTTGAGCAGCAGTGGTGGCAGGGGGGCCATGAGAACGAAAGAGGCTAGAGTAAGGAGACAAGGAGGCCGTATAAAATAGGGGAATTATCCTCATCCGACCAACCGACCGACACTGCAAAACGGCTCTGGAGGGGCTGAGCTTCCTGTTCGCCTCGGGCGTGGCGGGGCGGGGCGGGGCGGGGCGGGGTGATCCTCGATGCAGCCTGTAGGCTGCGTGCCACCCCGCCCGCCCCGTCTCGCACCGCCCTCGCCGCGATGTCCAAGTGTCAAAAGTTCCTCGTAGTCGCTTAGCGGCGGGGAGGCGGGGGAGGGGGAGGTGGGGTCGAGGGGGGTGCAGGCAGCTTGGACGCTCTCCCCGGAGAGCCCCTCTACACCCGCCCCGCGGGAGGGCAAGAAGGGGATAAAAAACTACGCTCACCGTTTTGTTGCGCGACGATCATCGGTCTCTAGTGGTTTTGAGGATGACTTTCTTTCCGCCTGTTCCCGAGCGTTACGTTGTGTTTTCTTTTTTAGGTCTCTTCCTTTACTCCCTTTCTCTTCTTCTGTCAGGCCATACTACGCGTACTCCGGGAGCGTTCAAAGTGCCCCGCTCTGCAACAGGCAGTTTAGTTCGGGTCGCCTCGCCTCACCTGCTGGGCAGGGTGGGGTGGGGTGGGGTGGGGTGTGGTGGGGTGGGGTGTGGTGGGGTGGGGCGGGGTGGGGCGGGGTGGGGCGGGGTGGGGCGGGCCCCACTCTCCTCCCTAAAGTGCACCTCAGCCCGACGCGCCGCTCCGCGCGCCGGCAAGCAAACTAGTTACAGCGAGACGACCAAACTCAATAGAGCGCGCGTTGCGTGCGGGACCAGAGGGGGAGGGAGACGGAGGGAAGGAGGGAGGGAGGGAGAGGGAGAGGGAGAGGGAGAGGGAGACCAAAGAGCGAGAATGACAGAGAGAGGGCGAGGAAGAGAGGAGCAGAGGGAGGGCGTCCGTGGCCGGAGGTCGCCGGAGGCGCACGGTCGCACGAGTGAGTGAATGTGTGTGCCCACGAAAATTTTTAAGTTCTTATGTCACACACTTGTACGTAGGTGAGTGGATTCCGATTCGCAGTGAAGAAAAATACAGACCCACCAGGGATCCGTAGGTTAACACAAAAGTGCCAGATAACGTTATTTTACCCGTTGCTTTAAATTGTGAGACTGGTAAGTTCACTGGAAAAACAATGTTCTCTTTTAAAATAAAGTTCCAAAGGCACTACAGTTTATGTTTTTCAAATTGACTATGGAATACAAGGATACATTCGAAATATTCGTACTCTAAGCGAAATTCCGCGTCGAACGAGCCAACATGTGATGGGTTCTGTTCAAACAATGGCATAAATTGACAATTTTGAATTTATTGCTTTAATCAAGCTGACCACACCTCGCTTATCAGAACCCCATCACATGTAGGCTCGTTTGACGCGGAATTTACGAGGAATTCGCAGTGGTGAAGAAAAATACAGACCCACCAGGGATCCGTAGGTTAACACAAAAGTGCCAGATCACGTTATTTTACCCGTTAGGGTTATAACTTTTAAATTGTGGGGCACTGAGTCACCGGTAAGTTTTGGACTTAGTGAGCCGCGGATAGAAGATGGACATTCACCGGACTTATTTTCGACAGCCAATATATAGTAATAACAAAGTCATGTTAAGTTATGGACGCCCTGACTCCTACAAGGGTGCAACATTCACACACTTAGAGTTAGTTTCCGTATGAGTGCGTGGGGAAGAGGGAAGATCAGAGCCTTGGGGTCCCGTCCCAAGGAGCCGGGCGGAGCTGGCCGGGCCGGGGGCGCAGCGCAGGCCAGGCGGGTGCACACAATAACTAATACTGCCGAGCCGAAGCTGATATATGAACTTTGGCGGTCGTGTTCCGCCCCGCCCCGCCCCGCCCCGCCCCGCCCCGCCCCGCCCCGCCCCGCCCCGCCCCGCCCCGCCCTGGCCGCTCCTAACTTCATGGCCGTCCACGGCAATTACTGTTTCTGGTGTTTGAGTCGTGAACCACCGGCAGGACCAGAGCTCGCGCGCTAACGCTAACGGACGGCAGAGGATTTCATTCATTTCCCTCGCGTCACATTTGATTCCTATTTTTCCACTTTTTTTTGACACTTGTGTGGCGTCGTGGCGCCGCCACAGCCCCAGGGAAAATTGGCTGGTCTAGCGGTGGCGTGAGACGTCGTACCTTACAAAATAAATCGCTACTCGCAGATCTCTACAATGACACGGTGAAAAATATGAGCCGTGAAGCGGAACAAGGGGATAAGTCGACTTAACTCCATGACCTCTTTCTGGTCTCTCAGAGCTCTTCGATGCATCGAAAGTACGTGAAGTCACCTTGAGAAGTTAACTTGTACTCCTATACAACTCTCCAAGGTGACTTCAGTTACTTTCGATGCACCAAACAGCTCTGAGAGACCAAAAAGAGGTCATGGAGTTAAGTCGACTTATCCCCTTCTTCCGCTTCACGGCTCATATATCTGTAAGTTTACGACTTTTTTCGTAATTTGTGATTTACAAACGGTGTTGTAACTTCACGATCGAAATCGTAAATTTACGAGTGCCTATTTGTGCTCGTTTAAGAATTACAAGTCGATACCAAGCGTCCTTAGAATTTTATAATTTTACAATTTGATATCGTAGCTTTACGACATTTCTCATGGAAAATTTTCCCGTAACTTCTCAAAGTGCGAGGCTGCAAATGCAAGCTCTTCCAGAAGTAATCGCGGCACAACATTGACAGTAATAGGGCTTCGCATTTGCGAATAGCCCGCGCCGGGTCACCCGTCCGTCTTGCTCCGGCTCCCCTTCTCATCCCTGCAATATGGAAACAATTTTCAAGATTGTCTCCGCCGCCAGCCCGGCCCCCCACACCCCTTTGCGCGCTAATTTAGTGATGGGCCCCCCCATAAAAGATATTACGCGCCGAACGCCCCCCCCCCCCCCCGCGCCCCTCTTTTGTCCGTCCGTCGTAAATTCCTCCCCCTTTCAACTGGTAATTCCCCCGTCACATTTCGGCCGCGGGTTTTCTAGAAAATTATTTCAGACACGGACAGAGGCGATAGGGGTGGGGTAGGGGTGGGGTGGGGGAGGGGGAAGGAGGGAGGAGCGGAGGGGGGAGGAGAGAAGGCCGTGCTGTGTAGGCGTGTAAGGCGGACGGCGCAGCGGGCCACGGATAGGATTTGGATCTCCTTCGATTTCATCGCCATGCGCCCGTCTTATCACAGTCCCTCCACCTCTCCGGCGAGCGAGAGAGAGAGAGAGAGAGAGAGAGAGAGAGAGAGAGAGAGAGAGAGAGAGAGAGAGAGAGAGAGAACGAGAGAGAGGGAGAGAGACGTTGGCCCACTATTGAGAGGGGGGTGAGAATGGAGGAGAGCTTCAGGTACGGGTGCAAGGGTGGGAATTAACCTGGTCAGCAGGGATCAGCCGTGGTGGGAGTGGTGGCTGCCCCACCCCGCCCCGCCCCGCCCCGCCCCACCCCGCCCCACCCCGCCCCACCCCGCCCTTCAGGTCCAGACCTCAGGCCGCAAACCCGGGGGAGGAGGCTGAGTGTCAGCATTGGACTGGCCGTGACAGGCGAAATATGTGTTGATGTTAGAGCTTTGGGCGGGGCGGGGCGGGGCGGGGCGGGGCGGGGCGGGGCGGGGCGGGGCGGGGCCGGCCGGCGAGAGGAAGGAGGAGAGATCCTCGCCGCTCCTCGCGCGCCACGCGTTAGCGCAGACAACACAACAAAGTGGCTTTTCCTCGGCGGAAAAGAGGATCGGCCGTCCGGATCCCGCTGAGGGACTCGAGCTGGTGCTCGCGCGGGGCGCAGGGTGGGGTGGGCAGAGCAGGCCGCCATACTGCACATCCAAAAGGGTCCATTTCCATTTGTGCACTTATCGAGGGGCCCATCACTCGGTCCAGGAGCGTATACTAATTCCCCCCCCCCCCCCCTCCTCCTTCGCCCACTTCTTTGTTGGTTCCTACAATTACCCTAATATGACAATAGGATGGTCTTATTACGATTCCATGTGATTTTCAGTCGCCCAATCGTAAATTTAATGGGAAAAACAGTACTTGTCCGGATTTAGGACACCTTGTCCGACTTTAGGACGCTTTGGTTCCTAAATACGGACACGATTCAAACAGCCCTCACCCATACACCGTTTGTCCGAAAAAATATTTATGAATGGTAATGTGGGTCTAGACGTGAGTATTCTAGAATCCCCAGCGATTTTTCAGATTTCAAAAATTACAGAAGATACAGACGTTTTTCTTCAAAAATTGTCCGGATTTAGGAACAATGATTGTACACACGATTACCGATTACCAGTGATTACCATTAGTTGGCAGTAAGATTTTTGAAGAAACTTTAAAATTTATTTCATTCATTGGATATTTATACGAGGAAAAACCCGAAACAGCGCGAAAAACGACGAAACGGGGATTTTATGGGATGTGATTATCAGTGATTACCGGACACTGTGTACACATGATTACCAGAGTGGTGGACCCCTCGGCACTTATCCCTCCAAGTGTGTGACATGTTCACGGACTTTTACTTGTTCAAGTGCATAAATCTACACGTGTGCGACAGTCACACACTTTGGGTTTCCAGTGAAGACTTGAGGCTCACCGAGGAAGCAGCCGGCGTATTTAGGCTACTCGGCTACAACGTTCGGGATGGGGAGGGGGAGGGGCCGGGGAGCGGCGGGGCTAAGTCCTGTCCTCAACGACCGACCGACCGACCGCCAAACTGGCAGAGCGTGCCGGCGGCGTCCCTACGGGGCGGGGCGGGCTGCATCAGGACCAGCTCGACGGGGCGGGGCGGGGCGGGGCGGAGGGGGAGAGGGGGCGACGTGCCGGGTGGACTGACAGCAGAGCAGTGGCCGGCAGCTGCTACTGCTGTCTGCGGTTGACATACCTCGGGATAAAAATGAAAAACCAACACAGCGGAAAACAGAAAGAGAGAGAGAGAGAGAGAGAGAGAGAGAGAGAAGAATAAAATAGGAAACGAAAGAGAAGCTTGGCATTAGAGCTAGAATGGTCGGATATTTCATGTTTTCTCGACGCGTAGACCTACGCCTCTTTCCTATTCTACTTTCTCTTCTTTCCGTCCTTTTCCTTTAACCCCTCCCCCTCCCCCCCTCTCTCTCTCTCTCTCTCTCTCAGGGCTCGCCACACCGCACTGCACTGCTCGCCATTATTTTAAGCGGCGAACGGAAACACAGTTCGCGTAATCGGATTTCCGATTCCACAAGTCGTGTTTCCGACTGCTGAAAAGAAAACGAGCTACTAGAGAAATGTGGGTGGAAGCGAGAGAATGATATTGAGAGTTGAGTGGGAGAGAGAGGGGGGGGGAGGAAGGGAGAGGGAGAGGGAGAGAGAGAGAGAGAGAGAGAGAGAGAGAGAGAGAGAGAGAGAGAGAGAGCGAGAGAGAGGAAGAGAGAGGGAGGGAGGGAGAGAGCGAGAGAGAGCGAGAGAGAGCGAGAGAGAGAGCGAGAGAGAGCGAGAGAGAGAGCGAGAGAGAGCGAGAGAGAGCGAGAGAGAGGGGGGGGGGGGTTCAGCAGCGCCTGCGCCGCACCCGCACCCGCCAGCAGGCGCCTGCAGAGGCGAGAGTAGGCAGCGCGGCGGGCAGCCCCGTGGGGCGGGAGAGCCTACACCGGCCTACTACACAGCGAGGAGCTTCGGTGCAACCCGATGACTTGACTGCCTGCACTGTAAAATCCTCACGAAGTAAATTCTTCGTAACGTTGTGAAGCATTTCGCTGCTTCGCAATGCTTCGTAATACAAAGCATTTTCTTCGCAAGCCCTGCCTTACGAAGAAATTTGTTTGTACAGTACGAAGAAAAGGGGCACTCCTAACCCATGCGTAAGATTAAGGCGGGTGGATGGGGGTGGGGGGATGGTGGTGGGGGCGGTGCGGACCTTTCCCCCTCCGCCTTACCCCCCTCACCCCGGCCCGCTTGTCATGTCACTCTTCCACACCAGCCTTCCGCAGGGCGGAGCGTGGCGTGGCGTGGCGCGGCGCCAAACCATCTTGTCACCGCGACTATAGAGCCTCCTGCTCGCCGACCACGTGACCTTTCTTCTCTTCCCCCCCCCCCTCCCCCCCGCCCGGTCTCCTAGGCAAGGCACGGGTTAGCGCGGCCTGGGCTGGGCCGGCCGGTCTGCTGTTTCGTGGGACATGGGACACCCTGTATGCAAATCTCGTCCCGGAGGGTCGGGGACGTGGTGGGGCGTGGCGGGGTGGGTGGGGCGGGGTGGGGCGGGGTGGGGCGCGGTGGAGGGGTGGCCATCGAGGATCATACATGCCATGAGGGTAGGGTGAACGGTTGCGGCGGCGGTGGCGGGGATGAAGGCGCCAGGCGCCACCACTGGGCACGTGTGGTGAATGCAAGAGCTACTCTCTCTCTCTCTCTCTCTCTCTCTCTCTCTCTCTCTCTCTCTCTCTCTCTCTCTCTCTCTCTCTCTCTCTCTCTCTCTCTCTCTCTCTCCTCTCTCCCTCTCTCCCTCTCTCCCTCTCTCTCTCTCTCTCTCCCTCTCTCTCTCTCTCTCTCTCTCTCTCTCTCCCTCTCTCTCTCTCATTGACTAACACTCTCTCCATCTCTCACATACACTTTCACTGTCTCTCTCGCTAAACTCGGTTAGTGGCGCCGCGGCGCCGGCCCCCCCCCCTCGCACAAGCTCCTCATCAGGGTTAGCGGCGACGTCGGAATTTTGATATTTTCGCATGGAAAGCCACTCTTGCAGCAGCGGCAGCAAAAAAAAAAAAAAAAAAAAAATACTGTCGTAGCGAACAGAATCTCGTCCACTTAAAAATTCCAGCACGAGGTAGACGCGCATTAATCAATAAATATTTGTGAGGTAATTTTTTTTTTTTCCTATTTTGCGGTCAAAATATGAGCTGCCATACCCACCACAGGCGCGGTGCGGCGCGTCGGGGACCGCGTCGTGGCCACCAGGGGCCCGGCCCGGCCGAAACATGAAACCAGCACGCTTTTTAATTGCGTTACTGGGCGGCCGGGCGAGTCCCAGGAGGGAGGAGGGGATGCCGTCCCGCCCGCACCCGCACCGCGCAACCACCTTCAAGAGGTACTTATAACTCTGGGGAGAAAAACTGATATAGGGTACCGGGTGATTCTTTGCTCTGGAAAACCAAGTGTACAGGTATTCAGTAAATAATGAATACATGGCCATGTATGCAGTATTTGCTGAATACCTTGGCATGTACACACGAAAATCACACAGAAACTACGTGTGTACATGCCAAGGTATTCAGCAAATACTGCATACATGGCCATGTACACACTATTTACTGCATACATGGTCATGTATTCATTATTTACTGAATACCTGTAAGTATGCAGTAAATAATGAATACATGTACACACTTGGTTTTCCAGAGTGAATGCGTAACAGTGTTGCGGGTTTGCCTAGTCCATTTGACCGTAAGGTGCCATATGGCCCCTGCCTGCAGTGCTGGTCGAGGCGGTATTCACCAGAGCAGCGAAGAGGGCGGGCACAGATGCTCGTATGCGTCCGAAAACGACAGGTGAGAGTGAGACGTTCGAACTAGAACATGGCTCCATCTCACTCTCACCTGTCGTTTTCGGACGCATACGAGCATCTGTGCCCGCCCTCTTCGCTGCTCTGGTATTCACTCTTAAAATCTGTGACCCGACTATTACGTCTATTAGGCTGTATTACGCTCCGAAATTGAGCAAGTTTTAGCCAAAGATAGACAACAACAGCCCAGAACGACCAAAAAATTAGTAGGAAAATGGAGAGTTTTGGCTGTATTACGCTTCTATTGCGCATACTATTACGCCTTCATTACAGATAGAGTGACCCGACTACTACGCGAGTGCATACCCCCTCGGTGCTGGTGAGTATGCAATCCCGCAAAACACTGTTTCGCATTCAAAGAAAAACCCGGTACATCTCACATTTCGGATTATTTATTTATTTATTTTTTTTTTTTGGCGGGTGGGGGGGGGGGGCAAAACTCGGCATTATTTTTGCAGCACGAGAGCGGGAGCGCGTGTTTTCCGAAAGAGGGCATCGCATTTCAAATCTGCTCGCTTTTGTCATGTCGGGGATGGCTTGTATGTGCGACAGCCCGGCAACGGCGCGCGAGAAGCAAAAGCGCAAACAAACAAGTGAATCACCGACACAGACAAACACACACACACACATGCAGGGACAGCTACAAAAGCAGGCTGGATGGGCGCGTCGCTGGCGAGGCTAGCAGCAGCGGGGGCGCGAGGGCGTAGGAGGGGAAGTTGATGGGGTGGAAACCACGACGTCTGTTCATAAAATGTCGACACAGGTTGACCGGTCGGCGCCCTTAACGAGAGAGAATGCCTGCCGGGGTGAGAGGGGGAGAGAGGCACAGGTACGTCATACGACAGCTCTGATTGGGGCAGAGGACAAAAAAAAAATCACCGAGAAAAAGGGACACGGGAGTGGAATTAAGCCCGCGCGCGAATCAGAGAGGAAGGGAGATGGAGAGAGAAAGAGAGAGAGACAGAAAAAAAAACGAATGGTAAAATATCGGAATAATAATGAAAAGCGACAGGCATAACCGAGGATGAGAATTAACGCGGCCTCCACATTATTATCATTACATTCGTCCGCATGACGCTTTACCGCTCTCCGATAGCACCACCACCACTCTCACTCTGTCTCTCTCGCTCCGGCACCACCACCACCACCACTCTCACTCTGTCTCTCTCGCTCCGGCACCACCACCACCACCACTCTCACTCTGTCTCTCTCGCTCCGGCACCACCACCACCACCACTCTCACTCTGTCTCTCTCGCTCCGGCAGCACCACCACCACCACTCTCACTCTGTCTCTCTCGCTCCGGCACCACCACCACCACCACTCTCACTCTGTCTCTCTCGCTCCGGCACCACCACCACCACCACTCTCACTCTGTCTCTCTCGCTCCGCGGCAGCGCGCAGTGCGAGACACAGTGTCGCTGATGAGAGAGCGCTTTACGAGCTGTTGGCGGGCCCGGGCGGGGCGGGACCGCAGGACGGGGAAAGCGCTGCGAAGCGCTATAAAAACGCTAGTCCAAGCCGCGCCGCGCCACACTAGAGGCCAATACGAGTAGCAGGCAATAGCGGTGCGGTGCGGCACTACTGCAGGCACGGCGGATAAACGACATATAGAGAGAGAAGTGAGAAGGAGCAGGTCCAGGCGATAGGCGAGTTGCGGTATTTGGTCTCCTACCGACCGAGGGGGCCACAACTCCTGATATCCTGTGCTCACACTTGTCGCAATCCGCAATCCTTGCAATCTACCGAAATCCTGTGCATCATTAAACATTGCAATCCTCCGCAATCTGCCGCAATCTCGCGGAATCCTCTACAATCTCCCGCAATTCCCCTGAAATCCTCATCGTAATCTTGCAATCGTCCACGCGATTGAATACATCACGGCACGGCAATATCACTGTGAAAAATACCCGTAGGTTTACGGGAAAATTTTCCACGAAATGCAGTTGTAAAATTACAATTGCAAATCGTAAAGTTACAAGCATTACACATCGGCTTGAAATTCATTCACGAACAAAAGAGGTCCGTCGTAAATTTACAACATATTTCGTAAATCGTTATTTACAAAATTTATCGTAAATCTACAAAGATATTTTTCACAGTGTATGGACCGCATTCGCGTTATTTCTATTTCATACGTTGTTACAGAGCAAAAAAAATTCTTAAACTTTAGCCCGTCCGTCTGGTCTTCGGCTAAGCGATGTTAGAGTGCGGCGGGGCGGGGTGGGGCGGGGCGGGGTGGGGCGTTCTTGGGCTAGCCGCGGCAGCAGCCGGAGTGCTCCGTGCACTACACCATTACCACAGACTCTGACACGGACGGGCGTGGCGAAGCGTGGCGGGGCACAATGAAAAGAATGGGGCTATGCTTCTGGCCCAACCCCGCCCCGCCCCGCCACGCCCCGCCTGGTGCCCTACTCGGCTTGGCACGGCCACTGAGATCGGGGATAAGCCCTGCGCAGCCTGCAAGCCATATCAGACGCTTTGTTCTTGACGGATGTACGCTGCTGACCTTTTGCTCGCCTGCTCTCTCTCTCTCTCTCTCTCTGTCTCGCTCACTCTCCCTTTCTTTTGCCTTGCCTTTTCTCTTTACTCCCTCCACCTTCACGACTTATCTCAGTCTGTCTTTCAGCACAGCTGATCACTTCCCCTTGCTACGCTCGGCATCTCTTTTTACACTCTCTCTCTGTCTCTCTCTCTCTCTCTCTCTCTCTCTCTCTCTCTCTCTCTCTCAGTGTTACTTTTCGTATCTCACAAACTTCAGTACTTCGGCGCCAAACGGCCTAAAGCGCACCACCTGCCCCAAAGCGGAAGACTACACACTTTTTCGGCCGATGAATCACAGCCGAGACGAAGGAGAGAAAAAGAGGAGCACAGTTCCGGAAGCAACGAAACGGACCGGAAGGAGGTGGCGGGAAGAGGCATGAGATGATACAGGCATATTGCTCCGCACACACTTACTTAATAAAAGACGACTGGGCAAAACAAAGAAGGACAGGAAGTGATGAGCGAGCACCAGAAGAAACAGAGGGGGCGCAGCTTCAGCTCTGGCGGGTAGATTTTTATTTCGTCGGCGTCACATATATCAGAAGGGGTGTCCGTAATACCACGAGCCCCGTCAGGTTCAGGTTTACGACTCTATGGCGTCCCAATGACCCTGCCTATGGCGCGGCCCTGTGTCGTGGGGTCTGGGGGGTTAATCCGCCGCAGCCCACCCAACAAGACCAAGGCGGTGGAAAGCCAATTTGCGCAAGTTGTAAACTTTTTCACTTTCTTCGGGGAGCGACTCGTTCAGGGCCGAGCAAAGCGGGAAGGCAAAAGCATAGTGGTGAGGGGCTCGTCGGGGACCGAACCAGGGGAGTAACCAGGGGCGTCGTAACACTGGAAAAACCAAGGTGCTGCATAGCACCCCTAAAGGGATGGCAGTGTTGGCGTGCCTGTATAAAGGCACGATTCCTCACTGGCGCTTCTGCAAAGGGACGAAAAGTGCTTAAAATCGCATCTCTACACTGGAAAAACAAAGGTGCTAAGTCCTACCTTTAAAAGGCACTAAAGTTCCAAAGGCACTACAGTTTATGTTTTTTTGAAAGATTTCCTTACTATGGAATACAATTACATTCGAAGACCTATATTCGTACTCTAAGCAAAATTCCGCGTCGAACGAGCCTACATGTGATGGGGTTCTGTTCAAAAATGGCATAAATTAAAGGCAATTTTTGTACTTTTTTACTTGCTTTTCATTTGCTGACCGCTTATCAGAACCCTATCACATGTAGGCTCGTTTGACGCGGAATTTTGCGAGGAATTTGGTAATGTGGTCTAAAATGTGATTGGTTTGCTCACACAGAAAATATTTTTAAAAAACTGAAAATTTGACCTTTAGCACCCTTAAAACGGGTTTAGCACCCCTGGAAAGGTAGGACTTAGCACCTTTGTTTTTCCAGTGTATAGGAGAGAAAGGCAATTGTGCAGTGGCACCTTTGTTTTTCCAGTGAACAGGCTGCATTAATATATTTTCGCTCTGTCGATTATCTCCTCTCTCTCTCTTTCAAAAAGGCGAGGAAGGCAGTGGTCAGCCGTGCACGTGTGTCCCTCGACGTTCCCTTCGAAAGCCACACACCCTATATAGCTCCCTTTAGGCGGCAGGCCTCCCCCTCCCTCCCCCTCCTCTCCTTTACCCCACCAATGGTCCACCGTGGGAAAGCATACATGCCCCCCCCCCCCCGACCCCATCCCCCACAGCACGCTACGCCTCGCCGCCTCCCCCGCCCCTCAGCAAACACTGCATCGCCATGGGCATGGTTCATTCATAAGAACGCGACCAGATCGGAGAAAACTCCTTTCCTTTTTACTGTGTCGGCAGAATATCTTTCCCGCCCGCGACTTGGGCTGCCGGCTCCGCTTCCACCCGCCCGCCCGGGCGGGGCGGGGCGGGGTGGGGCGGGGTGGGGCGGGGCGGTGCCCTCTCCCTCCAAAGTCGCGCTTCCACCACCCACTCGAGCCCACCGCAAACACGCCCCCGCGCATAATTGTCGCCGTGTAAATAATTGCAAACAGAAAAAGGGAGGGCCATCCGAGTAATGGTATGTAAAGAAAACAAAATCACAATTGCCGAAACGGAATCCTTTCGGCAGACAAAAAAAAAACACACTTATTTTACAAAAAATAAAATATACCCGAGACCGTCCGGGTATTTTTTTTTCTCATGTCTGGAAAGGCTGTTTGTAGGTAGTTGATATAAATAGAAAGGGTGCGGCAACACGAAATATTCCAAAAGCACTTCCGTTCCCACTCTACTCCAAGGCAAAAGTGCGACGCAAGGAGCAAACTGATGGATCCGCACCGCGTCGCTACGCCCTACGCTACGCCCACACCACACACTGTGGAGGGGGGAGAGGGTGGGGGGGGGCGGCACAGAGATTCCATCGCCTCACAAACGGGGCCCAGTCACGCCACTCGGCCAAGCCGCAGGGAAAGGATTGAGGGGGAGTGCGTCGGGAGGAAGGGGGGAAGGGGGTGGAAAAAATATACTAAGGGTTTTGGAAAGAGGGTGAACACAGGGGCGGATGGGGGTGCAGAGCGCACCCGGGTGCGGGGCTGTTAGGAGGGGTGAATACGAAGGGGAAACGACAGGGGTTATCCAGCTGACAGCCTTTTGGGTAATCCGGGTGGAGTAGTCCAAGGAAATTTAGGTAATCCGGGGTAATTGAGGGGTAATCCGCCGAGGTAATTTGAGGTACTCCTAAAGAAAAAAGGTAATCCGGGGGGAAATCCGGGAATGATCCGGGTAATCAGTGATCCGGCTGACACATAATTTTGTAAAGTCACCGGAAAAACAAAGGTGCTAAGCAACGCCTTTCCTGGGGCGCTAAAATCGAGTCCTAAGTTTAGTGCCTTTCCTGGGGCACTAAATCTTAGTGCCTTTCCAAAGGCACTAAATTTGTATGGAGTATACGCAGCTGGTCAGCTAAAGGTGCTAAGTCCTACCTTTAAAAGGCACTAACAAAATTTAGTGCCTTTGGAAAGGCACTAAGATTTAGTGCCTTTGGAAAGGCACTAAATTTTGTTAGTGCCTTTTAAAGGTAGGACTTAGCACCTTTGTTTTTCCAGTGGTCGCTTCCCCCTCGGGTGAATGCCTGAGACGCAGGGAGGTATAGAGAGGGGGGAGGGGAGGTAGATGGGGTGGGTTGAGGAGGGAGTCGTGTGCGTTGCAGAGAGACGGGTGCAGATGTGGAGCAGAGCGTTAATTACAGCCGCCTGCACCTGCCAGCCAGCTGCCAGCCAGCTGCCAGGGTAGGCAGAGGGGGAGAGGAGGGTGTTGGGCACCTGCCTTACATAGCAGGAAGGGCTTAGATGGAAAAGTTACGCACAAACGAGGGCGAGACTGCTCACGCCGCGCGCCGGCACTCTTTGAAGCTTGCGCCAACACATCCCACACTGGAATTTTTTTTTTGTGTGTGTGTGTGTGTGTGTGTGTGTGTGTGTGTGTGCGTGCGTGTCGTAGACTTGTAGGTGTGCAAATATCAGTTCACACACTTGATCAAGAAAAATGATGTGAATTTTCCTAGAAGTTTTACAGACTTGTATTTCCTGTGCGTGAAGCGAAATGTTGACATACAGTGTCACGCACAATACTGGATTACGTTAGAAGTGCAGCAGGTCTTCATCAGCTATAGACTCTTCGTCTTTTCCTCGCGGTCACTACAGCTGCTGTCACTACAGCTGATGTCACTACAGCTGATGTCACTACAGCTGATGTCACTACAGCTGATGTCACTACAGCTGATGTCACTACAGCTGATGTCACTACAGCTGATGTCACTACAGCTGATGTCACTACAGCTGATGTCACTACAGCTGATGTCACTACAGCTGATGTCACTACAGCTGATGTCACTACAGCTGATGTCACTACAGCTGATGTCACTATATCTCATGTCCGTCTCTGCTGGCCCGCGGCCCGCGCACATGTGGTGCGTATGGTAGGGGTGGTAGTGTTCGTGCGAGTGTGTGCGTGTGTGTGTGTTAGTGTTGTCCCCCCCCCCTCCCCTACCCCGCTGCGACAACATAATCAGAGGGGATCAGCATAAACCGATGCGGGTTGGCCCGCTGAGCATTACACAAAATACGGGACTTCCCTGCGGCGTCGTGCCGGGGGCCATGCCGGGGCCCTGCGCGAGGCTAGCGGCCCTGCAGCCTCAGCGGTAGGCAGTGACAGCGGGCTGATGAGAAGGCCCAGAGGAGAGAAGGCCGATGAGTCCCGCGTCAGAAACATCCTCGCCGTGGCCTCAGGGGATATCGTAACAAAAATGTAGAGGATAAAACGCCGCTCAAAAAAAAATCTCAATATTGTCTGGGGTTACTTTTTTTTTGTGTTTTTTGTTTTTATTATAAAAAAACTTAGATGGTAAGTTTGTTGGACTAGAATACTTTTTGAATTACCAATATACAAACAATGTTGCAATTTTTCGATTCAAACTGTCCAGACTACGGAATGTTCAAGGTCATAAAACTTTCGTTTTTTTAACGAATGATTGTATTGCGCAGACGTGAATTCAATAAGTGTTTAGTTGAAACCGTTTCCTCTTTGCGGTGCCCATTAACACTTAAACAGTCCAAACAGTAAATCTCGCCTCCCTCCCTCCCGCGCCCTCCCTTCCTTGTTCACGCCGTGGTGGTCCCGTATCCCCACGACTCTATTCGCACTGAGACGAGACAACAAGAAGCCAACTTAACGCCCGCATAGCCAGCCGCCAACTTGGGCGGGGCGGGGCGGGGCGGGGCGGGGCGGGGCGAGCGATCTCCGCTGGCTGGAAGACGATACGATACGCCTCCCTTCCGTGTCCTCCCCCGCCCCCCCCCCTCCCTGCCCCTGCGGCTGTAGTCAGTCGCCAGGAGGTAACAGGGAGAGGGGGGAGGAGGAAACAATACCGAACAGCAGCGTGCGGAGGAGAGTGGATAAAGCCGGGTGGGAGGGAGAGGAAACATGTTTGGCTGCGCGTCCCTCTGGGAGTTAGCCTTGCGCGCGGCCCCGGCATATTTATCATCCATCGCCATCATTACCGGCGACTGTAATGTAGAAATTTCACGCGGTGGGCGCTTCGGGCGGCCGGGCCGCCGCACAGCTGTGGGGGCGGAGGGATGGAGGAGGGGGCGGCTGTGGGTGAAACAGAGTGTTTCCTGGTTGGGTCGGGGTCGGTGGGGCCAAGGGATAGACAACTCTAGGGATGAAAATGCCCGGAAAGTTTCCGGGAAAATTGGAAAAAAACACTGTTTTCTTCTGGTTTTTTCTCGGAAAAATTGGAAAGATTCATCCTGCAAAATAGGCAAAAAGCACGACTTTTCGCCTGGAAATAGGCAAAAAGCATATCTTCATCACTATGTGAAGACGCTTCTCAGTGCACTCATCCTATTTATACCCTGTTACGTTTCCTTCTCGTGCGTTTTTTGTGATTCCTGTTGGTCATCTAGAGCTGCCAGTGGAAGTAAAGACCTAATGAAATACGAAAGTAGTCGCTTTTATGTCCATATCCCACTACAGGACTTAAAAACAAATTTTTCCAATTTTTCCGGTATTTTTCCGTTTTTTTCCTATTTTTCCGGTTTTTTTCGGACACTTTGAAAGTTTCCGGAAAATTTCCATCTCTAGACAACTCTGAATTTTGCATGGCGCACAATTGTCGTGAGTTTTTCTTAATTTGCTTGGATTTTTGTTTTTAATTTTCTTTTTTTTTTGCAATTTAGACTTTAAATTTTCTAAAATTTTTCTTTTTTTTTTTTTTTTTTTCCAATTTTTTCTAAACCTTTCAAATTTACTGTTTTCGTTTTTTTTTTTTTTGTTAATGTATCTCAAGTTTTCTAAATTACTAGGTGTAGAAAATTTTCAGAGTTGTCTCTCCCTCTCTCGGGTGGGGCGCTGTTCGGCGTGGCGTGGCATGGTGATGGTGGCCCCGAGTGTGTCTGTCCGTCACTCAATCCCTTTAAACAAACCGGTCGCGTTAACACACGGGGTTGTTTTGTGTCGGGTTACAGCGGAGCGGAGAGCTGCCCGGCTTTGGTTGCGGCCGGACAACGAGAGGTGGCGGTGCGGGGGGGAATCAGGTAACATTGTGTGTATTGAGGTCCTGATCCCGAATGAAAGGATAGGGACATGAGTGAGGGGGAATTATAATGAAATTCATGGTTCGCATAATTGAGTAAGTATGCAAAATGTTACACATGGCTTATGGATGCTACTTTCTATCCACGTGATGCTGTAAAGGAGAAAGCGCAGTGTCCCTCAGACGGTTGGAGAGAAAGCCTGTTCGAGGAGATTGATGCCCCCTTCCACCACTCCCTGCTGTCTCCCACCCCCATTGGTGGACGCTCATGTCACCTGCTTCAGGTAAGGGGCTTATTTTTTTTTTGTTTGAAGGCGAGCGACATTTTTTTTTGACGCCACTCCGAGCTAAAGTCTATACCCGAGGGGCGGGAGCCGCGGCGGGCAAGTGCTAGCTACAAAATGGGAATATAATGGAGCAGTGGAAGTGGATAGATAGCGATGCTCCGAGTTTGGTCTAGCCGAGACGCGGCGGGGTGGGGCGGGCGGCGGGCGGGGTGGGGGTGGGGTTAGGCGGGGCGGGGCGGCTGAAGTGAGGGGGTGCTAGGGTAGTGCGGTGTGTGGGAGGTGCGCCCAGGTGGTAGGGGCTTCTTAAATGCGGAAGACTGGCTAGTCCTGGATCAGTCTTTTGGCAGAGGCACAATGCCACATGAAACGGGGTTCTTGACTCGTAAAACTACACTCTAAAAAGCTTGCGGTGATGATTACTGTGAACCCTGCAGCACTGTAGGTTACGGTGAATTTTCGCCCTTTAGCTACGGTGCATGTCACCGTAAGCATTTATTACTGTACTGACTGACACTACGGGGCACTCTATTGAAACCAGGGAGCACACCTCTGGTACCACGTGGCACAGTATGGGTACCTGGTGGCACACCTCCGCACACCTCTGACACCACGTGGCACACCCCCGCACACCTTTTACACCACGGAGCATACTATTGGTACCACGTGGCACACCTCTGACTCCACGTGGCACACTATTGGTACCACGTGGCACACTATTGGTACCAGGTAGCACCCCTCCGGCACCACGTGCCACACTACTGGTACCACGTGGCACACCTCTCACACCGCGTGGCAATATGTGTGCCAGATGCCACACCTCTGACACCCCTGCCACCCGCTCCACAGGGACCGCTGCTGGCCGTGACGCGACGAGTCGCTCGGATGATACATCGACGCCGGCTCCAGAGGCACCTCTCTCCTCGCACACCTCGCCTCCCCACACCGCTGCAACTCTCCAGTCCCCCCCCCCCTCCCTCTCTCTCTCCCTCTATCTCTCTCTCTCCGACCTCATCCTATCCTACCCTCTGCCGTCGGGCCACGATCCGTAAAAGGTGTGTTTCACGGCACGGAAGAGGGATCGTTAACGGAACGAGTCCCATTCATCCCGCTTTTTGCCATGCCTCGCTAAGCCCGCCCCGCCCCGCCCCGCCCCGCCCGGTGCTCTGTTCGTCCCGAAGTACCCCCAGCCCAGTGCCTCCCTGCTGCTTCCCATCGTTGTCCTCATTTTTTTTCTCGCTCTCGCTCCTCCGCACACGTCGGGCGTCGCTCAGGGTTCCCTTCGGAAATTTCACTATACTTGACGGACGCTCACTGATGAACGCCAACAGCAGCCGCAAAGATTCGCGCCCCTCGACCATCGTGCACACGTGGACAAAAAAAATAGAGAGAGATAGAGAAAAATAGAGAAACAGAGAGAGAGAGAGAGAGAGAGAGAGAGAGAGCGCAAGAGTAAAGAGAGCAAACGAGGAAGAAGAAAAAAACGCCCTCCCGTACGGTGCCGTCCGCCGCTGCGGCCCGCGTGAGGAGGAGAGGAGGGAAAGGCAAACCCTCTAATGCGTTCGTTTATTTTCACGTTTCTGTCGTTCTTCTCTGTTTGCGTTGCGGTGCCATCAATAACTCTGCAGAGGCACGCCGATATAGACTGTGGGCGGCTGTCTCCCGCAAAAATAATTATTGCACTGCCCCTTTTTTTTATTATTATTATTATTATTTATTTTCCTTCCCACGCCCTACGCCCCGTCCTGCTTCCGTTCCTTCCCTTCCCCAAGCCAAGCGGCGCCAGGGCCCCTTTTCTAATTAATAAGTTTGCCATCGAAAAAGTGGTTTCAAATTAGCGATAAAAGAGGGAGGGGGCTGTTTCCGCTCGCCGTATACTCACGTAGGTGTATGGAAATGATTTTCACCACGCCTCGACGTTGACATGACATACCTGTAGAAGAAGAAAAGACGAATATGTTAGACACTCGCGAGCATAAGTGGAGGAGGTCTCTTCAAACACAAGGCCGCCGTCTGGTTTGCGTCGCCCCCTCAATAAGTCTCAGAGACCCCCCCCCCCCCTCCCTTGGTCCCCTCCTTCAAAAAGCCGCGGGGCTCGCGGGCTTTTCCCCGTGCAGATATGGCACGCCCACGCCGTCCCGCCCACACAGGCGCCAGGCACTTCAAAGCTGCCTCTGCTGCCCCGCTTTTTCCAGGAGACGAAGGTGCGCCAGCCTGGAATAGTCGCAGGAGAATTGTCTCTAAGATTAAACTCATTTTTGCCCCAAGCTTTTACTAGATGAACAAGGAATGACGCGCCAAGTGAGAATCGATGAGATCACTGTTAAACCAAGTGTACAACTGTTCAACTTCTAGTCTTACACGTCCAAGTGTACAACTCCGTATTTCTGCAATTCCAAGTGTCGAGCTTGCCAGTTGTACACTTGTAAGTGTTTAACTCGACATTTGTGCACTTGCATGTGTTCAACTTCCCCGTGCAACTTTTTCCTTGTTGAACACTTGCAAGTGTACAACTGTCGAGTTAAACACTTACAAGTGTACGACTAGCGAGTTTGACTTCCAATTGCACAAATACTGAGTTACACACTTGCACCTGTTATACTGGAAGTTGCACATTCACAAATGTTGAACGGTTGAACACTTGGTTTCACAATGATGACGTAGTGCGGAGTCTTCCTCCTCCACTGTTCGCTTTTTGCAGGGCGTGTAGCACCGTAGGCAGGGTCGAACAATCCTCCCTGAGCGCAGAGCGGGGTGCAAATAGGAGGGTAGAGGGAAGCAGGAAGGGAGGAGAATGGGAGAGGGAGCGAGACGAATGGACTGTGAAAGAGGGTGGGAGGGGAGGGGAGGGGAGGGGAGGGGAGGGCTGGTGGTTTCGCACTGAGGTGGCAAACGCTGATTACTAACGCGACAGTACCGTTTGTGCAGCGCGAGCAACGATAAGACACGATCTCTCTCTCCGCCCCCGCCGCTCTCTCTCTCTCTCTCTCTCTCTCTCTCTCTCCCTCTCTCACTCTATTCCAAATACTGAAAGCATCTCAGTTCCTCTATCTCTGCTGCAATGCTGGTAATTTTTTTTTACAACTTTTAGTAAGCTTATATTTTAGCTGACATATCTTGTAATATTTGCTTTATGGCGTAGCAGTTGATTTACAGCTTCAGTTGTAAAATTACAGCAGTTAGCCTACACCTTGTGATCTAATGAGGCGCCTTTACTTCAAATCATGGAATTAAGGAAGTTGACACTTCTAAAGAGCTATCATTCTACAACTAACGCCATAGAATAACGACAACCCTGGCGTGAAATGTAAGTTACAAGTGGGTTGTAACCTGCCTATTGTACAGCTCAAGTTGTAAAGATACTACAGTATAACTTTTAATGTGATCCTTGAGTACACGTATACAAATAATTAGGATGGAGCTAAATGGAACTAGGATGGAACATAAAAAAAAGTGTACAGTATAAGTTTTCTATTTACTATCAAAACCAAAGTTTTATCCTGCTCAAGGTTGTGACGCCAGCGCAAAATCAGAAATATATAGGGGAGCATTAACAATGTCAAGTTGTTCTTCCGTTAATGTATTTCTGTAATCTTGTCGGAGCCAGTCGTCAGGGCTCGTCGGCCTTGCCCTGGCCCAGCCCCACCGCCCACCGCTAGAGAGCGCTCCCCTAACAGGACGGGGCCGCACACCCGTTGGCAATATCTGATGCCACCTGCTGATTCAGCTGCAGAGCTGCAGAGAACACACTGGAGAGAAGAGAGACGATAGAGAGAGGGAGAGAGACGGGGGAGGGGAGTGGGGAGGGGTAGGGGCGGCGATGGGAGCGAAAGAGTATATACGGAGCGGGGTGGAGCAGGGCGCAGCGGCGCGGCCCATTCCGAGTCGAGATGCGTATCTCCTTCGACCACAATGCAGCTATTACGATCCAGCAGGCTGTAGTTGAAATACTCGTTTAGCGGTACAGCGGCGAAGGGGTTGGAGGGTAAAAAGGGCGGAGAGGCAGCAGCCGGCGGGATCTTATCTCCCTCTCTCTCTCTCTCTCTCTCTCTCTCTCTCTCTCTCTCTTAAACTTGGTGATCTCTGCGCTCTCCCGCCGTCTCCGGGGGGCATTCGAGGATATAAAAGACAGCGTGAGTAATATCGGGGAAGCAGTTTCGCTCGTCGCGCCCCTGGCGCCCGCCGCTGCAACCTCTTTAACTCGGCTGACAGCTGGTCCGGGGCCGCGGGCCCTGGTCGCGGACGCGACTCGCGGCGACAGGCCCCCCCCCCCCCCCCCCCCCCCCCCACTCGGGGGCCCCGGGGGCGCATCCGTTTGGCGCGCGGGCGGGGCGGCCTCCGCGCCCTGACTTGGTTTTCATGTCCAGGCACTTCATCATCGTCCCCCAGCGGCGGTGGCGCTGGCTGAGGGGATGGGTTTAAGGAAACCAACCATCGCGCATTTTTTATATCGCTTTTAATTGCTGAACACCAGTGTGATTGGGATATGTTAAAAATTTACGTGATATCAGATGCGCGATGCTTCGAATTTACCTTCACTGTGAAAAACATCTTTGTAGATGTACGATAAATTTTGTAAATAACGATTTACGAAATATGTTGTAAATTTACAAGGGACCTTTTTAGCTCGTGAATGCATTTCAAGCCGATGTGTAGTGCTTGTAATTTTACGATTTGCATAGAATTTACAACTGCATTTATAATCATGTCACAGCAATAAATTTTCTTTCACCTTACGACTTTTTTTCAGTGTTGGAATTATACACTGTGTGAAATGTTTGTAAGAGATACGGGAAAATTTTCCATGAGAAATGTCGTAAGTAACGATATCACATTGTCAATTTACAAAATTATAAGGACACTTGGTATTGACTTGTGATTCTTAAACGAGCACAAGTAGGCTCTCGTAAATATACGATTTCGATCGTAAAGTTACAACACGGTTTCGAATCACAATTTACGAAAATAGCCGTAAATTTACAAAGATATTTTTTACAGTGTACACACGAAACGTACAAGTTTCCGCATAGAATTCGCACACCTACGAGTGTACGATTTATAATCATGACACAGCAATCCAGTTAGTGTGTAGGCATTTACCGTGGTATTTTTTAACAGTGTAAACTGCACACCGATGACAACAGGCCTTACGGGTCCGTGGTGCCGATGATACTTTACCCGCGCCGCCAAATTTGTTAACGACGCCCGGCCCGGCCGAGATGGACAACTTTGTGCTAAAGAGCCCAGGGCTCTCTCCGTCTCTCTTTTTATTACACCTCATACACCTGTCCCACTCGCACAGCGCTCCATGAGAGTACACCCCGGGCTCAGATGTCATCACCAGTCGCGACCCATCACTGTGAAAAATATCTTCGTAAATTTACAACATTATTTTGTAATCACGATTTACAAAATGTGTTGTAAAATTAAGACCGCCCATTCTCGCTCGTCAATGAATTCTAAGTCGATACAAAGTAATTGTAATTTTACGATTTCAAGTTGTAATTTCACAACATTTATCATGGAAAATTTTCCTGTAACCTTTACAAGTATTTTTCACAGTGATGAAAAATGGCTCGTTCGACGCGGCGGGCGGGGCGGGGCGGGGCGGGGGCGACCACCACGGAGTATGCGACCACCGCCCCGCCCCGCCTCGCCGCCTAACGAACAGCCTCATTATAGGGATTGGCTCTCGCGCGCGAGAAACTGAGGGGAGGATAGGAGGACGATGAGGAAGATGACGAGGGGCATGATGGGAGAGAATGAGGCGTCTTTCATCAGACCACGCCAACCCTCCACCCTACCGGCCTCACCGCAGTCAGAGGGCGAGAGAGAGAGAGAGAGAGAGAGAGAGAGAGAGAGAGAGAGAGAGAGAGAGAGAGGGAGAGAGAGAGAGGAGGGAGGCGCGAGAGGAGGCGACAAGGTACACACACGTTACGTTCACTGTGTATAAGTAAAGTAATCGGGATTTTTTTTTTATATATATATAATAAAATAGAGCAGCCGGTGGAATTGTTCCACACACGCGTGTCACACACAGACTGTATGCCATACACTCATTAAAATTGAAGGGGCAGTGGCAATTCCAGTCCACATGTGTCTGTGAGAGAGTGTGTGGGTGTGCATGTATGTGAGAGGGAGAGGGGAGAGGGAGAGAGGGAAGGGAGAGAGGAAGAGAAGGAGAGAGAAGGAGAGAGAGAGAATGAGAGAGAGAGAATGAGAGAATGAGAAAGAGAATGAGAGAGAGGGAGAGAGAGAGAGAGGAGAGAGAATGAGAGAGAGAGAGAGAGAGAATGAGAGAGAGAGAGAGAGAGAGAGAGAGAGAGAGAGAGAGAGAGAGAGAGAGAGAGAGAGAGAGAGAGAGAGAGCAGCGGGCCCACGCGCGATACATCGCTGCGCGTGGTGGCGCGGCGCAGGCCTGCACTGGCCGCAGGTGGAGAGAAAATAATAAAAAGTGTTCCGCGGGACAAAAGAGACAGGCAGGCGGGCGGGAGAGGGTTGGGGGGGGGGGGGCGCAGGCCGGCCGAGCAACACGGACTGGGCTTGTCCTGTGGCCGTGAAGGAAACAAAGAGAGGGGGGGGGGGGGCTCAATGTGGAGAGCAGCAGCAGCAGGAAAACCCGCCTACCCTACCCTACCCTACCTCCACCGCGCGCGGCAGCACGATGGTGACATTGCAGAACGCGCGGCAGAGGCCCCAGGTGTAGCACTTCATACCCCTCCCCCTCCTCCTGCTACTCGTCCTCCTCTTCCGCTTCCTCCTCCCCCTCCTGCTGCTGCTGCTGCTGCTGTTGCTCCACCTCCTCCTCCACCTCCTCCTCCACCTCCACCACCTCCTCCACCTCCACCTCCACCTCCAGCAACTCCAACTCCAACTCCACCTCCTCCCCAACCTCCTCCTCCTCCTCCTTCTCCTCCTCCTCCTCCCGCCAGCCCTGACTGCTGAGTCGGGCCCAAGCAGAGTCGTTCACTCTGGCCGGGCCGGGGCGGCGTATGAGGCCGACGGTATCGCCACAGCAGCGCCGGCGCGGCTACCCTACCGAGCACCATGGCCATGCCACCATGCGCATCCATACAAAAAATTCCTGCCTGCTAAGGAAACCTGGATGAAGTTTTTTTTCTTTTGTTTTCACAGTGTACTCTGTGTATAATAATTATTGTTAATGTGTCACCTAGGATCACTAGAATCCCAAGTGTGTCACTGTCGCACACTTGTTGGTTCGCGAGGACTTTCTGAGGAAATTCACACATTTGAGGGCCCAAGTGTACGAATGAAACCTCGCACACCTACACGCGTGCGACTCCAGTGCATAAAAAACGAGTTGGCAAATAAACGATAAACCCTATGCGGGAAAATCTCGTTTCCTTAACGTGTGCCGTTGGGGAGGAAACGGAGCGCGTCAGGCAGGACGCTGCGCCGGGCCGGGCCGGGCCGGGCTCATGATCAGATCCGCCCTGCCCTGCCCTGCCCTGCCCTGCCCTGCCCTGCCCTGCCCTGCCCTGCCCTGCCCTGCCCTGCCCTGCCCCCGCCCTGCCACGGGGGCGGCGCGCAGGTGGTCGCGGGCCAGGTGACCACTTTAGCTCCGGTGACGCTGAGTGGGGGGCGGTGGGGGGCGGGGCGGGGCAGCCAGAGTCCAGAGGGCTATTCAGGGCGCTGCGGGGGAGCGAGCGAGAGAGAGAGAGAGAGAGAGAGAGAGAGTACAGGCGGGCAGGACAGAGAGGCGAGGAGGAGAGAATAGTGACAAGAAGCTCCGACCCCTCGAGTCAAGAGATCTCTTTGCCGGGCGCCGAGCTTGTCTAGGCATGGCGAGGGCCGCGCCGCGGCCCTGCAGTGAAACACTGTGGAGAGGGTGGAACCCCTACCTGCCCCAGCAGCAGTGGCACCCGGCCCCGCCCCGCCCCGCCCCGCCCGGCACTTCCGCTAACCCGCCCCATGTAGAGATCATATTTATTGCATGGGTGCAAAGCGCGGCGGTTTGCGGCTGATGCAACAGACATCAAACAATATGTTGCCGTTATTTGGATTCGCCAACCGCTGAGTGGCGGCCAGTAGTTTGTCTGTGGGCCCCTCTCTCTCTCTCTCTCTCTCTTTCTCTTCCTCTCTTTCCCTCTCTCTCTCCCTTTCATCCGCACACTCAATCATTCATCTTTTCGGCGTTATTTCCATTACGGATCGCTGCAACACGCGGTAAAGTTGGAACACGAAAGGGAGTGGGGGTGAGGGGGGGGGGGGGTATTAGCATATGGCTGGTGTGTGTGTGTGTGTGTGTGTGTGTGTGTGTGTGTGTGTGTGTGTGTGTGTGTGTACAGATAGCCCGCACTGCGCCCGGCCGCGCCCGGCCCCGCCCGGCCCCCAATGTACTCACACAGTGCGCCCCTAGCACGGCCGCGCCCGGCCCGGCCCCAGGCAAGGCTATACCCTGCAGGACACGCAAACCCCCGCAGGACCAGCAGCAGGACACGCGAGCCTCAGGCCCACAGGCCCGCAGGCCCGCAGGACAGGTTAGCAGGACGTCACCCTGTACCTGTGTGCGTAAATGAGCTGCGTTTCGTAGTTTCTGCGGGAAGTGGTAGTTTTCTTTTTCTTTCCAATTTTTTTTTCTACACGTCCCGCGATGACCCTGCGGGGAGCAAGTACAACAGTGCAAATTCTCGTGGGTATTTTTGATTTTCTGCTTATTCATATCCCATATGTGCAGAATACGGAAAAATCGGGTGAAAGGGGCAAAAAATACACGGTCGCTTCGCTCCCGGGGTAACAACTGACGCCATGCTGCGCCGCGCCACGCCGCTGCTACAAGCCACGGTGAGGCTTTTAAGCTTAACGTCTCCGCCAACAAGGTGTCGTTGCGCCCTACATGCCTAACCTTACGGAAAATTAGGTTTACATAACGTTGCAGGTGTGCTCTGCAGTGTCCTTGGGCTGTCTGGGTCATGGACTGAGAAGAAATAGGCATCAACACTGCCGAAAAACTGCATCGCGTAGATGAAAAAGAAACGAGTGTGGCTCGGCGCCCTCTACGGGTCTTAAAGAGTTAATGTTTTTGCAAATGGATTTTATACTGCAAAAGGCATTCATTTCTCACGATTTGGTGTAGCCGTGCATTTTTTTTTTAATGATAGAAAGGAATAGTAATATTTATGAAAAATTGAAATGTGAGTGAATTGAATTGAAAGTGAGTGTCAACAGGGCTCAAGGCAACGCGACCCGTGAGAAATATCCCCCCCCCCCCCCACCCCGAGAGCGGGGGTTTCGCGAAGCTGTAACGCGATATCTCCTTTAGGCGCCCATCTTAACCGCCGTTCACAGCGGGCTCGGATGGCTGGGAGACAGTCCCAGTCCCTGTCAAGGTCAGAGGTTTAAACTTTTTTTTTCTTTTTTTTCTGTTGAGGACATTTTCAAACCGCGAAATATTCGAACAAAATGTATAGATCGAAGTCAGTTGGCGGCGGAACCGCTGCGGGTCGTGCGGCAGACGTGGCGGGGCGCGGCGGGGCGCGGCGGGGCGCGGCGGGGCGCGGCGGGGCGCGGCGGGGCGCGGCGGGGCGCGGCGGGGCGCGGCGGGGCGCGGCGGGGCGCGGCGGGGCGCGGCGGGGCGCGGCGGTGCCAGCGCACACTTGTTGACTTTAACGTGCTGCAGGGGGCGCTACACACACGCCGCTCCCCCCTCCTTTTTCCCGCGGCCACATAAACTCGCCAAACTATTGGGGAAATGTCGCTGCTCCACTTTTTCCTGTTGCGGAAGGCAATATAGCGGCGGTCTAGAGACAAGGTGAAGACGAGGCAGCCCTGCTAGAGGAGTTATTGAGGGTGGGAAACGCCTTTTGTCTAGACGCGACCGCAAACGACTAGCGTCTCGCAGCAACCGAACCACCGCTGCTGACAGTTTGGCAAAAAGTGGAAGAAACCCAAAATACGATACGATAATGGGGGTTGGTATTACAAACGTTGGGCGAAAATTAGGGCGAGAAGTTTTGATCGCGCAACATTTTGGCTTTTGTAGTTGTCGAGTGTGCGAGTATCTTTTTGAATCCTTATCCTTAGTTGATTTCCAGACTTAAATACAAATTACAAAAAAAAAATAAAAAAAAATGTATATTCTTCCGAGATCACGGAATCGCGGATCATGGAGTTTTGACTCACGTTTCCGCTCTCTTGAAGGCGAGGGGGAGATTAACTCTCGCACGGCACGGCAGACATAGTGACGTCGCAGTTTCATTCACGTTTGTTCGCTACGATAAAAGCACAGTCCTGCCGTGACTGGCTGTGACGCGCTGTGAATCTCGGACCGTAAAGCAGTTCCACCCGGAGCAGCCGCCCGCCCGGCCCAGCCCGGCCCGGCCCGGCCCGCCTGTGACACGCAATGTGAGCGATCGCGCCGAGGTCAGGGTTCGACTGCCCTGTCCCTGTCCCTGTCCGGCCCGGGCGGGCGGGGATGAGCCTATGGCAGTGGCCGGCCCGGGCGGGCTGCCCACTGATTCAGAAGATCGCTCTCGTTCCTCCTTCCTTGTCGCACCCATGGCGGTGCCCTCGCTGGACATGGCGGCGCTACACGAGTGCGACAAGGACAGCAGGGAGTCAGTCGGGTGTCCAGGCGCGGGGCGCAGGCCCCTGCTACCCTCCAAGCCGGCCTCACTCAGCGCAGCGCCGCCGCCTCACATTCCAAAATGCGTGTGAAAGGCGGCTAAAGATAAGGACAAAAAGGACAAGGAGGGCTAGTAATGCCGGGTGGGGGCGGTGTGGGCCCTTGAACCCCGCACGGGGCGCGACGGAGTAGAGTTTAGGGGTGGGGGGCGGAGCACGGGGCTTGGGAAAGAGAGAGAGAGGGGGGGGGGGGTACCACACGCAAGGGGAGGGGGTGAGAGCGAAGGGGGTACGAGTGAGAATGAGAGAAAGAAAGAGAGATGCTTGTAAAATCAATACGCCCTCCCGCTTCAACCCCCTTCCCCTCGTCAAGCAACCCAAGGTAAATGTAAGGGTAGCTGTGTCACCCCCACCCACGCCCCCTCCCCTCACCCCTGCGTCATTATCACACCCCACCTGAGCTTTTTTTTTTCACCCCACCGTTAATCGACGTCCCACAATGCGCCAGCCCACGTGTGCCCCACGGGGTGGGGAGGGGAGGGGGGACCCCGGCGCACGGCGTGGGGTCATAGGGTGGCTATGGGTCCGGCCGGCCGGCTCTCACTGGGCCGGGCTGGTCGAGAAAACAATAAGGTCCAGGAAGAGGGCTTTTTTTTTTTTTTAAAGGTGTGAGTACCATTGTACCGTGGAACAGAAACCATTATTGTTTCATGCGATTTCATGACAAGAAAAAGAAATATACTTCTCTGGGACTCTAAAATTCTAGTCTTGCAACTGCAAAACGTGGAGTCATGGTGACCGTCAATTTGTTTCACTGTATATATATTTGCAGCACGCAAAAAAAAAATCACTCATCTGAAATTAATTGAGAAAAATTAGCACCACAGCTAAAAACTTAGGATGGCAAAAAAAAATAGCAGGGTAGCTAGAAAATAAGCACCGTAGCTAAAAAAAATTAGCTGCGCCTATGCTGCGAAAAAATTAGTATACCTGCTATTTTGTTTTTTTGCTCAGACGCGAATCATTTCTTTGAGTAATTTGTTTTGTTTCACTGTAATATATTTGCAGAGTCGATTTTTTTTAATGCAAGAGACAACA
This sequence comes from Frankliniella intonsa, assembly GCA_033675135.1. Lineage (NCBI taxonomy): Eukaryota > Metazoa > Arthropoda > Insecta > Thysanoptera > Thripidae > Frankliniella > Frankliniella intonsa. Next base: position 1,700,478 of record CM066248.1, read on the forward strand.
GCCAGCGTTACAGGAGCGGATCTCACTTTTTGCACGCAGCCCCTCAGAGACCAGGTTCTTTGTCGAGGCCCGGCGCGCCCCGCGAGGGCCGCCCCACCCCGCCCTGCCACCACGATATGATTTTCTCTTTTCGCTGGCGAGGCGTGTACGTGGCCCTGCCCGCCCCGCGCAGTGTATAGGAGGCGGCTGCTTTTGTAGTCCTGGAAAACGCTTTGCGGAGCCTCAAAAGGAAAAAAAAAAGGATCGTAAACAAATGAGAAAACATGCCAATCCCCAGGGCTGACTGTCGGGTAGGGCCGGGACGGGGCACTACGCCCACCCGACCACAAGAAGCAAAAACTTTTCCATTCAATATTTTAATGTTAGCGGTGGTACCCCGGGTAGGGTTACCCGCTCGGTTACCCGCGGCGTGACGGCGAGGAAAAGAGCGAAATTTCAAAAGGAAACCCGGTGGTGTATATGTGGCAAGTGGGGAAAGAAAGTGGAGAGGCAGATCGTAAACGTGGGGGCGTGTCTGCATCCTCCGCGACAGAAAGGGACACCGGCGACCGGCACCGGCCGCCCCGGGGCATCCCTCAGAGGGAAATAGTGGTGGTGGTGGTGGGGGTGCATGGAACGCTCTGGTGTGGTTAGCTGGCGTGAGGGTAGATGAGAGAGAGAGAGAGAGAGAGAGAGAGAGAGAGAGAGAGAGAGAGAGAGAGAGAGAGAGAGAGAGAGAGAGAGAGAGAGAGAGGCAGGGTCAAGCTTCAAAGAGCGTTCGATCACCGCCCCTGTTGGTCCCTATAGGGACAACGCGACGCGCAGCCATCCTCAGAAATAGAAATAGCTGCTGACCGCTCCGCAAAGCAATATAGGTCTAGCAAATACGTAGGCTTTGTTCAATTTTACACACACACACAAAAAATAAAAAAACTCATCACATCTTCCTTGCAAATGATAAAAGTGTGCGCTGCGCTCCCTCGGCCGTGCTCCCTCCCGCGGGGGCCGGCCTGGCCTCGGTCCTCGGGGCGATGAGCGCGCCGTGCCGCTCGTTTGTGGTCTGCCTTTTCCTTATTTGGGCTTGCTCTGCTGACAAAACTCCCTCCTTCATCTCCTCGCTTCCTCCCCGGAGCCGTTGTCGCCGCTGTCCTCTGCGCAGACATGCCGGGCCAGGCCGGGCCAGGGACAGACTCATCCCAGGATCATTTCCACGCCATAAATCCGGTTGAGACGAGGCAAACCGCAACCTTTTTTTCCCCACTCCTCCTTCCTTTTTAGGCCCCCGTTACGGGTGTGTTGCCTAATGCTTCTGCCCGAAAGTTTCTTTATTATTTTTTTAAGGACGGCCCCGTATGGATGCAGCCGATCGTGCAGGAGATTTATCTCAGATTTTGAGAGATTTCTCTGAGATTTCACAAGACTTCACAAGATTTCAATTAGATTTCATGAGATTTCTCGGTTAGATTTCCAAGGATTTCATCGAGATTTCTGAGGATTTCATCGAGATTTCCGAGGATCTCATCGAGATTTACGAGGATTTCAATTTCATCGAGATTTCTGAGGATTTCATCGAGATTTCCGCAGGTTTGTACACAGGATTTCGCGAGTGGTTGCCCCCTCGAGCTGCCGGCTCGCTTCGGGTTCCCGGGTCCGTTGGGGAGGGGAGGGGTGCAGGTGAGTAGGGGTGGGTGGGTTAGGAGGGGGGCCGCGACCCCCCGCCACGCCCCGCACAGCGCCCCGCGGAGCCCTCAGCCACAAGCAATCAAGAGCCGTCTCTGCGATCTCATGGGGGCGCCGCGCCGGCTCCCTCCCTCCCCCCCCCCCCCTACCACCCCCAGCCTCGCGGCTTATAGAATCATGCGGCTACTCCTCGGGGTATTGTGACACGTGCGAGACCAGTGACACCTCGCATACACGTACACTGGAAAAAACAGAGATGCTAAGTAGTTGACTTTACAGAGGCATTAGTGGAGAATCGTGCCTTTATGAAGGTACGACAGCAGTCTTTTTGGGTGCTACTCAGCACCTTTGTTTTTCCAGTGTATACACGCTCACACTAACATCTTGACAAGTGTTTTTAAACACACCCCTTCACAGACGATATTGTGTCGTCAGAGCGGAAAATTGTAAAATTTGTTCCTCTCGAATGGACAAATTTGTTTCCAATATCGAAGACACCATCCATAAAAAAGGTCGTTTAAATACGTTACGTCACCCGTTTGGCATCCAATTCGCAAGAAAGAATTTTCGGAGGAACATTTTGTACCTTTTTTTTTACACAATTTGTGCGAAAAATGACACGTTTTTGTCCATGAACCCATTGGTTGCACGGCTCTGAAAAACACTTTGTTATTTCTTAAGGGAACACAAAAAAAAAAATTCCTTTGGAGTGTACAGGTGTTTCACTCAGTGTGTACACTCTAAATCTTCTACAAAGAATTTTTTCGTATAATACAAAGAATTCTGTGCAACCGTAACATACAGAAAGTTTTCTTGTATTACAAAAATTTTTGGTTTGTATTACAAAGATCTTTCTTTGTATAACAAAGAAAATTTGGCTTTGTATTACGGTCGCACAGAATTCTTTGTAATACAAGAATTTTCTTTGTAAGAAGTTAGGAATGTAGTACAGAACTGTTCCCTCCCGCGCAGATACAAGAGGGCCGCCGGCACTGCAAATCCTCGAATCCAGATTCTCGCCCGAAAAGGGAAAGGACACTTTACCTTGCTTATTTTGGGTGAGAATTTTAAACCTCACTCTATTTGAGTGAGATATTTTTTAGCCTCGCTCTATATGAGTAAGGATTTCTTAGTCTCACTTTATTTAAGCAAGAATTCTCACTTTATTCGGGCGAGATCACAAAATTCTTTCTCAAATAGAGTGAGGAAAAAAATTCTTACTCTCCAGAGAGTAATAAAATTACCCTCAAATTCTCGCTCGTATAGGAGCGAGAATCAGGATTCGTTCATTTTCAGTGGGTAAGTACATCTCTCTAACGCGGTTAATCACTGTGAAAAATGTTTGTAAGAGTTACGGGAAAATTTTCCATGAGAAATGTCGTAAAGTTACGATATCACATTGTAAAATTACAAAATTATAAGAACACTTGGTATCGACTTGTGACTTTTAAACGAGCACAAATAGGCTTTCGTAAATTTACGACTTCGATCGTAAAGTTACAACACCGTTTGTAAATGTAAATCACAAATTACGAAAAAAATCGTAAATTTACATCGTAAATTTACAGAGATATTTTTTACAGTGAACTGGGTCGACATGGCCTATCCCACGGCCGGGAGCCACGCCTGACACCTCCTGCGCCTCCCGCCAGGCTAACGACGCCATCCGGAGCAGACCGCCCCGCCCCGCCCCGCCCCGCCCGGCCACGCCCCGCCCCGCCCGGCCCCGCCCCGCCCCGCCCCGCCCCGCCCCGCCCCGCCCGGAGGTGTGCCCGCGCCTCCGCCCCTCCAGGCCCCCCGCCACCCTGCGCAGCTCTATTTGCCCAGGTCCGGGGCCGGGCCGGGCCGGGCCGGGGCTGGCAGCGGCGGCGGGGGTCCTTTTGGGTAAATAAATATGTTGACAGCGACCCTGTACGCCAGGATGTGGTCCTGCGGCGCAGAGGTGTCGGGGGAGGGGGCACCTCGGGACCTTGAGGCAGCAGGTAGCAGGGCTTGAGTGGGTGTGCCCTGCCGCACACATCACGCGGCAAAAAAAAAATTACAAGAATTTATCTTATTGGGTGAGCTAAATTGAAATTGAAATTGAATTCGAACTTTTAATATGCTCAGCCCTGTCAGAAAGCGCCAAGCGGAGACCGACGGGAAGACGGCGTGAAGTGAGGCGCCAGGCGTGAGACGTGGGATGAGAGATGTCGACAGGCTTGCCAACCACCAACGCAAAACCACCAATTGAAAACCGGTGTTTTAGCTTCCAGCCGCAGGCCAAGGTAGACGCACTTTTAGCTCAGCCTCACACGGTTTTACCGTGCGTCTACCTTGTAATGCTAATGCGAAATTGCGGCATTTTCTAGGTGAATGGAACGGACTCGAACGCAGACGGTAGCCGTGTCGAGCGCAGACGTACGGCGGTAAGACTGGCAGGCCTGCCGCGGGCCGCGCCGCAGAGCTAGGCGAGGCGAGGCGAGGCTCGAGGCGAGGCGAGGAGAAAGAAGAAGAATCAGCTCCCCAGTCTCTTCGCGCCGAGCCGCGCCACGCCACGACCATCGCGGCCCATTCATCCCACACGACAAAGCCCACGCCATTCATTTAAATTGATTGAAACGCCGAACCCGTCCGGAGCCCACGCAAGCGGGGTGGGGTGGGTTGGGGCGGGGCGTTCCCTGGCGCGAGGTGCTAGCCCAGCACCCAGTGGCGTACCCAACGAGAGCAGGGATAAAGAGACAGCGAGGGTCTGCAGGGGCCGCGAGCAGCCCGCGGGGCGGGGCGGGGCGGGGCGGGGCGGGGCGGGGCGGGGCGGGGCGTGGCGGGGCCAATCTGATGTAAAGCTGCACTGAACGCCCTTGTCCCGAAGAGAATCGAATAGCGAAATCTGAAGTAAAAATAACCTCGCAATTACTTAGCGGGCTTTACAAACGCTCCTAGACCATACCGCGCCGCAGGTACCAGGGTAGTGCTCGATTGAAACGTAGCCACGGCGACTGCAACCCGCCTCACCCCGCCGCGGGCGCGCCCACTGCCTCCTAATGACGGGAATACAAAGCAGGGCAAATAAGCCTCCTGCTGGCCAGCCCGGGTGGGGCGGGGTGGGGCGGGGTGGGACGGGGTGGGGCGGGGCGGGCCAGGGTACGGGTGACTCCACGCCGCCCCGCCCCGGCGGCCCCAGGCCGGGTGCCCCAGTGCGGCTCCCCCCCACCCCCACTGTGCACCATTAACGAATCGACACCCCCATGTGGTGACCCCCACCTAGTGCCCGCCCCGCCCCGCTCCGCCCCGCCCCGCCCAGCCCCACCCCGGTGGCGGGCTCGGCCTGGCGCAATGGCCTGCTGCGGCCCCCGCCCTGCCCGCCCCGCCCCGCCCCGCCCCGCCCCGCCCAGCGCGACATTGAAGCCCGTCGCGGTCAATAGCTCCACCTGCCACGGCGGAAGTCAGCGGGCGCTGGCGTGCCCGTGGCGTGCCCGTGGCGTGCCCGCGTGGCGTGCCCGTGGCATGCAGCCCGCAAACCGATACGTCTTTCCGCCCGCGACCGCCCCCCCCCCCACACACACACACACACCGCACCCCGAGAGCGCATAGGCCCCCACGGACCAGCCGGCCGGCCGCCACGACGCCACGTCAGCTGCTCGCTGCATTGTTTCTCGGCAAATTGCTTCTTTTGACTGAGAAGTCTTCCCCCCCTCCCCCTGCGTACCAAATTCCCTCTCCCTCCCCTGACTCTCCTCACGCTCGCTCGAAGCTGCGCGCCGGACGGCTGTGAGAGTGAGATTTGAGGGAGAATCTCTTGCTTGCATATAAAGCGAAGCTAAAAATCCTGACGAATAGAGCGAGGCTAAGGAACATCTCGCCCAAAGAGAGTGAGGTTCAAAATTCCGACTCTAAAGTGAGCAAGAAAAAGACTCCACTCCCTTTTCGGGCGAGAACCTGGATTCGATGGTTTGCAGTGTACTTGCCGTTTCTTTTGTGATGTTCCCGCGGGCAGAACCAAAAAACAAAACACCTCGGCCCCTAGCTAGCGCTTGCTTGCTACACAGCCGCCCTGCTGGCGCACTGCTGCCTCAGGTTTGCGCCTTTCTCCCCCCGGCCCACTCTCCATGGCACCATATCTCCCCCCCCTGCAACGTGGGTGTGTTTTCATCACAGCAGCCACGCCCAGGGCCCGGCCAGCAGGCCCCGCCTGCCAGCACACGACGGCCCGCCCCGAGGACACGGAAGCAGAGAGAAAGAAACGCGACGGAAAAACAAAGTGCAGGAATATAAAAATAATTACCCCCCCCCCCCAAAAAAAAAGGAAGAAGAGGGAAGGAGCGAAAAGTTAAGCCCTTCAGCAACCCGCCATCTGCCGTCCTAATTTAGCAGCAGTCCCTGAACGCGATTCATCTCTCAGACCACCTGGGTCAGAGGGTGGGGGCGGGAGGAGGGGGGCCGGCACTAAAGGTAGACGAGTATTGACAGACAAACACGCAAACGAAATTTCATTTTGTTACGCTTTTCTCATTTTTAGCAGCAGGAAAGTGACAGCCGTGGGACTCCTTATTGCGGAGCAAATCCGACATAGTTCAGGGGAGTACCTCTGAAAAGGTCTCGCCTATAGCCCTGCGCTGCGCGCCGGCTGCGGCAGCGCAGGCAGAAATAATATCGGAGAACTCGAGAGGATGAGAGGCAGAGAGAGAGGCAGAGAGAGAGGGAGAGAGAGGGAGAGAGAGGGAGAGAGAGGGAGAGAGAGGGAGAGAGAGCGAGAGAGAGAGAGAGCGAGAGAGAGAGAGAGAGAGAGAGAGAGAGAGAGAGAGAGAGAGAGAGAGAGAGAGAGAGGGAGGGAGAGAGAGGGGGGGAGAGACAAGGGTAGAAAGAGAGACAGCAAGAACAAACGCGGTCGCCACGCGGTCGTCTCGTCGCGCCGCTGCGCTTTCCAAACACACCTCGATGATATTCCCTCTATTGGAGGTCTGAGTGGAGAGAGAGAGAGGGAGGGGCGGGGGAGGTGCACGAAAGCGATCGGCAAGGGAAAAAAAAATAGCATTTACGGAGGGGCCCTTGGAAATAGAGGAGGAGGGACGGAGTGAGATAGGGAGAGAAGAGGGTGGGTGTGAGAGTACGTACACTGTGAAAAATATCTTCGAAAAGTTGCAATAAGACTTTTCGTTAATTGTGATTTACAAATAAAGTTGTAAATTTACAATTATCGGTTTCGTAACTTCGGGAATGCCTATTAGTGCTCGCTTAAAAGCGACAAGTCGATACCTAGTGTCTTTTCAATTTCATAATTTTACAAATTGATATCGTAACTTTACGATAAGGGGCGTGGGGATAGGGGGCGTGGGGGTAGGGGGCGCGTTAGGCCCGTAAGAGTAGGGGGTGTACAAGGGGCGTGGGGTAGCGGGGGTGTAAGGCATGTAGGGGTAGGGGGTGTGTAAGGGGCGTGGGGGTAGCGGGGGTGTAAGGCGTGTAGGGGTAGGGGGTGTGTAAGGGGCGTGGGGGTAGCGGGGGTGTAAGGCGTGTAGGGGTAGGGGGTGTGTAAGGGGCGTGGGGGGTTGGTGATCTAACGCCACACCTGCCCTGCTCCGCCCCGCCGCGCCACTCCCCGACTCGGTACGAGTGTGGGGATGCTCGCTCGTGAAATATAGCCAGCCCCCGCGCCCCGCCCCGCCCCACCACGCCCCGCACCACCACGCCACGCCACGCCTTGCCAGGGAGCAGGCCGCCAACCAACTGGCCCGCCGCCGAATTCAGGAGGAGAAAAGAAGGAACTTGTCTCTGTCACGCACGGCCCTTGCTGTATGCCGCTCTGCCGCCGTGCCGCCGTCACTCGCAACCGCAGCGCTGCGCCACGGCCATGCGCAGCTTAGAAACGGGGAAATTGGGATCGAAAGCAGCGCGGGGCGGGGCGGGGCAGGGCGGGGCTGGCAGCACGTGAGAGCGAGAGAGAGCAAGACGAGATGGAAAACAAAAAGATGGAATAACACAAAAAATATAGCACATTTCAGTGGAGGAAAACCCCGCCCTCCCCCTGAAAAACGAAGTTGAAAAATTGGCCATGCAACCAAAGTCGAAATATGATTTCCCGAATTTTTTTCCCGGACGATTAAAGACTATTTTTATTGGCATTATGCACTGTGATAACCTTGCGAAGAAATAGTGTTCGTAAGCGTTCGTAAACGTTCGTAAGCTGCGAAGCGCGAAACATTCGGCTGCTTCGTATTACGAAGCATTTTCTTCGTAGTGTACAAACAAATTTCTTCGTAAGGCAGGGCTTGCGAAGAAAATGCTTCGTATTACGAAGCATTGCGAAGCAGCCAAATGCTTCGCAACGTTACGAAGAAATTTCTTCGTAAGGATTTTACAGTGTGCAACGTCCTCAGATGCAAAGATGGACCAGTTTACCTTTTTCCTACACTGTAAAAAAACACACAGTTTTAACAACGGTTAACATCGTTATTCCTAAACACAATAAAAAACCGTAAAATCTTATAGTAAATTGTAGGGAAGGTGACGCTGAATATACAGCTTTTTACCGTTTTTCCGAGTACAATGACGGTTTTCACTACTGTGTGTTTTTTATTAACAGAATACGAGACGCCCCCACCGCACCGCGAGTATAAAACTTTTCGAAATCAACATTTTACCAGGCAGCACCCGCCCCACGCCCGCCCCACCATCGGAACGCCCCGGAACGCCCCTCGATGCGTGTGGCCCGCGCGGTATGATCGACGACCTCCGGCCGGCGAGGCGAAGGGATTCAGTTAGCGGCGCGGCTCGGCTGGGCGGGGCGGGGTGGGGCGGGGTGGGGCGGGGTGGGGCGGGGTGGGGCGGGGCGGGGCGGGGCGAGGTGGAGGGCTGCGCCTTTCTGAACGAACGCCCCCGCGCACGCCGCGCCTTCCTTCTCCGATAATGAAGCGCCAGCCAAGAAGGCGGCGCCCGGTGAGGTGGGGCGGGGCGGGGCGGGGCGAGGCGGGGCGAGTGGAGGAGGCGGTGGCGTTCAGCTGCTACTGCTTCCGGTTCCGCCTCGCTAATTCCTCAATCACTTCCTTCCGGGGCCATCGCCTGGCCCGTGGGGGTGGGGGTGGGGGTGGGGGTGTAGTGGGGGGAAGGGAGAAGGTCAGCCAGGCCGGGCGTCGGCTAACGTCTCTATCGCGAGCGCCCCGCCCCGCCCCACCCTCTTATTAGCGGCGCCGTCTTATTTGCCGTCGTTAGCGATGCTCATCTGTTTGATCACGTGACGGCCGGGGGCCGGGGGGCCGGGCCCTTCCTCCATTAGACGCGCTATCGCCGCCCTCACTCGTGCCGACGCATCGCTCGAGGCTGGGGGGGAGCTCACTCCTCTGCTTGACAGCCATGCTCGCTCGTGATTTTAATCACAGCCGAGCGCTGCACTTGCAAAAAAAAAAATAGGTACGGAAAAAGTACCGCTAACACATTTTCCTGGAGACTTCCGTACTTGAGGAAAACGGAAACGTCCGTTTAAATCTCCGTAGTATATAGCAGTTCCTACAGTACCGTTAGAGAAAAACTACTTTATGGCTGGGAAGGATTCGTCCCATCATAGAACGCTCCCCCGTTATCGGTTCCGTATTAGGCACCTCATTTTTTACAGTAAGCATGTGCGGTGTTCTGCATTTTTCTTCCCATACCCTGTGATAAATAATTGTACACGGTAAAAAAAGTTTATTTTATTTCAAGAACCGGTCTTGGATGCCATTGGCGTTCTCCATAAGATCCAAGACCGGGTCTTGAAATACATGAAACTATTTTTACCGTGTATAGGTTCACGGGAAAATTTTCTACTCTTTAAAAAAAAATTCGCGTCTGAGCAAAAAAAATTAGCAGGTGTACTAATTTTTCAGCTGTATAGGCGCAGCTTATTTTCAGGCTACGGTGCTTATTTTCTAGCTACCCTGCCATTATTTTTTGCTGTGTTAAGTTTTAAGTCGTGTTGCTAATTTTTCACATCTAATTTCAGCTGAGCTATTTTTTTTATTTTTTATTTCTTTTTGCGTGTACGAAGTGCGGTAGTAAAATCACTATTCGGAATCGTAATATTACAAGCACTACGTATCTCGACTTGAAATTGAACCACGAGCAATATTGGGTTGCCGGTAATTTACAACTCATTTTTTAAATCGTAATTTACAAAATATATCGTAAATCTACAAAGATATTTTTCACAGTGATACTAGGACACACAAGGAACGGAAATAAGTGCAGAGAAAAACCAGTCTTTTGGTGTGGTCTCCGTAACAGACTGTACAAGTACCGTACCAGAGGCTGTTTCTTTTCACAGTGTGGCGATGGGCCGGGGGGCCGGTGCCGCGCAAGGGCCTCCCATTGCAAACAGAAACAAGACTCGTGATTTCACGAGTATTGACGCTGGCGCAGCTTCTCAACAGAACAATCAATAACACTCCGCCCTCGCCCCCCCCCCTCTATCTCTCTCGCCCCCTCCCCACCCCTATTCCCAACCCCCCACCCCTTTCCCTCTTCCATCCTTCTTACTTCCCGTCGCATTTTGACGCTGCCCGTGATGAAGTTCCCAACATCGACGTTCTCGACGCCCGGCCGCGTAACAGGTTATATATACTTCTCACTCAATTTGGACTTGATCCAATTTCCTGGAGGTGTCCGCGGAGGGCCGGCGCGAGGCCCGCCGGGGCGGGGCGGGGCGCTGAGGGAAGGGGTTGTGGATGGCGGAGGAAATATGCGGGGTGAGGGAGAGGGGGGGGGCGTGTTTTTGTTTCAGCCTGTTATGGTTTATCGTCCGCTGCGCCCGAGCCGCGCACACACACGTGTCTGGAGCTCATCTCCTGCACCACACCCCTGGCCCCAGCCCGCCCCGCCCCGCCCCGCCCCGACTACACGGGAGGCACACATCGCCACTAAAATATTTCTGCCCCTTCAAAACTTTCTTCGCGGCTTGTCGTTCCTTCTTTACACAATATCCCCAGGCACTGTGAAAAATATGTCTGTAAATTTACGACTTTTTTCGTAATTTCTGATTTACAAACGGTGTTTTAAATTTACAATCGAAATTGTTAATTTACGAACGCTTATTTGTGCTCGTTTAGGAATTACAAGTCGATACCAAGTGTCCTTAAAATTTTGTAATTTTACAATTTGATGTCGTAACTTTACGACATTTCTCATGGAAAATTTTCCCGTAACTCTTACGAATATTTCTCACAGTGGGGCAAGTATTTATACCGCTTCGGTGTGGGACGACGACCTCACCCGCCACCTTTAAATATATGACTACATCGGGACCGCCCGCGATTACCGCATTCCTCTAAACCGAGATCAAAAAATGTCTTCCTTCCCTTGTTCCTCTTATCCCTTCCTTTTTTATTGAGGCACGAAGTACTCTGGAAATACAAGTGTGAGACAGTCTCACACCATTTGGTGCAAGACCAAAACGTCTCACACCATTTAGCTCAATTTTTGTGGTGAATTAAAAATGTTTTAATTTTTTCTTAAATTCATATTCTTTGATGAAAGAGCTTTCAAACGAGCTACCATGTGATGGGTCTGAGGCTGACGGAAGTACCAGCCGCTTTGTTTATTTCAAATAAGGCAAAGGCCAGAGAGAAAATGATTTCAGACCCATCACATGGTAGCTCGTTTGAAAGCTCTTTCAGCAAAGAATATGAATTTAAGAAAAAATTAAAAAAAATTTAATTCATCACAAAAATTGAGCTAAATGGTGTGAGACGTTTTGGTCTTGCACCAAATGGTGTGAGGCTGTCTCACACTTGTTTTTCCAGAGTAGCCTTATGCATTTTTCGTTTGGAATCACAACATATTTATGCGTAAAGATTTTGCTCGCAATTTTTCTCCAGCTCCGCCTCCCGTTCCAGGGCGCCTTATAAGCTACATTACGGCAGTTCAA